>JBAMBO010001980.1:0-100990 GCA_037044535.1 Lordiphosa magnipectinata
TTATTATACTCTGTACCGAAGGTACATAGAGTATATTAAGTTTGTGCAAAAGTATGTAACAGGGAGAAGGAATCGTTTCCGACCCTATAAAGTATATATATTCTTGATCAGCATCAACAGCCGATTCGATATAGCCATGTCCGTCTGTCCGTCTGTCCGTCTGTCCGTCCGTCCGTCCGTATGAACGAAGAGATCTCAGAGATGAGAAGAGATAGAGGTTTGACATGTATGGGGCATATATTTCTTATACTTGCAGGCAGATCAAGTTTAATTTCAATTTTTGCCACGCCCCCTCCCGCCCCCGCAATTTGGAAAAAACGTCATATATCCTACAGTTTTGAAGATAGATCGTTCGTACCTTCTAGAGATACCTTGTAAACAAAATTATTTATCGATTTGCTGAAGGAATGATAAAGATCGGATGAACGATACTCAAGTTATGAGCAAAAAACGGCCAGTAAACACCCCCCACCCACCCACCCATCACCACAGCATTCTATTGAACGGCAATCTTAGTGAGAGAGAGAGAGAAAGAGAGAGAGAGAGAGTGAAACTTAGAGATGAGCGAGTATAACTCGTGAGCAAATGCGAGCTGCGACGTTAAGGGTGCAGAGTATGTTATAGTCGGGCTTGACCGACTTTCTTTCTTGTTTTTAAGATACAAAAAACAAGAAAAATCTATTATAATCCAAAAATATGAAATTTATATATTGTCAAGACAATTTGTGGAATAAGCCGCTTAAAAAAACTTTCGATACGATAGTTTCTAAAAGAAGAAAAGTATTCAGCTAACAAAATGATGATTGCTGATTTATTGAAGTCGTTGGATTATTCAAATCGCATGCTAACGGGTAAGGAGTTAAAGTTTTTAAGAGCCCTAGATATGGGTTCATTAAGGGAACAATTAGTTCGGGAAAATTGGTTGGAAAAGGGTTGGAAGGTTCTAAGATTTCTGCCTGGTACATTTAAATTTATCTTTCCTAACAAGGTAGGACAATCAATGCAGCCAAAAACAAGGTCGTTCAAAAACAATAAAGAGGGGAGAGATGCACCAAGGCACATCTACCAAAATAAGGCGGCAAAGGATCAGAAAAATTGAGCGGAAGAATAGGGAATTTTAGAAATTTTTTTTGCACCCTTTCAAGCCTCTTTGTATGAACTGCACTAGAGGGATTCCAAATAAATGAAGCATACTCCAACTTGGAACGCACAAATGCAGTGTAAAGGCTCAACCTAGTATAAGGATCTTTGAATTGGCTGGCATTGCGCTTGACAAAGCCAAACATGGAATAGGCCTTTGGCTCTTTGCTCATTAAAGATAAATTTTTTGTCAAATTTCACTCCCAAATCAATGGCCTCAAACCGTCTCCATAAAGTTTTTGCTAAACTTTCGGTCCAGGGGTCCTAAGCAGATATAAAGTCTAAGTTTCGGCTCGCGAATTAGTTCCTGTACTAAATAAAACCTAAGCTTTTGGTTTGAATATCAGATTTTGGGGATATGAGTCAAATGTATTCCAATTTAAAAAGGGCTAGATCTTTGATATATAAAGATCCTTCGGCTTTCTGTTAAATCATCACATTTTCGAAATTCTTTAAGGTGCATTTTAAATCTAAAATACTAGCACACCCGGCGTGCGTTACTACGCCCTGTTTAGTATTTTAAACAGAAAACGAAGACGTCAAACTTACATTGCAATTGCCATCTATCAAAATTTTATGATAATCTAAGCTCATTTCAAAATTTAGCTAATTTAGTGATTTTGTGGACCTTTCGATCTTCACCACCAATCGTGCTCATTTAAATATATAAATCTCTTGGCACGACGGACTGAATATACTTTAAAACATTTTTCAACAAGAAAATTTTGATTCCAACGAGACCAAAAATTGTTCTGGAGGGGGTTTCGGAAATGCACCGTTCGTTAGATAGGGGCACTTAAAAATTAGAGATGGATTTTCCAAGTAATATTTTCTTTATGAAAGTATTTATCATTTCTAAATCGTTTAGATAAGTTTTATCGAAGAACAATTATAATATAATATTTAGTTTACAGAATAGGAACACTTTCTAACAGCACATGAGCATCAAAGCAAAGTCAAGGTGTTTCTAATTATATGAAATACTGTGACGAAAGGAATTTTCTGTCGTACTCAGTACGGGGCTTAAACGTAGAAGTATCGGTGAATTCCAATTTTGTATGTATCACAGCGTCAAACTCATTTGAAGCAAAATTTTCTGACCACACATAAAACACCAACTTGTGATTAGACTTACAGTCTAACAACCAACTTTGTGCAAATCGGTGCAAAACAAACTTAAAGACCTTGAAACGACCTTCAATTTCGCGTCCAGCACAAATCGAAACAAGCCGAAACTAGTCACTTCCTATCCCACTCTTTCAAAACAAAACAAAACAAAAAAATCTGTAAAAAAATGCAATGCTTAAAAGCTTTACAACTTTTTTAGTCAAATAGTGTCCTGTCCACTTTTGATGCAAAATTAACTAAATATATCAGCACAATATTTTAAAAACAAAAACACTATGGAGAATAAACGTTTTTATTTTCAGTTCAATCAATTAAAGTTGCATTTAATTTCCGACATAGTCATCTACATTCTCAAGCGAAAACATTTCTTATCTTAAATGTCCCCTTACTTCTGAGTTCTCAATTCTTGGACTCTTTTTTTATTCATTTTCGTAACAGTGGCACATTTTATAACATATGTGAAAATATATTTTTTTCTGAGATCTTTTTTTATCTTTTTCATCGTCTGGATTGCTGAAACGACACACTGTGCTTGGTAGTAAAAAAAACGCTGGCAGACTCTGGTTTGATTGGCTAAGGTTTTCTTGTAATGGACTTCTGAAGTTTTCAAATAACTTTGCAAAAATGTTTTCTGCAATTTAGTAGCTCTTTACCACGCCTACAAAACACATCCTGGGACCAGCTTAAAAAAATAACGTTTTCATGCTCAAAATCACAAAAATGTAATAAATATCAACCTTTTCCATTATTTTTTTTACGGGTTTTGCTTTTAACTTGAAAACCGCCACCCATTCAATATAGTATTTATTTCGAGAATGCAGATACGAAAAAAGCGATAATTTTTTAAGAACAAAATCATTTTATAAGATTACACTAGGCAACAAGGTTCAGTATACTGAAGGGTTGGGGGTGATTCTTGATGATTTTCGTGTGCAGAACACGAATCTGTTTTCAGAAATGGTCCATCACGTTGAGATTTTTAGTAATTTCAGCTTAAAGTTGCAAAAAGAGCCTATTTTTACCCTTTTCAGACGCGTTTTGTGGGGAAACTATATATTTGTTTTGCCTTTATTATCGTAAATTACTATATCTAAACTTTAAAATAAACTATCCCAAAGAATTGTACGATTTTTTTCAGCGAAGATAGTCTCGATAATAGTAAAATAACAAAACTTCCCACTGCACAAAAGTATGCCTTGCAGAAACAGTACAGGCTAGTAATTTGTATAGAATTTCAATGAAAATTTTCAACAAAACCTATTGCGTGCATTGGGGCAGCAACAATATATTGGGTTTTTGTTAACTCGAATACAGTTACTAAAATGATTTATCTTCATTGGAAAAAATCGTAGAATGGTTTGGGATAGTTTATTTCAAAGTTAAAGAGCAGTTCAAAGAAAGTCAAAACAAAAGTATGGGCTCTCCACAAAACGCGTTCAAATTACTAAAAAAATCTTGACGTGATGGACCATTTCTGAAAACACATTCGTGTTCAGCACACGAAAATCATTTAGATTCACCAACGACCCTTCAATATACTGGAAAAAGTCAGATTTTGTTGCCTTGTGTTATTCTTTTATATAATTTGGACCTTGAAACTTATAAAAGGTTAGATCAGAGGTGCCCAGAATGAGCTTACGGGCGCGTGAATACCAATACAAATGCACAAAATATATCTCAAGCAATAACAACATCAAGAATTAGAAACAGAAACCCTTTTTTTGTTTCTGTGTGGTCGTTGCTGCCTCAAGTACACTTGCGCGAGGCGAGCGCTAACTACGCATAAGCAACATTGTTGTTGCTTTTAATTTGCCAGAGACTTAGGAGAGAGAGAAGAGAGTCACATATGATGTTGTTGTTGCAGGTCTGCACGCGCCAACAACAAAACCTTAGCTCGGAAAGAGAGGAGAGAATGCTTATGAAATTGTTGTTGCTTTATGCAGGCTTATGGGCGAGTAGATCGTATGCGCGCGAGCTATTCCTTTGCGCAATGCAACAATGGTTGAAATAAAACTCGTAAAATTAACTATTTTGATAAAAATACAGATTTGCGTTGAGACAATCCATCCATCGTCTTCTTCGTCTGGCCTAAACATTGGGTCGTTGGGATCGGTCTGCTCTGTCATTACCGTTATTGTATCTGGACTCGGACTCTAAAAATTGGTGGATTTACATATGAATGTTCTTTCTGCATCCGAATGTTTTTTTCTGTTTATCCCACTTTAAGAAATTTATGCACTTCTCCTTAGCATATCCATTTGGATCTGTGCAACATCTGTGCGTACGAAATGGCATTCGTTCTCGTTTTTTGTTCAACTAGCTTAAATATAATAGTAGCTACGTCTGCAAGCTGTATATGGCATCCACGAAAGATCAAACAAATCGGGTTGATCAGAATAATACAGAAGGTACGGCTGTTTAAATGTTGCCTTTAAATTGTTACTGTTTTTGACGTTTGGAAACATAAAAGCCACAAACATAACAAAATAAATCAAGCTGCCAACATCTTTTAAGGATTTCCCGATTCTTTCTTCAGTGAGCTTTACGCTAAAGAATGCATGATTGCCAACTCTCTCTCATTACATTCATTACTTTAATCAGTTGGGAACTGCAAAAAGCAATGAAAGCAACAAAAGACATGACATAATGCTTTCATCTTATTATGACGAAATTACTATGTTCGAAAAAGTCTGACATCAAAAAACAATTCAAATACTTTCTCTTATACCTATTTTGTGTGTTTGATGTTTTAAACACGAATAGAACCCAAAAATTCAGAAATCTATGCCTACTGTGGACTCCGTAGTTTCCAGAGGTGAAAAATACTACCAAAGCTGACAATGAAGCAGTTTGCGGGTTGATTTAGCAGCGATATAACAGAGCAATAACATTGCTAGGTCAAAAGATCCAGTTATCGTCTAGCGTCGTTCGTCGACACGACATCGGGCTTAACTCACAAATACTAATGCAGCGGCTGCATACTAATGCAGATTTCTCTGCTCACATTGCCGACTTCTGACTGATTTTACTAATGTGCCATTCAAAGTCCAATGCAAGCATGAAAAAAGGTGAAGAAAATCGGTACACCTATATTGTAAGGGTGGGAAGACTTACTTTGTGTTGTATTGCTACATTTTGATTCTTTTTAATTCAACTTTTTATGATTTAACAGAACCTAGTATTAGGAAGTCGAAAAAACTGTCTCAACAGAACTTAAAATTTATTTTCTTCTAAAAATGTTCCCCTAACCCAGTGATCTACTAGAAATATGCAAACGCATATGCATATACATTATCTTTACGGCAAAGTAAAGCCCACATGATATAAGATGGCTGCATTCTTTAGTTGGAAAAACTTTATGGCCAATTTACCGCACCACTCCTCCCACACCCACACCTTTCCCCTTACCAAAAACGACTTTCGTTTTGCAAGTCGTACGAACGACAACGACAACACGCTGACAATGCATATGAGGGAGTTGAGGGACAGCAGGAAAAGTTGCCTGCCTGGCTTACTTACCTATGACATTCAGTCGGAATGCCATCGAAATCTTTGGCTCCGTATTCACTTGGCACTCGTAGATGCCGCTGTCACGTGGCTGAGCATATTTCACATGCAATGTCCAATCCTTGGAATCGGCGGTGCGTACAACCTACAGTAGGAGGCAAGAGAATGTAGAGAGATAAATTGTAGCTTGGATACGAGGTACACGGAGTAAGGTCGTCCTTGGGCAAATTTAATCAATGCATACAAGTTGCTTGGCCCAAATTGCATACGCAATTAAGCTGACTTGGCTTACAAATGGCCCAGAGGTGAGTCCACTGAACATTTAATAAGCTAAAGGCTGGAGGGAGTGAGAAAGTTTGGGTAGATTACGTATACGCACCTTGAACCGCTCATCAGATGTGTAGGTCAAAATGCCTGCAGTCAGAATGTGCAAATCGCGTTTCCTTATCCAGGACACCTGCCGGACGAGACACAAAAAGGACAATGCTTGAGTCAATTTTTAAAATGGCTTTCGGGCTTGAAAAATTGGTAGGTAGCATAATTTAATAAGCCAGAGTGAAGCTGTAAAAACACAGTAGACTCTGCCTAAGTACAAGTTCCAAATTGTCTGCTGTTGATTTCATATTGTTCCAAGTTGGCGAAATCTGTTTAAGTCACCTTTCACCGTATCTGGGTGGCGGTAGCACCTTGTGTCCTCCCCCTCATTGTCTGCAAACCCAAGACCGAGCATCAGCCGCGGGACAGCAGACAAAGCGATTTGCGAGCCAGAACAAAGAAACAGTCGAAAAGGATGTAAAGGAGGCAAAGGCAGACAAGTGCGTGCCCAAAATGTCAGCGGCTTAAACTTGCCAAAAGCCTTCGAAAAACGAAAAACGAAAAAAACACACACAAAAAAAATGTCATTGCAGCAGGCATAAAGTAATCTCCCCGCCTGCCGCAGGCTACCAAAACTTTTCGTTGGCCCAAAAGACTAACAAAAAAAAAAAAAAAAAAAATGAGAACCCAAAACTAAAAGTGTCAAAGTGGCAAAAGGAAACGACGCCTCAGCACAAGAAGAAGAAAAAATGAAAACGGTGTACGATAGTAAAATCTGGTAAGGAGTCGGCTGGGCGCGTGGAGATGGATGATGATGATGGGACAGAAGAAGGTGAACGGTGATGAGTGGGGAGGCTTGTGACTGTAAATGGATTTGCATTCATGCTAATGAAAAACACAAACAGATGATAGTAGAAGTAGGATTTAGTTCCGCTATCGCAGTAATAGATAAGCAAATGAAAATAGGTTTAAGAGTTTACTTTGGCTTCAAGTTTTGTGCGGTAGTTTTTGACTTTAAATGAAACATTAGGTGGGAGTTGTCGTACTGACTGACCAAACGGCTTTCCCAAAAAGCACTGATTTGTGGTAAAAAGTATTTCAATGAACATTATTTCCTTTCATTAAATTATTAAAAATGTATGCTCTTTCTGTTTAACTTGAATAAAATTAAATTTATTTGAAAAATCCATTTATCCATTATCAGATTACCCACTTAAACTTAATAGATAACAATTTTCTAACAAATTGTATCTTGCCTTGATAAATATAAAGGAATAAATCTCAAGTGCAATCGTTAAAAATGTCTACCATTAATCTGAGAATAAGACTAAACTCTGCAATCAGACTTGTACGTCTGTCAGTGATTGTTAGTATACAATTTCTTGGCTACATTTTTTAACGAAAATGCAAGTCAAAATATGCGATATACAATCTGGCGCATGAAATTAATATTTGAAAATACTTTGAAGTGAATTAATTTTAAGATTCAATTATTTTTATCCATTCAAAAATGTCGCTAAAATTTCACTTTATTTTAAGCCAAAATGTTTTCAGCTGCTGCTATGGGTCAATGGACCAACAAAAACAAAAATACAGAAAAAAACGATGTGGAAAAAGTCAACTTTAAAAGTTTGATGAAGCAGCAAGGCGAACAGCTGTAGATATACAAAACAGAATTAAAAATAAAGCCAAGCGACGAAATGAGCAAAATAAAAGAAAAACCTAAGGTCAGGCTAGCTTCAAAGTTTGCATACCCTTTCCAAATGTTATAATTTTATGAAAACTTATATATATTTATAAATGATTTAGTCATTAAAAGTGTAAATGTGCAGCTAGACCCACTCCTTTGCGCTAAAATTAACAAAAACTTAATTTTAAACTTAGGAATCCGATTTTATACAATACATTTTTGTACCCCTAGATATCCACGTTTGCCACTTGAAAATATTAGATTACACCAAAAAAAACATTAAAAAAGAGCCATTTTCATTAAAAAAGAACCAACAAAATTTTCTTTTCTTATTTATGTTATATTTTCATTTAATAAAATAAAAAAAAATCTCTTTCACAAAATCGTTCAATTATACATCCATGGACCACACATTATAGGCCATATGTGACAGTCGGTGGTTTGTAAAAGATGTGAAATCGGCCATTAAAGGTAGTAATTGCTTCCTAAAAAGTACGGAAAACACACTTTTGCTTTTATTCCACAGATTTCTTTAAATTATTAAAACTAAATAGTCAATATTTTAATTGTTTACATACAGTTACTTCTCTATATTTCTATGTATTTTACAGACCACACATAATGTGACTCTTTACTCGTACTCATCTCCTTGCGAAGGACTATTTTCTTTACTTATAAAATAGTGGATTTCCTAAGTTCCAATTATATCTATAAGAGTGTGTAACAAAGTTATTGAGATTACACTATGCAACAATTTTCAGTATATTGAAGAATTGATGGTAATTCTAGATGATTTTCGTGTGTTGAACACGAATCGGTTTTCAAAAATGGTTCATCCCGTCCAGATTTTCGGTAATTTGGGATTTAAGTGGCTTAGAATGCCTATTTTGAACCTTTTTAGGGTCGTTTTGAGAAGGAGCTTTCTTTTGGTTTGACTCTCTTTAATAATATGGTTCGGTACAATTCTACGATTTTCTTAAGCAAAGATATACCATTTTACTTCGCAGAATTTTTGGAATTTTTTTAATTTCTACGGATTTTTGGGCGCCATGCAAAAAAAGTGCCAGTGCACCAACAGCAAAAAAAATACCATTTTTGGTGCAAAAACACCAAGTGTGGCAACTGTGCATATATCTCTTAAGCAGCGATGGTCACCGGTAGCCCCTAGCTATTTACACATACACGAGCCTAGCGCATGCCGAAGCTGAGGCCAAGAGAGCAAACAGGCCTTCAGTTGCTTGCTAGCCTTCCATGCTGCGAGCAGGTTCACGGGGTTTTTTTTTGCACACCAATATACTTTAACTCTTTGGCCTCGCTCTTGTTGACCAACCCTGCTCCAAAAAAAACTTGATGCTAATAAAGTTATAGCAAAATAAATATCTCATATTTGTACGACATGTTAATTTTCTATTTTTTAACATTTTTTTATTTAAAACAAATTCTTATATTATATTTTTATGCTGAATACATGTTTTCTTGACTTCATATGTACATTTTTATACACTTGAAAAGTGTATTATAATTTTGCCCATGAGTTTGCAACGCAGAGAAGGAATCATCTCCGACCATATATATATTCTTGATGCTCATGACGAGCTGAGTCGATTGAGCTTTGTCCGTCCGTCTGTCACGTCTGTCTGTTTCTACGATCTAGTCCCCCAATTTTGAAAGCTGAAATTTTGCACAGTGTCTTCTTCTAGCTGAACGCTGCTTCTATGTCGAAACCGCCCGTATCGGATGACTACTTCTTGTAGCTGCCATAGAATCGATTGTTCGAAAAGGGGTTTTTGTGAGAAAATCTTTTTTGTTTTCAATGCTAGCGTTCTTTAAATCGGTCATTATTAAAATTAAATGTTTTCAAACTGATCTGCGAAGTTTAATTGAAATCGCTAACCTTCGGAGCGAGCTTTTTCAAGTGTATTAAGACTTCGGCACAGTCAAATTCGACTAAATTCAGCTTTCCTTTCTCGTTAAGAATAATTTCTTCCAACTTATTCCACTCGGCTAACTCTCCAACGTTATCTTACTTTCTGTTTTCTGCAGAAACACGTCTATAAAGTATTTCCCCTATGTTTTTAATTGGATTGAGATCAGGTGAACAAGCTGGCCAGTCCATTACATCTGCTGAGCATGATGCTAAGAAAGCTTTTGTTTGGCGACTTGCATGGATATGCGATTGTCATGCATAAATATAAATTCCCTGTTATATTGCACAAATGAAAGAAGACTTCGTTCCAACACATCCACATAGTCAGAACTGATCATTCTTGAACTTACAAAACGCAGTTCTAGAGTGCCACATCTTGCAAATGCTTCCCAAACCATTACTGAGCCACCACTAAAATTCCTTTTTGAAACTATGAGTGAGGGGGTCCTTTCTTAAATCTCTCCAATAACTTCGCATTCCATCTGGACCATCTAAATTGAATTACTTTTCATCAGAACAGATAACCTGTAACCTATTAACACAGTAAGGAAGAAGTGCTGTAACCAGCTTACCGAGTGACAAACAGTGTTTAAGTTATTCAATGCAAATTGTAAGCGCGCTTGATTCTGGCCGGTTAGGAGGCATGATAACTTCTTTATCAGACTTCTGACTATGTGATAAGAGCTTTTTAAAGTTCGCCACAGTTTTGCTTATGGGAGTGCTACTTAGAGCAGCAAGTTGGTCGCTTTCTGTAAAACTCGACACTTATCCCGATAAGAAACTTTTGGTTTACGCCCAGAACTGCGTTTTATTCCATAATTTGATGGAAGAAATTGGTGAAAACACACCTTTTATGACCAATTTAATTTGAAATTTTGTTAACACTCTAACCAGTCTCTTTCCTCTCATCCGTTATTTTATTTATTTATTTATTTTGAAATATCATCCTAACGCTACAAGTTACAAAAAAACTTATATATTATTGCGTTTGTCACAAGGGCAAAGTAACATTTAAATTTGTGTTGATTTTACTTACTACCTAGAAACGGCTTCGTGATACAATAATGACATGAAATTAGACTTAGATGTAATCTTAAGTAACAGAATTATTTAAATTAATAATAATTATTACGGTTTTTTTTTTTGTGATGCTTCTTCTTTCCTATTGTGTCCCTATAAGTACGCTTTAATATTTACTTCTCAGATGAGATTCTAAAATCAATTGAAACTGCGTGGCGTTGTTTATTGTTTTCAAACTATGTGGTAGTTGATTCCAACTGCGAACAGCGAAAATGAAGAAATGTTTTTCGAAGCTGGATAGCTTGTATCGTAAGCACACTAAGTTGCACGTCCTTCTAGATGCGCAGAAGCTTAACATTTCAAAAAGATACGACGGCTCATTTGTATATATAATCTTATGAAGAAGTGTTAATGCTCTTAGTCTTATCCAAGATTCCAGTCAAAGCGAGTACGATAATATATATTATATATCTTGCGATATTATTAAATGCCACTTGCATTTTGTGTTGGCTTCTGGCGTCACAAATACCAACAACCTCAATGCAATAAAATAGTTTTAAAGTTAAATATGTCTTAGCAATTAATAGTCACAGCTTGGTTGGTATAAAGTCTTTGGTCAGATACAGTTGCCTGAGAAGTGCATACAATTTTCCTACAGATCCGGTGACATGATCACTCCGAGTTAAAGTTTGATTAAAAGTAAATCCTAGGTTGCTCGCTCGCTCTACATACTGTATTGGTAAATTGTTAATTTTCAATGATGGCAATCCTACGGTGCTAACAACCTTGCTGCTTATAACTATACACTTGGACTTAACTGGGCTTAGGCCAAGGCCATTCTTATTTGCCCAGTCATTAACTTTACATAGATCTCTATTACATAATTGAACACAATCATTAAACTGCGACATGGGGCGAGAAACACAAAGTTGAACATCATCTGCATACATATGAACTTCACAATTAGACAAAACTGATGGCAGGTCATTGACATAAACAGAAAATAGTAAGGGCCCGAGAATCGATCACTGGGGTACGCCACGTTTTAGGGTCAATAGCGATGAGGAAGCCGTACTTGTAGCTGCCAGTTGTTGTCGATTACTTAGATATGATTGTAGCAGGTCAACAGCGGTGTTTGAGAACATATACATTCGATTTAGTTTAGTGCATAATACATCGTGGTTAACTGTGTCGAATGCTTTACTGTAATCTAGTAGTGTCAATAACGTTATATTTCCATTGTCAATTTGTTTTCGAATGTCTTCCGTTATTTTGAGAATTGCTGTGGTGCAACTTCTTTTCTTTCTAACACCTGACTGATATATACGTTATACGTTTTGCATGAGGCATTTTACTAGTGATTAACTTTGATTTCACGAAAAATCGAAATAACCTTAATTTTCTGGCAATTACAGCTGATGTTTTCTCTTAAAACGCACTTTAGAAAATGTTCCGTATATACATATACGGAAAGCCTGCAGGCAGACAAAAATACTATATTTTTTAGTAAAACTAACGGTGCTTTTTCAGCAATGCGTTAGAAATTGATTGCAGATGTGCAGCTATCACTCTTTATTCGTTGTCCTTCCATTCTTTACGATGATAAGCAATTTTTTTTAAGCTAGCTAAGTTTGAGGAGCATTTAAAGACGAATTCGGTGACTGTCGTTTGAATATGAAACGCATCTTATTTAGAAAACGAATCCTTCTATTATGAAATAGGACTAGCTCGATTTGATAATTTATGCTTAAAAATTTTTGGACAATATTTTTCTTTGAAACATTCTTTTGAGTATAGATGATGATGACTGTATGAATGGATATTGAGGCCAATGATAAGAAACATTCTCATATTATCAGCAAAATATACCACAATAAAGCTAGTCTGAAAAATGTCTCAAAAATACCTTTGGATCCCTGCAACATACACTTAATCTAAAATATATAACAGCGATAGCGCACTTCATGAGCTTAAACGCTGCCTTAATAGGAAAATTGTCCGATAAACTCTGGCATTTGAAATTGGTTGCCAGTTATTGTGCAGGTGTTAAAGCGGCCAATTTAAGGCCTGGACTACAATGATGTTTTCTAAGAAAAAGTTGGCTGATCCGTTTAACAGTCGATTCTTCAATACTTATTTATCAAGACGTAAAGTAATGTCTCGATTAGTTCTTGAGCCAGAATTAAAAAAGTTTTCTTCGCGCAATTATAATTTGAATTTGTGAAAAGGAAGAGTAAATCAAAGACTGCTGTTTACTAGTGATAATTTGTGCGTAGAGTCAACCATATGGCATGAGTCTAATCTTTCATCTTTTGTCACGATAATCAATAGAAATATTTTAAATTAAAGAAATAGTACTGTGGGCAAAAAATGCACTGTCACTGACATCTGTGCAAAATTACACGTCAAAATATTCATTAGTTTTTGAAAGACGCGTCCTTTTGTAAACAGGTAGAAGTGAATTTTTCGGCTCACCTTTGGCACGGATTTGACCCGATTGGTCGGCTGTTTCCGGATCGTAAGAGTAGATCCGCGTCTCATATTCAGTTCAGAGCTTACATTCATTATAATGATTTGGTCGCTATCTTTTGCGAAAGCTTGATAGTCGTGTGAGCTAAGAATCCGTCGCCCGTTTGTTAAGTTTTTCAAGTCCTGAGCTCAAGACCCAGTGAAGTAAGTAAAAAAAAATTTTGTTAATGGTATCTCAAAACCCATCACAGCTTAGAAAAAAGTGGGTGGAGGTGGTGTAGTCGGTCGTGACCTCCATCCTTCCCTTCCCCCCACCCCATTTTATTCTTAAGTCTTTTAAAGTAGAATCCTGTCGGGTTTCAATAGACACATTCTGACAACCATATGGCCTATGGTGCAGCGCGCCGTTAACAGTCCCATCGTGGTTCTTCTACTGTCCTTGCTAAGATGTGAAAGTAGGAAAGTTCTTTTAGGTGCGTACACAGATAAAAAGGCAAGCTTGAATCAAGCTCAAAAAATTGTGATTTAATCTTCACCTTCGGATTGAAGTTTGAAGTCCGAGTCGTACCGGATTCTACTTGAATCAAGTACAAAAGGATTGTAACAATCTTAAAAGACATGTATTAGTCCGAAAATGCTTATTTCAAGTACGGATTCTAATTGAAAATCAAATGATCCTGACTTGAGATGGAAGTAAGTACGAAATTCTAATGTTAAGGCGAAATAAAATCAATAGCAAATTCCAAAATAAGAGAAAAAATCTGTCTCATTAATACAGTCAGGCTAAATGGGTACACACGCTGTCAACTTAGGACTTTTGCACATATGCTGCCTTGGAATTACCTACCAGTTCTAGCACTTTGAAAAGGAGAAGGCAGTCGGATATTTCCAATTTTTTTTTCAATTCACATACTCAGGTGTACCAATTGGCATGCCTCAGCCACTATACCTTTTTTCTTAAAAAAGTGTATAAAATCGAACAAACAACACAAAATGAAAAAAAAAAAACCCAACGAAATGAACACAAAGCAAACTCATAAAGTAAACTTGCAATGGTCGATGGACTAACTGACAAACGAGGGTGGCTGATGAAACTTTGTCATTGAACCGAGAAAACAAGCGGCGAAAGAAAAAGAAAAATGAACTGGTGATAAAAAGCGGAACAGGAAAACGATACGAGTAGCTGAACAAACTGCAAGAAAATAAATCCAAAAAAAAAAAAAAACTTGGCGCTAACTTGATTTTCAGCTTGACTGCTGGGTCTTCAAATGCTTCCCCTTTAAAAATGCAAAAGAATGTCTTACCGATTTATCACCCAAATTGTCCACGCGGCAATTGATGGCCGCTGTGTGTCCCGTTCTGGCGGTTATATTTCTAGGCATGCCAAAATCAAAGACAGGCGGCGGATAGGTTGTCTCATCCACTTGCTCCTGTTGGTCATCTACATCATCCAGAGCATTGTTGAACTGTGGCAGGTTTAAATTTTTATTATTGTTGTTGCCATGGACCAGCGAGGCAATGTAGATATCATCGTCATCAATGGCCGCCATTGCTTGGCCAGCAAACGGAGGCAACAAGTCGTTGTCGTCGTTGCTCTGAGCTGAAAAGAAGAAAGAAAAAAAAAACGATGATAAGTTAATAGAAAAATGGTAAAAGGAGGGAAAGATGTTCGGTGCACCGAACCTTGAAATGTGCTCAAGTATGAATTATATATTTTTATGTAGATGATTCATTTTGCATTCAGCAAATATTTGAGCGCCGTGACAGATTTTTGTTTTTTACGCAGAGAAAACAGAAAATACTTAAAGGCAATGTCAAGTTTTTATTTTATCCTTGGTCTTGTCTTTAAAATTAAAATCTTCATTCGTCCTTCGATTTGTCTTCAGCCAAACTCGTTTCCTCCTTGCAAAGGTGAAAGAAGAAAACTGTAAATTGCTGATTGGATTACCAACAACTTCATTGAGCTATTCTGCTAGTTATGCATGCAATGCGTCTGATAAGAGTCCTGGGCCAAATAAAGAAATCAACAATAAGACATTCTGAGACCACCCAGAAACTTCACTTACAGCTTGTTCCAAAGACAAGGAGTCGTTGCGAAGTAGTTTGTCCTCACTTTAGGGAAAAGAGTGTGTCTGAAGACTGATTGCATTGAGAGCAAATTAATTAAATGCCACTCAAAGCAATACGGAAAAGTGCAAGGACATAAAAGACCTAGCCAAAGTAGTTGTGTGCGTGTGTGTGTATGTGTGCGGCATTTTACGGCTCATTAAACGAAACAAAAATGCAGTTAAAACTGCGGAAAATACTCGTTATAATAATGAATTGAATGATTTCCTAGCACTCGCAACGGTGGCTAAACAGCGGAAGTTGTTTTTAATTAAAATAAATGAGCAATTTTTAATAGCCTGTGTGGTCCGGAAGTGCCAAATAAACCAAGGCATAAGCGTTATTTGATATATTTTGACCATTTCCATTTTACATTCTTAACAAGTCAATTGTTTCCTCATTTAGTTCGCCAAAGTTCAAAGTTCAACCTTATAAATTATAAATCACTCACTCACACACACCCAACCACTTATTTATGTATGTTCAGTGTCTTCTTTCTGCATTATCCTTTGGCACAAATGCAACACGCTTGGCTCATGTTCTTCTCCAAATTCATATTTTCCCCATTTGAATTTATTTGACATTTTAATGAGCGCATAATGGCAGTCACAGTCGCCGTCACTGGAAACGCAACATGCTGATAATACCCAGGTAGACGACACTCACAACTCGCTCAGCTTTGCCCCTCTATCCCCCCCCCCGTCAAACCATTTGGCTGTGTTTCACTCTGGTTTGGCATCTCTAACTGGGTCACTTTTGCCAGCTGCACTTGAATCTTTTAGGCCGTTCTACGGGTGGCACTTGTGCATGTTAGACACAAAAATCTAAATTATTTAAGTGCCTCCTTCTTTCCCCCGCTCCAACCAAAACACATACACACCCACACACACATACTCAAAGATATGTAGAGTGATGAAAATAGTGAGAGCAATAGAGAGGAGAACAGTGGAACTTATTATTTGTATTTATTTGTATTTATTTAATAGAATTGACAAACTTAGCTGTCAACATAATAATATAAAAAAAATTTATTTTATTTTCAAATATGGTTAATCCTAATCCCGCCTCCGTCCGATTTAGGAGAACATTTTTATGATGTGCTCCGACTCACATCAGGTGGGAGGAGGCAAAGATTTACAATCTCTGGGAAGATAAGTATATCAAAATATTAGAAACATTTTCCAATATCGAACCCTCAGAATTTAACAAATGGTATAAATCGTTATACAACGTGCATATAATTCGAAACGGGTCGTGAGATTCGAAATTAGATCTACTTATATATAAGAAAATTGGTCGGAACTGTCGTGTAGATCTAGCTGGGATTGAAAAGTTAATAAAGCTCAAAAGAAAACAAGAATCAATATGGCCATTTATTAGTTTATGAAGGAACATAACTCCATGACAGATTCTGCGATCTTGCAGAGACGGTAAGCTTAATAGACGAAGTCTGTACACATACGATGGCAGTCGACGGTGTTGTTCCCAGTTAAGTCGACGTTAGGCGAACAGGAGGTGCTTCTGCACCGACTCAATAAGGACCTGGTATGTTGCATACTAGGGTGACCATACGCATGAGCAGTACTCAAGTATAGGTCGGACAAGTGAGACGTAAAGAAGCTAAGTGGTGTAACACCCCTTTGGCTTTGCTAACGATAATCCCAATGTGAGCAGAAAAGTTCATATTATGGCTGAATAATACGCCAAGGTCTGTTACAGCATGTATGCGCTCCAGGTTGTGCGGGCCCATGGAATAGTTACCCATAAATGGGGCAGAGCGGTAAAAGGACATAGCACTACATTTAGAGTGGTTAAGGTACAGCAAGTTGTTAATGCACCAAGATTGAAGGTGGTTAATGTCGTTTTGCAACAGACAATGTGAATCTGGGTCTGTGAGCTGCATACAAATTTTAACATCGTCTGCATACATCAACACATGAGAATTTTCAATGACAGAAGGAAGATCGTTTATGAATAATCCAAAAAGCAACGGTCCTAGGTGGCTCCCTTGAGAAACTCCGGAAGTGACGTAAACACACTTGGAGAGAATGTTGTTAAATAAGACTTTTTGTGTGCGGTTTGCCAAGTACATTGAAATCCAGTTGACTAAAGGGTTAGGAAAACCTAAAAGTGATAATTTCTTTAAAAACAAAAGGTAATGAACTAAATCAAATGCCATGCTAAAATCTGTGAAAATAACATCTGACTGATTTTTTAGCTTGAATCCGTCCCTTATTATGGAAGTAAACTCGAGAAGATTTGTTGATGTAGACCGGCGCTTCATAAACCCTTGCTGAGATGGAGACATAAGAGAGCAACACTGGTGCTGCAACTGAGAAGTTATAACCAATTCAAAAAGTTTGGGTATGGCACAAAGTTTTGCTATCCCACGATAATTCTGAATATCAGTTCTACTTCCTTTTTTATGAAGTGGTAGAATGAAGGATTCTTTCCAGATATCAGGGAAAAAGCTGTGGTGTAGAGATAATTGATAAATTTTAGAAAGAGGCTTGCATAAAGCATTTGCTCAATTCTTGAGAACACAGCTTGGAACTTCGTCCGGACCGGAAGAGAAGGAAGTTTTTACAAGTTTAAGATTTTTTAACACAGAGCTTTCATTAACAACTGGCATCAAAATGCCTTCCGAGTGCGGAATAGAGTAAGGGTAATGAGCTGAAGTTTTATACACAGAAGAAAAGTAGGTTGTTTGGAAAAAATCAGCAAATAAGTTGGAAATGTCAGCATCGTTGCATGCAGTGGTGGTATTATACCGAAGAGAGGGAGGAAGGGAGAGTTGACAAATGAAAATAATTGCTTAGGGTTCTCCTAAAATTCATTTTTACACCTAAACAGATAGCTTTGATAACATTCAGAATTGTGAATAAGAAAGTCCGACTGAGCGGCAACGTATCGGGAATGATCCGCCAGTTGTCCAGTTAAAAGGAATATAAATGGTTTCAATGAAAATAAAAGTATGATAAAATTTTCAATTTCAAAATTAGATTTACATTGGCTATTAAACAAATTTATCAACAATCAAATTTTAGTTTGACTTTCATATTTTCTTAGGCGTTCCAAACAAAAGGTTTTTCTATAAAATAGACAAAAATTCATAGATTTCAGAGAGAAGCTCAAGCTAGAAGAAGCTAATCGAGAATATGGTACAGTCAGTTCAACTACAACCTTGGCATAAACAATTATTTTAATGCGCAATACAACCATTGGAATTATTTTCAAAACCAGATGTGAATTGCTTCCACTGGGATACCGACCCCACTACAGCGATAGTATTTGTACTTTATGTAATACGCGATCGAGAGAACCATTTAGCATTATGCTCTAACCTGGCGGAGTATAGAGTAGCATATTTTAATAAAGTTTATTTGGAACAGAAGTAGGCAATTGAACTACTCAATGGAAAAAATTGGCAGGAAATTGCAAAATTCGTCAAAGCTTTAATTAATTATATGAAAAATATTATACAAGAAAACTTTTTATTTTTAACATATAAAATAGTAAAAAAATGTTAAATAAATCTAACAAAATCATTTAGGGTATTCACCAGCCCTCGTAAGAGCGTAAATCAAAAAGCCTACACTCCAAAAGTTTTCGACACAACAACAAAACACATAGGTAAAAAATTAACAACTTTTCGCTGCCCGGGATATGTTTAAAAAAACAGCGTAAAAGTGTAAAGATTTGAAGTGCTGTATAATTATTCAAAGTATTTTTTTTATTTCTTTTTTTTATTTTAATTCATTTATTGTTACATTAAAAAGCTACTATATACATACAAGCACTTTGTAACAACATAATACAAAAAGTTAGACAGAAACATCTTAAACCTGCGGAACGGCCGCAAGGCATTGCTTCGCAGATTTGATGCCCCGACTACTCCCTGGTTCTACGTTGCACAGCCTCCGAAGCTTAGCCATAAGGGTAGCTGCGAACTCGCACGTTGCCTCCCAGTATTCCTTCGACATCAACATGTATGGGGCTAAATTATCTTCCGCTATATCACCGCCCATCACCCTGGATAGTTCCGCCCTTTCAGCCTGAAACCTTTTCCACACGAACAAGACGTGCCTGGCGTCCTCCACAGGGCCTTCTTCGCAGCATGTGCTCTCCTCGCTATCATCACGGCCGACTCTTTTCAGGTAGCTTCTAAAACAGCCGTGCTCACTAAGAAGCTGAGCTAGGCGAAAGTCCACCTCGCCGTGTTTTCTAGACAGCCATGGCAATAACTTCGGGATTAGGCTATTAGGTCCCATC
Organism: Lordiphosa magnipectinata; assembly: GCA_037044535.1. Lineage (NCBI taxonomy): Eukaryota > Metazoa > Arthropoda > Insecta > Diptera > Drosophilidae > Lordiphosa > Lordiphosa magnipectinata. The sequence goes on from JBAMBO010001980.1 coordinate 19,575, forward strand.
GGTTCTGCCACTTCTCAATGCTCCGCCGCCTCGCTTCGTGCGGATGTATAACCCTGTTAGGTTGAATTGCGCCACTTAACCGTGAAGCCCTGTACCTTTCATTTGCTTCTGTGGCCAGATCGCAAAGTGGAATCATCCCGGCAATGACCAATGCAACATCTTCTGACATCGTACGTTACGCAGAAGAGATCCTCAGCGCACGCAGACGGTACGCCCCACTTACGCCCTTTATGTAGCAAGAGAACACCATGGAACGATATAGTTGGCGACCTTTCTAAATTGTAGAAATTAGAGTTTAGCCGGCTAGAGGTCAAATAAAACCAACAAATGTAAATGCTGTTACTCCGATATATTTCTGTTGCTCACCGGCAACAATCTTCAGGGACAATTATTTTACACGTCTGTGCCGTCTTACGTGGAATTTCGAATATCTTTATTTTCGTTTAATTCATATCGATCATATTAGTAGCATCGATTTCGTGTGCATATGATGATGCATTCGTTCCAATTAACCGAAGACAACTATCAGGAACTTGATAATTTTGGGCACATGTCTTGGCAAGCATGTTGGGCACAAAACATTGCTAGTGCCGCCTCCTGAAGACAAACTGCTGATGTTGAAAGTGGCTGAAACGTAATTTTGTTTACCTGTGCGAAGGGCACTGCATTTTGCATGTGTTGTTATGGTCAATCTTTGGATTCGGATCCTTGGCATCTCGGCACATCCAATTCTTTAAGTCATGTTCTCCTAACCAAGATTCCTGAAATTCTTGTTTTCAAACGTCTTTCGGCATGCGAAATCAATTTTTGTAAATTAAGTTTTTGATTTCGCGTATATTTCGCAGGTATCTCTGTACCGAGCTCAACCAACCATTCGCTATAACAATGAGCATGGACTTGCCAACTCGTTTTTTTGAAAACAGCTGATAAATTGTCGGAGGGGGTCTTGAAATTATGAAACTTGTTTGATAATTGTCAGTAGAACCTTCGAAAATTGAGCACGCAATTACAAAAAAAAATGGATGCAAAAAACACAAAACCAAAACTAAACTCATTCGATCCGCGCAATGAACCGATATTCGATACGTCTGATTTCGATTACACACAAATAAAACAGGGTTGCATCGCTTAAATAAATGCTTATCGAAGGCGGAAAATCAATATGAAAGCGATGCCTCATAGTTGAAATTGATACACTACTTTAGAACAATTAAAAAAGGATGAATAAAGGATAAAATATAATAAAGGCATTTTTTCCGGATGGGGAAGTTTCAAAAATTTTCCAGAAATGGCAGTTTTAGAAAGGGCAAGAAGGACAAATTGGCAACATTGTAGCCGATATACTTGGTATGCTCTCAATGCTACACGTTTTCTTTTATATGTTAATTTCTGAACTGTATGATGTGCAAACTGTAATAATATACAGATGTGATTGAAAAATTTATAAAGTAACTTACTATTGCAGTTTTTTTACTATCAGCCTTTAAAGTAAATCGAGGGTCAGTATATATTGCACCTTAGAAAGCATCATTCTCCATTAGAATGGATTGCCTGCTTAGCATTGCGACTTGTAACTTCCTTGCAAGCTCGTACTCGTACAAAGAAGCCATTCTCGGTAGAAGTCATTCTCGGTAGAAGTCTCCCATTACCATGTCCTGTGTCTGCAGTATTGTTTTCTCGAGTTAAATTTTGCGATTTGATCTATCCAAGGCTGTAATATATCTTTGAAGTTATCGTTCTCGAAGATTCGAAAAGGCAAGGATATGGAGGAAGCCAAATTAGACATAGATCTCAATTTTAAAGTCACCGTGGTGATTATATTCTTTGAGGCCATTTTCACATCAGAAGCGTCTATGTCTTCTACATCTTTTTTGTGAACAGTATGAATAGACATTTTCTTATTGCATATAGTGCATGAAGCCCATGCTGATCTGCTGTTGGCAATGTCACTGTATTTCTATTGAATTTCTTTATTCTTCCCATTTTACTTAACAGTATAGAGAACTCATGATACAATGAATACAATTTACTGTAAAAGTACAGTCAACTGCTGAATATTCAGAACTTAGCAAACTCACATAATTCAATATGCAACTTCCAAGAGAAAAATGCATATTAAGAAATTAAAGGACAAAATCAAATGTTGTGGAAGCGCTGGCAACTTAGGGCTGTTCTCTAAGAGGTAGTTAGGAAAACTCTACAAGGCTAGAACGATGGATACGAACATATAAGTAGTTTAGTTTTTTAATATTGGCTGGCAGTAGGTAGGCAAAGACCGCTTACGATTGGGCAGGGATGTTCATGAAATAGCTGTGCGGTCAACCAGCCTGCTTTGTGGTGAAGTGTGTTTCTGTTTTACAAAAATTGATTGAAAACATATTTGGCTCTTACTTGTCGATGAAATAGCTCGTACCTAATCATTTTCTGTTGCGGATTTCGGTTCAAACCTTCAAACGCACGAGTATTTGTTTGATGAGCACGAATTGGATGTTTGATACGGTTATGTTCTGTTAAGTTAAACAAGAATTTACAGATTTATCAAACTGACCTCGAGTCACAACTATTATGCACCGACAAAACACTTTACAAATAGTTTTCGTTGACAAAAAAAATATGGAATCATCGTCATAAAATTTTTTAAGAATTCATCTAAAAAAGAAGCGGACCGGCTTAAGCTCTCTTTTGAAGGAACCTTAGCTTCGTAGGTCCAAAAAGTATAATTTCTTTACCATTAAAAAGGGGGAATTCAATTGATGTTACAAGCAAACTTTGAAAAGCCAACCCTGTGCCTTGATCATAAGAGATTGAACTATATCTGCTTAACTCTGTGTGAAATTTGATTTTTGATTGGTTTTGTTTAATCAAAGCCCACTGTACATAAAAAAAAAAACGAGCTTGCCGGTTTTATGCAAAAAACAAAAATGAAACGAGATGCAAAATGCCAAAGTGAGTGGCAGCACTTGCTGTTGTTGTTGTTGTTGTTATGCTGTATGCCACACTAATACATGCACATTCACACACACACACACTCACATACACTTTCAGTTTTTGGCATCATTTAGATGCTCGTGGAGCAACTGATGCAAATTTAATTTGGACACCTCGCAAAAAAAAAAAGTGCGCGCGCGCCTGAGAGTGCAAAGGCTGCGGCAATATGGAATGGAGGGATGCGGAATGGAGGGATGCTGTACCTGTGGAAGTCAGGGCAACTATCTGGCTGCATAGCTGGCTCTTCAGTGTGTATGAACTGCAACTAATGATGTTGCAGGCACTCGAATGCGCCTTTTTGATTTAACGATCGGCAGCAGGAATATTGTTTTTGCTGTTGCTTTCTTCTTGCTGCGCAGCTTAATGACTGTTTTTGGCTGCCCCTAATGCTGCGGTTGATGGCCGCCATCCTTTTGTTTGGCTGCCTGCATAGCAATTTGTGTTGTTTTTTCTCAATTTCTTTGGCCATAAACTTTATGCCTCGCTGTGCATGTGGGCTTGTTTATTATTTCGGTTTCAAGTGCAGCATAAAAAATTCCCTTGGCTTCTGCTGTGAAAAGGCTTATGAAATACAAATAAAAGTTAAAGTGGTTAAGTGAGTCATTGATTGACCTTGAAATTGGTTTGTGGCTAACAGACGGAAAATTCTTTGATTTTACTTTGACAATTTAACCGACTTGGTGTGTCTGTGTGTGTGTGTGTGTTGCCTACTTTTGGGCTTAGCCATCTATTAGACACGCTGTTTGGTTTGGTTTCCATTTTGTGGGCTTAGGTGTTAACATTAAGCTGCTTAGACTGAGGATCAAATCCAAATTGCATTGCTACAGAAAGCATGGATAAGAAGGTGATGAACTTTGAATAGTAAAGGGAAGCGTGACAAATAGATACTGGTTTGAAATCAAATAAGCCTTGGTTCAATCAACTCTTTGGATAAAATAAATATTTAACAAAAAATATATTTTATTACTAAGATGCCAAATTTGCTGAGAATTATGTACTAAGGCTGCTGAACCAACTTCTTTCTGAAATGAACTTTAAAAGAGTGGGTGGAAAGAGTCGGGAAAGAGGTGGGAAGAGTGTGGAAAGAGTGGGAAAGTGGGAGAAAGAGGATGGAAAATGGGGGAGAGAGAGAGTGTGGGAACAGTGTCAGTAGAGAGTGGGAATACTGTGGGATCAGTGTGGGAATAGTGTGGGAACAGTGTGTAAACAGTGTGGGAACCGTGGGGGAAGAGTGTGAGAGCAGTGGGAATAGTATGCAAACAATAGGGGAAAAGTGGGGAAACAGCGGTGCAAGACGGGAAGAGAGTGCTGAAAATTTATCATTTTTACGAGAAGAGTTACAAAAAAATGAAAGAACACTGCAGCAAGTGATCTTGTTGTTAGAGTTTCCATTCCCTGTTAGATTTCTTCTTGCCATTGCTGATTTAGATACCATTGAGAGAGCTTGCGATTTTGAAATTAAGCCCTTGAGTTTAGCATCATATATCACATCAAAGCCTCGTGAGTTATAACGACACTTAAACATAATTTTTTAAAGAATATTTTATTTTGGAAGGTATTGAATTTTTTTCAGAAGTTATGGATTTTTTGCCAATTTTTGTTCCGATAAAATTCTCGTCAAATTATTGCCATGAGCAAAAAGATACATTTATAAGGCGTCATATAAGCTATCGTTCTTTAAAATAGACTTTCAAGCAGTGTTTGTCGAGAAGAGAGAGGCCAAAAAGAGAGGTGTATGAGTGAGCGAAAAAAAAAGCGACGCAAAACAGCTCTGACCTACTTCATCGACCGCTGGCCAGCGAATGAAAAGCTGTTTGCACTCTAGTGCACAAACGTCGGCATACGTTCGGCTCGTGTCGGTGTGATTAGCGAAATGTGATCGACCTCTGCGGGCCAGGCATGTCAATCGCTGCTTTAAAGCTGCCCGCCTGAATTTACTTTCCATACACAAATAAGTTGCAGTTCTTTTTAAAGCTTCTGCTGGATCAGAAAGTCCAGCAGAATAGCAGCCGCCGCATTCTTGGCAAATGTTTTGATCGCCACGCCGGCATATCCGAAATGGCACCAATGGCAAGGCAGGCAAACTCACTGCACGCCGTCTGCAAAATCGAAGAACCCACCTGGCCAATGGCCCCGCCAATTGCCTTATGCGATGTGGCATACCGATAGTGATCCAACAGGAATTGTGAATTTTTGTCAGAGAGCTAACTTTTGGTGGCGCCTCCTTATCATTGCGGGTTACTTTTATAGAGTTCGACTTCCTTCGGCAAACCGTGCAGTTAATCAAGTGTCCCTCGCTATTGCATTAATGGTCATCACAAACAATGCTGGGAATGCCGTCACCAACTGCGAATTCTTTTCGCGATGGTTTTTTTAAATTCTCAAACTGGTCTTCAAGTCTCAGCCATGCCTAGGTCTTCTGCTTCTAGGTCACCGGATCACTCTTTTTGTTCTCCAAAATGCATTTGTTTGACTCTACAAGGTCCACAAGCAAATGTGCCTTAGCTTTCGATGTTTCACCTCGATTCATTATCGCTAGCAATTTTAATCAACATTTTTTGCTAAATGATTACCAGCAACAATAATAGCATTAAAAAAAACAAAAGTAACACATCTGATTCGTTGACAGTGTCTGGTCACACCATAGCAGCGATAGCAATTAATCAATATCGGGTGAACCTGATGGTAAGTCTCGTGGAGAAAACCAAAAGACTAAACCTCAGGTAATTCCGAGCGACTAATTTGACCGGCCGGTTCCTAAACGAAACTTTTCAGCCAGGCTGCAAACCGATCCTGAACCGAACTCTAAAGATTTGATTCGGGATTTCCGGGTTCCTCAAACCGGACCATGAACCGAACCCTCCAAATATTTCAGCCCCCAAACCTGAACCCGAACCGATCCCCCTGTATACAAAGAAAAGGTTCGGTGCAAACATTCATTTGAGTCAAATTCTTATCTTCTTCTTTATTTAAATTTATAAAACAGTTAATACATAGATGATAGCTTAGATTCTAAATTTATATCTAAGCAAGAAGTTTTATCGTATATAAAATACTAAAATAAATAAATCGACATGGTATGAAACCGTCAGTCGATCACTGCCTTCCAAATTCTTCGCTATTCAGTCTATTACACCTGGCTTCCCGGGTCTTCCCCAGATACCTGATCGTTCAACTGCATAGCGCGAGATTCGGTTGGCGGTGTTACTCTGTCTTAAAAGTCCCATTGCAATATTTGTTTCGATATTTAGTTGCCTGACTTATAAAGTTATATAGGATCCTCCAATTTGATCCATTTAATAGCTGGTGAACTTCGTGCAGATGTAGTCTTGCCTTACCAAAATGTAGAATTCTGAATTCCCTCAAGATGGGGCAGTTTTCAATAAAATGGATAGTGTTTTCCTGCTCGTTCCAATTGCAAAGAGAACATGCTGTGTTGCTGCTTGCTATGTTTGGGACAAAGTTGAGTTTAAGCAATTCACCTCTGGCCATAAGAATTGTGCGAATTTGCTCCACTAAAAACGCGTCGTTGAAATAATTTTCTTCTACTAGGTCGTAGTTCAATTCTTTGTATATTAGCCTCTGAGAGCTCCGCTCTGAATCGATCATAAAAGATGATCTATATGAAGCATGCATCTTTTTAAGAATTTCTGTAGCCCATGATTGCCACTCTGAACTTTCTTCGTGGTTAAGTCTTTCACAGTGAGTGTCTAATAGAAGTTCCCATTCCCGAAAGAAATGCTGACGTCCGTTTAGCAGAAACTGAGCCAATATTTTAGGCAGTCTATTTTCAGGCATGTTTCCAGATACAGCATTCTATTTGGAGTGTTTCTGGGCAGTCGGAATAGCTTTTTCATAAAGTATCTGATCAGGTTCTCAACTTCATCGTACTCCATAATAATGGTCCTCACAGCTGCTCCGAAGAGTTTATATTTGGTGCTAGTTTTCTTAATATTATGAGCGAAAAAAACCATTTTATAGTATAGTACAGAATCGCTTGAGTAAATATTTAAAAATGCTTTTTAGAAATCCAATCCATTTTGCGATTTCGAGAAGAAACAAAAACATAAGTATAGTCAGAAAAAGGGAAAGCAAATGCATGTGGAAGTTCATTTTAACTAATATCGCCCTAATGAGTTTTTTAAGCTCTTTTGAAGATTAAAGAGATTAAATTCATGTCCGATTCAAAGAAGACTCGGGAATGTCTCATGGATATGCTCAAAACGTGACTCGGAAATGATTGGAAATACAGGGTGGACAATTAAAAATTGCAATTTAATTTTGCTATAATGAAAAACGGCTCGTTATTTTTCAAAGTTTGAACATTTATTGGAAATGTTGGTTCAGGTTAAATGCCCACCACGGCTTACTTGGCAGTAGCCCATTCGATCCAGCCAAATTATGAGAACATTTTCAATTGTTTCGGGCACGTATGTCAGCAATTGCAACTCATACCTCGTTGTTCAACTCATCAATTGTTTCAGGATTGTTTGCATAACATTTGTCCTTGACGGCTCCCCAAATATAATAGTCTAACGTCAGATCACAGCTTCATGGCGGCCAATTCACATCTCCATATTTACTGATTATTCGATTTTCGAAGATAGGGCGCAGAAAATCGATTGTGGCGTGAGCTGTGTGGCACATAGCGCCGTCTTGTTGACACCAAATATCGTCCAAGTCTTCCGCTTCAATTTCCTCGAAGAACCAATCACTTAACATTCACTATTCACGGTCACGGTGGCTCCTTCTTCATTTTCAAAGAAAACTGGACCAATGATACCTCGAGACCAAAATCCGCACCAAACAGTGGTGGGTGCATTGGCTTCTCGACGACGATATGCGGATTTTCTGTGCCCCAGATGCGACAATTTTGTTTATTAACATAACCACCGCGGTGGAAATGTGCTCCATCCGAAATGATGCTTTTTCGGTCAGGTGAAATGGTGAACTTCGGCCAAACGATCTTCCGCCCAATTTGCGAACTGTAGACGATTCGGATGGTCAATTGGCTTTAGCTGCTGCACCAATTGAACTTTGTATGGCTTCATGGCAAGGTCTTTATGCAAAATTCGCATCAAAGAAGTGCGAGAAATGTCCAAAAGTTGAGATCAATGGCGAGTTGACGTCGATGGTTGTTCACGCACATTTTCAGCAACCGCACCAATGTTTTCGGTCGAGCGCACCGCACGAGTACGTACACGGGTTGGTTTATCCATTAACATTCCAGTTTCACGAACTCGCTTCTCGAATTGATCCACAAATTGAGTTTTCGGAACATTTTTTTTGTTAAATGTTTGTTTCAAATTTCGCACAGTTTGAGTCGAGGACTCACCACTTTGGAAATATGTTTTTAATATTTCCCCACTTTCTTCAAGCGAATAGCGACCCATTTCGTAAATGTCAAAGTTTTTACTAAATATTAGTCGCTTTTCGAATGACATTTGACGTTTTTAAAGTCAAATTATGAATAGTTCAAAATTCAAACACTAGATGGACCACCCTGTATGACTCGAAATTGAGTCAAAACTGATGAGAAAAACGGGCTTTAAACGACTCTTTGAGAAGATTCTCGGCTTGGACACTATATTCTCTGGACAAAAGTATCATTTATGACCATTTTACGCATGTGAAATGTGGTCCAGTCGACTTGATGACTCACATACATAGCTTGGTAATCTGGACGCGTTTTCTGATCAAATATATGTCTAAATTTTGACCGAATGTTGAGGCAAAAATCGGTCAACTATTTAATAATCTATGAACCCAGACTCGAACCAAAACCTTGGGTTCGATTAGTACAGGAACCGGTCCGCGAACCGAACCTAACACTTTACCACGGGTTGGAACCTCGAACCTATTTCAGATTTAAAAGAATGAAATCACTTGTATGATATTTTTGACTGATAATTAAACAAAAACACATATTTTTGACTAAAATTTTTAATTAAAAATTAAGTTTTTATTACAAAAAAAAATAATTTTTTAATATTTAAATTTTTTTTTAGTTTTAAATTTGTTAATAACACTAGAACTTCTTCTTAGTTAAATTTGAAGTGCTGAACTAGAAAATCAATTTTAAATATTTTTTTTTTTAATTTTTTCGGTAGGAATACTTACGTTTTAAGCCATATTACAATTCAGGTACTTTAAATTAAGCCTAACAAGATATCAATCGAAAGGTTTTTGAATTTCCCATCATCGCTTGAACCATTGTTTTCAAATCGGTTTACTAGTTTGAGCACAAAACGCAAAAAAATATGAAAAAATCGATTTTTTGATCATTGCACCTGAAAATTCTTTTTTACAATCTTAGGCAGGAAAAGGCAGCTAATGTTTGTTTTTTTAGTATTACTATTCACGTACACATTAATTAAAACAAAAATCACAGCTGAAAGCAGGCTGTAATCACAAGTTCTAAGCCGCGAAACATTAAAAAGTGAAATATTTTCCATAAATCGATGCACTCGCAAATGCATCACTTTATTTAACTAAAACGCATACTCAAGGAACTCTCAAATACTTTTTCAAACGCATCTTAACTTTAATTAAAAACAAAAATTATATCAGCTTTAATGTTTAATGTTTTTTTTATGGCTTTTCTGCTGCTTCCTAAAAGGCTCAAAAGCATTTCAATGCACGTTCTTTCACATACGCCATGTTTGAAAGCTCATAGCTGATCGAATATCGATAGCACATAAAAGCTTTAAGTACCGTTAGACTCAGGGATGCATTGGCCATTAATTTAAAAAAAAAAATTGCCGTCATTTCAAATTTGAATATTGAATTAATTCCACCTAAATGTACCAAATCTTCCACTTTGCTCCGGACCGAAATTTTACAGGTTTGCAGCCTTGCTTTTGAGAAATTGGGCCTTAGTCCTCGAATTCGAATCCCAGTCAAGAAAAAAAAAAATTTTTACGTTTTTTAGAAAGAAAGTCTGCCCTCTTGGCCACCCTACCCCTCACCCTCTCTTCCCACTCTCCTTCACACTACGATTTCCTTTCCCATCCTCGTTCCTTCCCCACCCTACATCACTCCCCTCATGAACTTATATGAATCATAGCTGAAATTTATAAGTTTACACAATAATTTTAAAATGCCGTCACTTTAAATAGAACAGCACAACACATGAAAAAGTTATGGGCATATTAAATAAAAGATTTAAGTGGACACACTTTATATTGAATAAAAATTATATTGTTAAACATATTTAAATCTAAGTGTAAATATTTAAATTTACGTTGTTTTTATACACTTGAAAAGTGTATTATATTTTTGCGCAGTTTATTTAAGGTTGAAAGTGAAATCAATATCTAAAGCCTAGTACTGAGGGCGTTCGAATTCTCCTTTCGTCACAGTATTTCATATAATTAGAATCACCTTGGCTTTGCTTTGATGCTCATGTGCTTTTACAAAGTGTTTCTATTTATGTAAAATACTGTGACGAAAGGAAAATTCGAACGCCCTCAGTACTAGGCTTAAAGCAACAATATCAGATCGATTCTTTTAGACGAATTGAATCCACTTGATATTGAGCAATCGACTTCAACTGCTTTAACAACTCTGATTTTCCTTAAACCCGATCATAAACTGTAGACATGCTTGTTACATTAAATTCTACTTTCAAACGTTTACACGTAAGCCGGTTCGGAATGCTGCACAAAGCCAATTGTGCAGTCAGCGAACAGAAGGTTAGGGAAGAGGAACAGGAGTCGAGTGAAGTTGTTAACTTATATGTACCACGACTTTATACCCTTTGCTTTTTTCAACAGAGGTTATTTTAATATTTTTTCAAATTTGTTGTTTTGCCGGCTCGAGGTCATATATTTGATATTTTCTTATTTAAAATATTAAAAAAATTCCTTGCTTTTAAAATCAATTCACTTTGGGTAACCCGAACACGTCTGTAAATGGTTGAAAAATCGTGTAGAAATTGATACTAAGAATCTCTTACGGAAACAAGTCCCTTTTCATTTTGATTTTGTTACACCTTCCCTTCATGTACTCTCAACGCCCTTATTCAAAGGCCATTAATCTTCCTGCCACATGGAATTCATGTAAGCGAGACATTTGCCAAACAGCCTAAGGTAATGCTGCACTTTTGACTTCAGCACGTTGCAAGCTTCGGTCGTTGCTTCGCCAGTCAGCGAGCTGGGTAACACATGATAAGTATTCCATGCAGCAGGTCAGCCTAATCTCTGGCCACATCTTCTGCTTTTTAGCCCCCTTTGGCCATTTGTTTTGGCCAAAACAACTTCAATGAGCACAAGCCTCAGATATGTATGCGGTGCGAGTCCGTTTCTTGGCCACTGGCTAAAAACTGTGATCTATTCTATATAAAATACGAAGAAGATGTAGAAAGTAACACGAAGGAAACAATCCCCGAGGCATATTTCTATACAGACGTCTTTTGATATGCAAAAATAAAATTGTGTACAGCGATTTTAATAAATATTCCCCACACACTGACGAATGGAGAATGACGACAAGGATGTGGACAGGCCACATCGACAACCCAAAGAGAAACCTCCTCGAGGACATTTGCGTATACGAGCTGCTTATTGAATTTTTCAAAAGCCTTTTTTCCTCCAGCCAACCCCCACACTAAGCATTTAACTGTGGGTTATGACTTTAAGGCTGTAAGCCAAATGCTTTTAAAGTTACAAAAATTTGTGAAAATTGTGACTTGAGGTCAATGGCAAATTGCAAGGGTATGTAGGTAGAATATTGTTAAATTAAATCAAAATTTGTAAAAAACTTTACCTGCTGAATCAAAAATCCCAAAATTAGTTGCAGTTCTCAAATACTTACCAATCTTATTTACAGATTCAAATTAAAGCTTTTCCACTTTGAAAATCTCCATTAAACTTTTACTCTTAACTCTAACTTAGTCAAATTTTCTTTGCCAAAGTTTCAATTTAATTTCATTATCAATGCATGACCAGATAGATTTTGCTTCTAGCCTCCAGCCGAAATGGAAATTTGATCAAATCTGTGCACAGAACTTGCAAGCACTCACACACACACACACACACACACACTTCTACCAAGTACATTTAAAAAGATATACCAGCTTTAGCATTTTGCTTCAATTGATTGCAACTAAGCTCTGTCTAAGCACTTTGGACATTTCATTTGTAAGCTTAAACATGGTCCCACACATAAATATTTACGACTATTTGGTTTTTTTTAGTCGATGCGAAACTTTTTCGATTTACTTTAGACACACAATTTGCATATCGATAAACGGGCAAACTCAATCGCAACAAAAACAAAAAAACAATTAAGAAAATAAATTTAACAAAATGTTACAACTAAATGTTTTTTATGCTTAAACAATTTTCCTGCACGAATTGAGTTTGAAAACAAAATGCAAATTACGTGTATGAAAATAATTCGAGCATAGGACTTGAGTCATGTAAATCATGACCAAAAAAAAGTAGGGGGATATAAAAAGTTTGTACCACCCTTCATCATGAGGAATCCGCAACAAAGGCATGACGAAGGCGGGTATATATGTGTGTGACTGTATGTCTGTGTGAGAGTAAGCGGGATATTTATTATTTATGTAGCTCAACTAAACGTTTTGCCGCAGGAATTATAGCATAATATGTCAAAAGGCAACCAAAGAGCCCATCGCCTTTAAATAATAACTTAGGAAAAAGACTTGAAGCAAAACGCAAACGGAATACTCTTTCGAAAAACATGATTAAGATATTGACTGCTTTGCTTAATTATTCATCAACCGTTTTTAAACCGAATCAGTTCTGCTTACCGTGAATCAAACTTGAAACCGAACCAAGTGTGCAAAAACTAGCTGAACCTCAACATATTCCGAACCTAAATTTTTAATTCAGTTCAAAAAATGTACATACATTTAAAGATCTTACCTACTCCCTCGATATCGTGTAATATGTGGTGTATAATGTGCGACGTAGTCTCAAAATCTCAAGGCAAGAGGCATTACAGACTTCCATGGCATTGAGAGAGACCATCGGAATCAAACATTTCTAAGTTTTTAACATCTTATCAGTGAAAACAGTTCAAAGCTTACCAACTTGCTGGCTTACAATTTACTTTGTCTGATCAAAAAAGTGAAAGAAGGTTGAAATTATACGGACATCCGACGTTCGTAATTTAGCTAACTTCATCATACACAGAGAAACAAAAAATTCAAAAGCTACACGAAAATGTAAGATTTTCAACCCATAACGTTTCTTGTAGCTTTTTTTTAACACGTCGCGTGTAGCTTTTTCATTTCAACACGTGGCGTGTAGCTTTTCTGCACGTCGCGTTTAGCTTTATCATTTCAACAAGTGGCGTGTGGCTTTTCTGCACGCCGCTTTTAGCTTTCTCAGTTCTTTTAGAACTAAGACGTGCAGAAAAGCTACACGCCAAGTGTTGAAATGAAAAAGCTACACGAAACGTTATGGGTTGAAAATCCTACATTTTCGTGTAGCTTTTTTTCTCTGTGTATGTATGTATGTTAAGAAAAAAATTACGCCGAAAATGTAAGTTTGTGGTATTTTTAACTTGACTGGCGGTAGGTCACACTGCTTGATCGTCTGAATTTTGTTTTGATGCCAAGTTGATTTTTTGTAAAGACTCGGTCACTTCTCCCCAAGCCTTGTTAACAAAATTTATGTCCAAAATTCGAGCGAAAGATCCCAAATGACATTCTGCTCTTTCACCGCCAAATTTACAGAATTTGTTTTTTTTTTTGATGCGAAAGCATTTTTAAACGACTTTTCTATCTGCTATGGCTTTTATATTATTTTTTTTTTTTATACCCTTGCAAAGGGTATTATAATTTTGCCCAGAAGTTTGCAACGCATGGAAATATTCATTTCCGACCCCATAAACTATATATATTCTTGATCAGGGCGACGAGCTGAATCGATTGAGCTTTGTCCGTCCGTCTGTCTGTCCGTCTGTCTGTCTGTCTGTCCGTCTGTCCGTCTGTTTCTACGCAAACTAGTCTCTCAGTTTTATAGCTATCGAGCTGAAATTTTGCACAGAGTCTTCTTTTTACTGCACGCTGCTAATATGTCGGAACCGACCGGATCGGATAACTATATCTTATAGCTGCCATAGGAACCATCGGTCAAAAAATGGGTCTTAGTGAGAAAAACTTTTTTGTTAACAATGCTAGCGTCATAAAACTCAGCCATAATTAATATTATATGCTTTTAAATAGATTTGCAAATTTTGGTCAATATCGGATGACTATATCTTATAGCTGCCATAGGACCGATCGTTCGGAAAATGGGTCTTAGTGAAAAAACTTTTTTGTTTTCAATGCTAGCTTCATAAAACTCGGCGATTATTGATATTTTATGTATTCAAACAGATTTGCAAATTTTGGTCAAAATCGGATGACTATATCCTATAGCTGCCATAGGAACCATCGGTCAAAAAATGGGTCTTAGTGAGAAAAACTTTTTTGTTTTCAATGCTAGCGTCATAAAACTCGGCCATAATTTATATTATATGCTTTTAAATAGATTTGCAAATGTTGGTCAAAATCGGATGACTATATCTTATAGCTGCCATAGGACCGATCGGTCGGAAAATGAGTCTTAGTGAGAAAAAACTTTTCTGTTTTAAATTTCATCTTTCTTAAACTCCGTGATTGTTAATTTGATATGTTTTCAAAAGGATTCGCGAAATTGGAAAATGGGTTTTCGTTAAAAAATTTTTAGATTTTTATGTAAGCGTTCTTAAACTCTGACATTTCAAAAACAGCATTTGCAAGGGTATAAAAACTTCGGCACAGACGAAGTTAGCTTGGCCTTCTCGTTTAAATCTCTTTAGCTAAAAGCACTCGATGGGATCGATGCACGCAGAAGCAAAATGACACCATGCCATTCTCAATGTTGCGTCAGCTACACCATAGAAGAACTAACATAGAAGCACACTTTGCTGAGTCGACAACTTTTCACTCAGATATTTGTCAGCTGTTCGCTGTCATTTTGGCTCTTTGAGTTATTTTTTGACTCTCTGACTTTTTTTTAACTATTTCCGTCTCCCTCTAACCACCGTGTTTTCCTACGTCGACAGTAATTTTGAGTAACAGAATTTGTTGTCTCTATGAAGTATCTGTATGTTTATATGTTTGTATGTTTGTATGCTTGTATATTTGTATGTTTGTATGTTTATATGTTTGTATGTTTGTATGTTTGTATGCTTGTATATTTGTATGTTTGTATGTTTGTATGTTTGTATGTTTGTATGTTTGTATGTTTGTATGTTTGTATGTTTGTATGTTTGTATGTTTGTATGTTTGTATGTTTGTATGTTTGTATGTTTGTATGTTTGTATGTTTGTATGTTTGTATGTTTGTATGTTTGTATGTTTGTATGTTTGTATGTTTGTATGTTTGTATGTTTGTATGTTTGTATGTTTGTATGTTTGTATGTTTGTATGTTTGTATGTTTGTATGTTTGTATGTTTGTATGTTTGTATGTTTGTATGTTTGTATGTTTGTATGTTTGTATGTTTGTATGTTTGTATGTTTGTATGTTTGTATGTTTGTATGTTTGTATGTTTGTATGTTTGTATGTTTGTATGTTTGTATGTTTGTATGTTTGTATGTTTGTATGTTTGTATGTTTGTATGTTTGTATGTTTGTATGTTTGTATGTTTGTATGTTTGTATGTTTGTATGTTTGTATGTTTGTATGTTTGTATGTTTGTATGTTTGTATGTTTGTATGTTTGTATGTTTGTATGTTTGTATGTTTGTATGTTTGTATGTTTGTATGTTTGTATGTTTGTATGTTTGTATGTTTGTATGTTTGTATGTTTGTATGTTTGTATGTTTGTATGTTTGTATGTTTGTATGTTTGTATGTTTGTATGTTTGTATGTTTGTATGTTTGTATGTTTGTATGTTTGTATGTTTGTATGTTTGTATGTTTGTATGTTTGTATGTTTGTATGTTTGTATGTTTGTATGTTTGTATGTTTGTATGTTTGTTCCTTATTGCCTATAAGTTATAGGTGTCTTAGCCGCTGAACCAAAATTTTCACAGTAAAGGTAAGACTCAAAGGGTATAAGGGTATCTCAAGCTTGTGAATCGGTTCGAAACCGATGAAAAATGGTTAAAAACTGGTTCAGAATCATATATCAGAAGTCATTCAAGCTATGAACTTCAAATCTGGCCTGTAGGCTAGTAATATGAAGTTGTAAATTTTACTGAATTAGGGCAAGTATCGCCCCAGTATCGAACTGGTTTCGAAGCGGTTAAAAAGTGTTTTAAAACCATGTCTCAGAAGTTTTTGAAGCTATGAACTTGAAATTTAGACTGTAGGTGGGTATTATGAAGTTGGATATTTTACTGGTTCAGTACCGCCTTTTAACCGGCAAGTGGTTCAGAGCCATATCTCGGTTTGAACTTGAAATTTACTCTGCAGGTTGGTTATATAGAGTTGTATATTGTACTGGTTCAGGGTCGGTATCAAACCTGTTTTTGAACCAGATCAAAAGTAGGTCAGAGCCATATCTAAAAATGTTATTTAAGGAATGATCTTGAAATTTAGACTGTAGGTTGGTATTAGTTGGACATTTTACTGATACTCAGGCCTTTCAGAAACAGTAAATTTAGAATTATGGGAAGCATGTCAAGCCACACGAAAATATATTCAGTCGAAAAAGTTAACTCAATATTAACTACGAAATCAAAGCCATAGGAGGAACTTTACTTGGTACACTGTATTTGGCAGTCGGGGCCATCGACTGCAGCACTATTACTTTTTTTTGCTATGTTATTGAGCAGGGAATGACAAGTGGGAATAGTTGGATATACGTTTTGAACATTATTTGAGATGAGAATCACAAACTTTAGACATGTTTTATTTATTTTTAAAAGATCATATTTAACTCGTCTTAATTCTTCAGCAAATGGTCACTGTTACAAAACAGTCTTTAGAATGCCTATTGTATATGAATGGGAAAGAAATGAATTAAGTGATTTCCCATATAGAAGAATTCATATTTGTTATTTGGATTTGGTCTTCGTGTTTTTAATATTGTTTTTGGTAATTTTTTGCTATTTACAAATACTTCTTATAGAATTTTTTCTTTAAAAACTTTTACACAACCGGTCGCGTTCACCAGCTATTGTAACTAAGCTGTAACGTAACTAGCCATCAAAAGGCTTCTCGATCTTTGAAAACTCCCTTTCTCTTTTGCGAAAACTATAAGCTCACACACCAAGAGATTGAGGAACCTCGGCTTGTGGCCCTTTTGTGTAAAAGCCAAAAATTAATTTCCTTTTGTTTTTTGCCTTTCATCATTCAAGTTCCTGTAAATCAACAATCAATTACCTCACACTTAAAGTCCCACCAGAATAAATCATTTCATTCTCATTAACCTGCAATTTCTTTTCCATTCTTTTCATCTTCCATCAAAAAGTCATCATACCCCAGCAAATCGGCTACACAAACTGAATAAACATTAAGTATACGCCATGGCGGCTCGCGATGGCAATCACTTCCCTAAGCCGGCATCCAAAAACTCTATAAATTTTAAAGCCGCTATTAGCCAAGGCTTAGTGGCCTGGTGCCAGCCAGAAGAGGGAGACGCTGATCATAAATTCCAGCGGCTAACCCACACACACACACACACACACACACATACAGAGAAAACAACAAAAGTGGATTTATACGCTGTTGTTATGAATTTAAATGTGATAAACGAGCCCAGTCTACATCGCTGTCCAGTTATGAGAGGGCAAAAATTGCTATGCGAGGCACGAGACTTTTGACTTGAAAATATTCTCACCTTAAATCATGAACCACGGCACCTAAAACATGAACGTCGGTCGGTGGTAAAAGTTCTTTCATTCACGCATGCTATTGTGAAAGTTTTACAAAGAATAGTTCCGCCATACGAGTTATGAAACCACTTAGGAGTGAGCAAAGCGAAGAGGAATTTAGACAAAGTTTGTGGCGAGGAGAGCAGAAAAGTTGCCGTAGGCTTTTAAATTATCACCTGCCAGAGCCACAAGACGCACAATTGAAAATTGTACCCACACACACACACACACACACCCACACACACACTAACACCTGTGCGGCATAAAAAAAAAAGAATACAAAAATAAAATAAATTCACAAATATATTGTATATTGACTTTGGTGCAAAATAATGGCTGGCAATTTGTAGGGCCTACTTTTGAGGCATGGCGCAGACAATGAAATATATTTGGGCCAACACACACATGGCCCACGTGTGCGTGTGTGTGTGTACATATTCCCCTAAGCACCATCATCAGTTACAAGTGTGAACAATAAATTGTCATCAGCCTCGACTTTGCTTTATTTCTTTTCACTCGACGTCTGCGTCGTCTCCTTCCCAATTTATGGCGGATTTTCAATTTGGCGCTCGACTCCCAAAAAGTAGGCTTTACTTTGGCAACGCACATAAGTATGCTATACAAATTTTATATACACAAAACGGAAGTTTCCCTCACACCCCAACAAAAAATTGGTATAAAATACATGTGAAGTTTTCGTTTCGTTTGCCGCTGACATTTATTGCGCACATGGCTCTTGCCATTGATTTTTTATGCGTTTTTGAAGTACTAGTTCGCTCGTAAGTAGGCTACAGTTTTGATATTTTTTTTGCCAGTGATTATCTACGCTATATGCAGACCCTTAATGTGTGTCAATGTGAGTGTGTGTGTGAGTGTTTTTAATACGGCACTGCGTTCCGGAAACTTAATAAAAGTTTTTTTTTTTTGTTTTTTTTTTTAACTTTCTGATGTTGTTGTCAGGGCAAAGAAAAAAGTTTCTACATTATTGACAGGCAAAATGGCATATGAGATTTACTATACAAGAGCATGGGCGGAGCGATGGGGGGTCCAGAGCCGAAAAGTTGTCTATGAATTTTCCATGACTTTTGATTGGCATTTGAAAATTGTGTTTTTACAAGGTTTAACAAGTTTTTCAAAAGCAGTTGGGAGAGAAAGGGGATGATATTGAGAAATTGACAGAGAAGAACTCAATTTGGACTTACAGAATCATGCTAAGTGAAACTGATTTGTTTTTAAAATAGTTTGAAGTAGTGTTGTGAAAACCAACGATACTCTGGATGGTTGTAAATTTGGCCAAATAGTTTAAAGCTAATTGGGCGATAAGCTGAAAATTTACCCCACTACGAAGGTGGATGGAATTTCTTTATGGAGCTCTGAATATTATAGTGAATCCGCTCGAATGAAAGTTAGTTATTTTCCAAACTCTTCAATTTGCTTGCCAGTTTGTTATATGTCAGCTATACGATATATTCATCAGATTTTGACCAAACTCCAAAAAATTGTGTGGAAACTGAAAGTATAAAGACGCTACCATTAAAATCGATAAAGTTTTTCTCACTAGAACTACTGACAGATCGTTCCTTTGGCACCTATGGTTATGCTATGGTTATCCGATTTGAAACAAACTTGGCAGAATTGTGTGGTAGCGTATAATATTAAACAGAACAAGTTTGGGAGCGATAGCATTGAAAACAAAAACAGTTTTTCCTACCAAGACTTTTTATTCACGCCTATTTTTTTGTATGGCAGCTACTACATAGTGGTCCGATTTTCATCAAACTTAATGGAATTGGGTGAAAGCATAGAAATCTTATAAATACGAGGTTTGGGCACATTTGCGTTGAAGACAAAAAAGTTTTTCTCACTAGAACTACTTTTTCGAACGATCGTTCCTATGGCAGCTATATGCTATAGTCATCCGGTCCGGCCGATGACTGCAAAGTTTCACGCAAAGTTTGGTAAAGAAAGCTTTAAAACATAGAAACAGAACGACAGACGGACGGACAGACGGACATGACTATATCAACTCAGCTCGTCATGCTGATCAAGATAATATATTAGGGCGGGTCAATTTTTTTTTCGTAAAAAGCGTCCAGCAGAATCGGAATCTACGAAGAATTCTAAGAAAATTTCTCCATGAAATTATGTGTCTAAAATCAATTCGTAATAAAGATTTCAGGTTGATTCATTAAGATTCATCTTTTTACAAAAATTTAGTTTTTCGTCTCATTTCGCCAACTGTGCCGGTTAGCTTGTGCATCGTTCATCCGATCTTTGTCATTCCTTCAGAAAATCGATAAATAATTTTGACAACGCATGTATGTTTTAACGACATTTATGATAATTAAACCTTCAAATTTTTTGCCGGCTCTAGGTCTCGCTATGTTGGTACATAACTTTAAAACAGGGACACACCACACCAAAGTTATGTACCAACATAGCAAGACCTAGAGCTGGCAAAAAATTTGAAGGTTTATACATGCATGTATAAAACGCCAGGCACGGCGTGGTTGTTGAATCTAAAAATAGTTTCGTTTATAGCAACAAAAACCCCTGTTTGAATGCAATTCTGCACTCAGACTTATTGGTCACTAGTTTAGCAGTGGAGAGGAAATCTCTCTCACTAACATTGTAAGACCATTGGGAGACACACACACGTACAAAGGCCACAGACTGCGCGGCTCTGGCTCGTTGTGTCTGGTTTTTGCTGTTGAATCGCATTGGAGCTCCCAAGCGATTATAGCATCTCAGGCATGAGGAGGGAGTTGTTTTCTGATTGCGGTACCAGGTGAATACCGCTGATGATATGGTAGAGATACCATTGAAACAGCTGTTCGGTCAACTAACCTCCTGTGTGGTGTGGTGTGTCCCTGTTTTAAAGTTGACAACTTGATATCTCTAGAAGGTACGAGCCTCGAAGGTACGATCATCAAAACTGTGGGAGATATGACTTTTTTTTCCAAATTGCGGGGGCGTGGCAAAAATAGAAAATAAACTTGATCTGTCTGCAAGTATAAGAAATATATGTCCCATACATGTCAAACCTCTATCTCTTACCATCTCTGAGATCTCTTCGTTCATATAGTCGGTACAGAGTATAAAAAACTATAAAATTTGTAGTAAAAAGATAAATCAGAATGAATCAACCTGAAATTTGTATGCTTCTCAGCGGGAACTAGAAATTGATTTTAGAAATGGTGAAATTTTCTTAGAATTCTTCGTAGATACCGATTCTGATGGACGCTTACCACGTTTTTTTGACACGAATCAATTGACCCGCCTTGATATGTATACCTTAAGTGGTCGCAGATGCTTCCTTCTATGCGTTGTGTTATGTAACAAAACTCGGACATCTGTTCAAATCATCCACAAATTCAGAGCTATGTGTGGATTTTTACTACTACCTTGTTTGCTTGTCTCCTTACACAACGTAAAACGTCTGCCTCCAAACCTTTTGCGAGTGGTTTTACAACTTTTTTTTAAATGGTCTTTTTTTTGTTTGGAGCGCTTTTTGGCGTTCCGTGCTTAAAAAAATATTTTTCTAAAACTTTTTTTTGTCACATTTTTTTGAAGTTCAAAAATCTATTTTTGTTTATAAAAAAATGTTTATAAATACTAGGGCAATTTTAAAAATAAGGCGCATTTTAAGTCGGTCGAAAATTTAAAACTGATCCAACCAATTGCTACGGTGCACAGTGTATCGTTTAGAACAATCTAAAAAATGAAAACTATTTTATGATGTTTTTGTACTTATGAGGTCGAAATAAGAAAAAAATTGTTTCAGAGGGGGGGTCGGACATGCACCGTTCGTTAGTTAGGGGCACTTAAACCTTAGAGATGGATTTTCCATGGAATATTTTATTTATGAAAGTATTTATCATTTCGAAATCGTTGAGATAAGTTTTATGAACTACAAATTATTAAGTTTTAACGTAGAAGTATCGGTAAATTCCAATTTTGTATGTATAACTCATTTGAAGCGAAATTTTCTGACCACACATCGAACACCAACTTGTAATTAGACTTACAGTCTATCGAAAAAAAGACATCTTTGTGCAAATCGGTGCAAAACATACTTATGCATTTTGAAAAGACCTTGAAACGACCTTCAATTTCGCGTCAAGCACTAATCAAAACAAGCCGAAACTATAAACTTTCTATCCCACTCTTTCAAAACAAAAAAAAAATAAATAAAAAAAAAATGCAATGTCTTAAAAAACTTTAGTCAAATAGTTTTCTGTCCATATTTGATGCAAAATTTGCTAAATATATCAGCACAATAATTTAAAACCAAAACATTATGGCGAATATACGTTTTTATTTTAGTTCAATCAATTAAAGCTGTACTTATTTTTCGACATAGTCATCTACATTCTCAAGCTAAAACATTTCTTATCTTTAATGTCCCCTTACTTCTGAGTTCTCAATTCTTGGTTTATTTTTTGTGCATTTTCGTAACAGTGGGACATTTTATAACATATGTGAAAATATATTTTTTATATATATTGTTTTTCCTTTTTCATCGTCTAGATTGCTGAAACGACACAGTGTGCGGTTTGTGGATTCTTCAAAAAATGTGAATATCAGTTTTGTAGAATTTCCACATAGGGCTCTGAAAATGGTTTAAAATTTGATCAAATGGAACATAAATTAGATTTTTTGAAACAATTTTCGTAAATTTTCTGGATTTTCCAATATTTAAAAATTCTGGCTTGAGGTAGCCTCTGCCAACTCATTAAAGTTGGGCAAAAGATCGCTGATGATTGAACTGTGGAAGTTTATGAAACAGCTATGCGAACAACCAGCCTCCTTTGTTTTAGAAACGTTATGATGAAACTTATAACTTATTGACCTAGAGCGTGCTAAAAAGTTTTATGATTGTTAATCCAAAGGTCACTAAAACAGTCACATTGTGAAAAATTACTTTGGTAATATTTTGTAGTGTAAAGCCCCATACGGACATCCGACGTTCGTAATTTAGCTAACTTCGTCATATGTTTCGTCACCGTGGATCGTAAGAGTAGTGTGACCAGAATTAAGAAAAAATTACTCCGAGAATTGAAGTTTGTGGTATTTTTAGTTTTACTGGCGGTGGGTCACACTGCTCGATCATCTGTTTTTTGTTTTGTGAAATTGGAGTAACTGCTGGTTGTGGCCCCATCTTTGATGCTGTCTCCCACCTGAGTTGACGACAGCATTGACTCAGAAAATCACTCTTCTATATCCAGTATTGTCCAGGCACTTAGCAGGAAGCAAGGGGTCCATTTGAAAAATCCTGTAAAATAATGAATCTTTCATTAAATTAATTTACAAAAATATTATTCATCGACTTACCTGCGCTTTGATGAGACATTCGGCAGAAACGACATTGTTGCGCCGAATTCCCAATCAATGTTAACATCGTTTATAAAAGATGGGCTATCTATTGGCTCACCACCGGCACTACCAGTCTTCATCTGCTTTGAGCTTCTGCCATGATAGCGATAGCTCTCCCGCAAAGACTTAAAGCCTTTTCGGCAATCAGCCACTGTAACATATTGGTACATTTTAATCGAATTGATCAACGTGTTAATTTTTCACATATGTACATACCTTCTTTTTGTAATATGGCGGCCACTTCTCCCCAAGCCTTGTTAACAAAATTTAAGGCCGAATGCTTGGGGTTGGAAAGATCCCAAATAAAATTAAAGAAATTTTTTCATCATGTGAAAACATTTCCAAGCGACTCTTTCGTGTTTGCTTTTCTGCCATGTTCTTTTGTATTATTATTTTTAGTTCACTTTAGCTTAATGCACTCCAGCTGATCGATGCGCAGAGTGACTTAACAAGGTGCATTCTCAATGCTGCGTCAGCTCCTCAAAGCACAATAAGGCCCACAGCCACTTTACATAGTCTCCACAAATGTGCTGTTAGGCGTAACATTGACTGTTAAGGGTGACATTCAAGTTCTGATCTCCGTACTTGCAAAAAGATCAAGTGGCGAAGTTGTAACTTCTGCTTCTTCTTCCCTCAATTTTTGTATGAAACTTCTCGTTGCTTCGGATGTCCATATGGGGCTTAAAGCTTTGAAAACGAGTTTGGTGAAACTTTAAATAATCATACAACAATCTTCCGACCATTTTCCGATTTTGGCGGTGGATTTTCCTTATACATATAAAAGTCACGTACAACATACTTTTGTTATTGAAAATGAGATTTTAGCTAATCGCTAACTAAGTTTAAGGAACTAAGTTTTATCCCAAACAAAATTTACTACCCATTTTTCACACAAGGGTAAATTTTCCGAAAGATAGGTATGCAGTAATTGTTGAATTTTCAAATAAAATGAGATGGAACCTGATTGGATGAATAACAAGTGAGTTTCTTACAAAAATTGTCCGCCCATTTTCCGACTTTGAGGGGTAGATTTTCGAAAGTTTGAAAGACAAGTTTTTTATATATTTTTCATGTGTAACTTTGAAAATGCATTTGGACCTCATTTTCAACCCAGGGAGTGTGATAGTTCATATCATTTATTCCAAGTTAAATTTTTTCGGTAGCACAATCTATAGCATCGATGGATCAAACTGTCGATGTTCAAACTATAGATGGTGCCCACTATCGATAACACTAGTTTGAAGAAGGTTTCATAACGCCAAACGCAGAATATGCTGCATCAAACTAAATCGATTTGCTAGCCTTACTTCTGTATAACAATTTCATAGAATATTTTACTCTCAAAAGTTTTTCAAGCCTTAAATAAATCATTACAAAAGTGTTGAAAATTTCCCAAATATTTCCCTTTATTTCCTGTTCGATTATTTAAAATAAATAATCAATTAATTACCTCTTAATGATTCGTAATCTTCTATTAATCCATTTTCCTCACAAAACAATTAAATTTTCGAAATGTCCAGGGACCCCCCCTTGAGCCATCCATTTCTCTTTTCATCGCCAATTAATTTGTTCACATTTTCATGACAGATTGATGTACGAGTATGCGACCCACGCAGCTGTTGTCAATTAGGTTAAAGTTCAACTAGGATGTTTGGCTTCTCACGTATTTCCTTGTAGTGTGCATACTTGTGCCTCAATCTTCGCCAAGTTGTGGCAGCAGCTCAGTTGGAAAACTTATATCGATTAAAAACTTTCGGCAGGCCAAAAAGGATGACAGCTGCCGCCGGTTTTGATTATTTGTTTCTTACATAATAATTGGCAAACAAAATTGAAATGCCAAAATGGAAATCAAGAATATTGATGCTCTATAGCCTCCAGTAAACGGTTTATTCGGGCGTGATATAATTAGCATAAAAAGACAACATCTGAATTAGACGCAATTTGCTTAATGCCGAAACTTTTAATCACTCATACGACGCCGCCGCCAAGGAGAAACGAAAATGTAGGGAAAGCTTTCAACTTGTGTGCCAGTTCCAAGTGAAAGACATGGTAAACAAAGCGTTAGGCGAAATGAAATAAGTGCAAATACGACACACTCACTCAAATATGTATGTATGCGCATCTGATTAAACATAAGAATTTGCCTCTGTGTGTGTAAGTGTGTGTGTGTGTGTGTGTGTGCGACTTGAATCCCCCAAGTAAGGCATAGACTGCCCTTGGGGCGTAGCAGCATTCTGTTTGCTTTGCCTTAAGCATGACTTTAATTTCTATTTTGACTTTTGCAGTGCATACTCTCAACTTTCATGCAGAAGTCAGTACAGTAAGACCATGTAAGTAAGCTTTGTATATTCTCTAAGTATTTTAATTAATTAGGCATGAGTCAAATGTGGCAAACTGCACCTGTTGCGAACCCAATTTATTGGTTCACTTCGACCTTAAATTCCTTAAAATATCTGAAGTATTGGAAAGCGATTTTTTTTTGTTATTAGGTCGATATAGTGCGACAGACTCTTAAATTAGCAATGAAAGAACAGTGCCGTCGTTTTTATAAATTCTGTATAGAGGTATAGAATTCATATCAAAGTCGGCACAAATTATATAAACAAATTATATATATAGATCCTTGATTCAAGTTTATTAAATGATTCTCAAAAGCAAAAAGTTCAACCAAAAATATGGGTATTATTTTACATAGACTAAAAAGCTTAAATATGACTTCAATCTCACTTACAGAAGATAACGATTTCGAAATTTATCTCCGAAATGTTGATGGAAATTAAACGATTAATTATATTATTTTCCAAATCATCATCGACTTAACTCTAAGTTAAATAGTCTTTTCAGAATATTAAAAAATTTTGAATATTATTTTGTATTTTGAAATAATTAATTAATTTTCTATTTAAATTGGGTAAAACGTGTTCCTTAGCAAAAAATTTAAAATTTCGAACATTAACAGTTGGTAAATTTTGGTGCGAACCCGCGAATCGGAGCTCCCAAATAAATAATTGGGTTTGCAGGCCTGTAAAGAAATGTTATTGTGTTTTAGCTATCGGTTTGGTTTTCTATGTACCTTAGAGGTATAAGTATATGTGCATAGAAATTTTTAAGAATATGTTATTATGACAGAATAGAATGCGTTTAAATTGGTTTTTATGTTATATTATTAATAAATAGAATTCAAAACGATTCGTCTGTGAAAAAGTTTTTATACCCTTGCAAATTCTATTTCTGAAATATCAGAGTTTAAGAACGCTAGCATTTAAATCAAATATGGTTCTAACTAAAAAACCATTTTCCGACAGGTAAACGTCTGATTTCGACCAAATTTCGAGAATCTTTTTGAAAATTTTCAATTTCCGACCAATCGGTCCTATGGCAGCTGTGAGATATAGTCATCCGATTTTGACCAAAATTTGCAAGTGTGTGTGAAAATATATAATATAAGTAATGGCAGAGTTTGTGGACGCTAACATTGAAAACAAACAAGTTTTTCTCACTAAGACCCATTTTCCGACCGATGGTTCCTATGGCAGCTAAAGGATATAGTCATCCGACTATGACCAAGTTTTGCAAATATGTTTGAAAGCATGTAATATTAGTATTGGCCAAGTTTGGCGAGACTAACATTGAAAACAAAAAAGTTTTTCTCACAAGGAATCATTTTCCGACCGATGGTTCCTATGGCAGCTATGATATATAGTCATCCCATCCGGTCGGTTCCGACATATTAGTAGGGTGCAGCAAAAAGAAGACTCTGTTCAAAGTTTCAGCTCAATAGCTTTAAAACTGAGAGACTAGTTTGTGTAGAAACAGACAGACAGACAGACGAAAGGACACTCAGCTCGTCGCGATGATCAAGAATATATATAGTTTATGGGGTCGGAAATGAATATTTCTATGTGTTGCAAACTTCTGGGCAAAATTATAATACCCTTTGCAAAATTAAAAAAATGCCAATTACAATTCAATTTGTTTAAGCTTTGAAATATATTAGCTTAAATAAAAAAATCATTACTAAATAAGTATATGTGTATTATTAAGGCTATCAGGCATATTGAAATTGCTGATTTGTTCCCACTCTACAACCAAAACAATCCTAAGCAGTTTTATACGATTGTCAACTCTAAACGCAAATCTTCCACTATGCCCTCTTCTGTACGGTATGGTAATGCGAAAGCAAACACCGATCAGGCCATAGCCGATCTGTTTGCCGAGTTTTTTACGTCAACCTACTCGTCTTCTAGCTTCTTTGGGAATCAACCATACCCCTATCAGTTGAATGGGTCTAATTGTATTTTTAGCCCTGTAATTACTGAACGCTCTCTCCTTTGCGATCTTAACTCTGTTAAACCTGTGTATGCACCGGATTCCGATGGAGTACCTGCCCTACCTGGTTTTGTGCTGAAGCACTTTGTAAGCCTATTCATAAATTATTTTAATTGTCTCTAGAGTCATTTCTTTCCCTGTGTTGTGAAAGGAATCTTATATCAGTCCTCTTCATAAAAAAGTTAATAAGTCGGATGTTGAGAATTATAGGGTTATTTTCAAGTTGTCTGCAATTCCTAAAGCTTTTGAGAGAATTATGACATCTCAACTGCAACATTTATGTAGTTCCATTATATCACCCTATCAACATGGATTTGTGAAGCGTCGATATACTACCACTAACTTATTAGAACTGACATCATTAGTGACCAAAGGATTCTAATGTAAGTTGCAAACTGACGTCATTTATACGGATTTTAGTAAGGCTTTTGATTCTGTTAATCACTCTTCGTTGCTTCATAAACTGAGTTTAATTGTTTTCCCAACTAACCTTCTTAGTTGGATCTCTGATTACCTAAGTTCTGGAACATAAAAAGTTCTATTTTGTAATTCATATTCGAAACTAAACCAGGTTACATCTGAAGTACCCCAAGGTTGGCACTTGGGACCATTGCTTTTTACTCTCTTTATAAAAGATCTTCCGTCAGTCTTGACTGTCTCTCGTGTGTTTATGTATGCCGATGATGTGAAACTATGATTAACATATAATGATTTGGTTTCCCGCTTTAATTTGCAAGCTGACTTGGATGCATTTCAGTCTTGGTGTAAAGAT
Source organism: Lordiphosa magnipectinata (assembly GCA_037044535.1). Classification (NCBI taxonomy): domain Eukaryota; kingdom Metazoa; phylum Arthropoda; class Insecta; order Diptera; family Drosophilidae; genus Lordiphosa; species Lordiphosa magnipectinata. The sequence continues at coordinate 47,858 of JBAMBO010001980.1, forward strand.
AATCTATTAAACCTTAACAGTTCCAAGTGTAAGGTTATGACATTTTACAGGAGCTTGCCACAATTCTTCACTTATAAACTTGATAATGTCCCATTTGAGTGCTTAAATGATTTAGCCAATGAGGTAAATGATCTAAGGGGAAATTCTTGATCACCGACTTAACTTTGACTCTCATGTTACTGCTACTGTTTGTAAGGCCAGGAGTGTTCTTGCGTTTATTAAGCGCTTGTCGAAGGAATTTGATGATTCCTATACGACGAAGATTTTGTACACTTCTCTTGTCCGTCCGATTCTCGAGTACGGATCATGTGTGTGGTCTCCGCAATATTCGACCCATCAAGATAGAAATGAATCAGTGCAAAACCAGTTTTTATTGTTGGCTTTTCGTGGTTTGGGCTGGAATTCGAAGGTCCGTTTATCATCGTACTCTAGTAGACTTCTTTTGATTAACCTTCCCTCCCTTATAAACCGTAGAGTTATGCTTGGAGTAATCTTTATACATAGACTAATTAATAGTGAAATCGACACATCTGTGTTGTTTGGCCAAATTAACCTCAACCGACTCGTAATTTTATCCCTCTATCACTAAATCTTTGTAATACTAACTATGCCTTGCATGAACCGTTTCGTGTTCTCTGTGTTGATTACAATAAACTCTAACGAATAATTAGCTCGGAAGCTTCTTTTCCTGCTTCAAAAGTTTAAATTTTAACTTATTTAGCCCGTATTTAACATTACTTTATGTTCTTCCTACGCGATTTCGTGTCACACGTTAGTGGTCGGGAGGTGGGCTGCTATTTTGCCTGGGGTTCGCGCGTAACAAGCTTTGGCTTGGTGTCGCATGGGCCACTTGAACGTACTGCGCATTGTACGTCAACGTCCATCAATCAAAAACGTGCTTAAGTTGCTTGAGTGTCTCTAACTGTCTTCCATTCTTAAAAAGGTTTTTCAATCAGGATTCCCCAGAGATCCTCAAAGAGTTTAAATCTGAGCTAATCGGTGGCCACTCCAAAACCAGAATGTTTCTGGATAACAGAAAAGCCTTTGTGGAGCGTGCATTACTTGTCTTGTCTCCAATTTCAACAGGCACTCGGATTATGAATTATTATTGGTTTCAATATAAACTTCATGAACACGTCTTCTAGTTACACTAGTCTAAATAACACTTTATCTCATTACAAGACATGTCTTTCTGAACCGCAAGACAACGAAGTTCTCGTTTGCAGCGTGCTCAATGCTGGTTGGTCTGCCGTTGCATTTTATTTCACCAATGCAATCGGGGTTCTTTCAAAAGATTGAAATCGTGTTCCAATGCCGGTTGACTCTGGCAGCTATAGCAGCAATTTAAGGGCCTCGAGGCCAGCAAGGATAAAAACCACTTATAGAATAGTTATTACATATCACCGACAAATACACCTCAAACTAAACTTGCACATATACTTATTTTCTAAGAAAATCCGGTTACACCGTAAAAAATTGAGATAAAGGCACTACAAATGGTGACTAAAGAAAAATTTTGCATGGTCATTTTTAAAATGGAAGATTAGTAAACGCTTTTGTATAACATTTTGGCTATTTTAGAAAAGAAAGTGAAAAGCAACATAATTTGTTTGTTATTCTAACAAATAAAATATATATTGGTAGGTAGGTGGGTTTTATTATACATAAAGCTGACAAGGTTTTTTTTAATAAATTGTGTGGCTATAGCCGTCAGCCAGAATGTTGTTAGAGATATTTAAGATATTATTTATAAGTACGTGAAATTTTGGATGTTTATATTTTCTTTCATTTAGAAATATTCTGCTAATATTTGGCCTCTATATTTGAGAGCATGGCAAAGAAAGTTCGCGAGTGTCTTCCAGTCTTTTCCATTTAACCATTCGTTGACTTCTTCAATGTTCAGGAAGCGTTGCTTGAGGTGCAGATTTCTAATTTCGCTGACGATTGGGCACATGGCAATAAAGTGAAGCACATCTTCGACAGCTCCAAGGTTGCATAAGATGCACTGCGTGTTTGACCTTCCCATGTGGTGCATATTTTCAACGCTAAAATAGTTTTTATCTCCTAGGCTTAAATTTAGTTTTATATAGCTCGTTCGGGTAGTGCTTCACTCCGCCAGAGATATATACGCAAAAATATATATATATATCATACAATTTTTCAGCAAATTTACAGGTAACTGTAGAAGGATTGATAAGTTAAGAGATGATAAATCTTGTTTTTCAGATTTCTAATCGCATTTCAAGGTTTCATTTCAGTCTTTTGTTTACCAGATTGCAGGATTTGAAAAAGATCAATGTCGATTCTCAGTTCTTTTCTTTCTCTGTTGAATTTCTCTTTTAAATACTTGAAAATTATTTGTATAAATTTTAACAACTTTGACATGCGGTTTAACACCAAGCAGATTCTCTTTTCAACGTGGCTTATACAAGCTTACAAAGTTTTAACAAACATACCTCAAACCATGCCATATACAACTTTTAGCGACTACCCACTGTATTTTCTTTAGTCTTTTTCTTATTTTTGGTTAAATTTTTCAGCTCTTCAGATTACAATGTAAGCTGTGACGCGTTAAAGTGTGAGTGCGAATGAGTGTGTGTGTGTGTGTGTGTGTGTGTGTGTGCATATAACTGGCGACCTATTTGCTTAAACACACTCCAACTGGCACTCGCCAAGCCTCCCTCGCTTTAGTTAGCTCTCCCAGTTTGGTTGGCTGCTTCTTCTGCCTCTCATAACACATTAGCGAAAGTGAAAGCCGCCATAATGACTGCTCCCAGTTGATTTTCATTTGCTGTTCGTGTCTGTGTCACACAGTGCACACTTAGAACCATAAATTTATATTAAAGCCCAAGGCAGAGACAAAGGGAGAAAGAGATAGAGATAGCGAGAGAAATGCAGAGGATGATGTTGAGGATGAGCTGCGTTTTTCAGTTATACGTGCGTTAGCCTATGCATGCTTAAATAAGATTGTTTAAATTTTTGAATCGTGGTTGAAAATTGAAAGCAAAAGTGCAAAAGTGGGCATAAATTAAGAGGTGGAGCTCTTTGCGCTAATCTCTGTGTCTTAATATAAACTTTGAAACCACATTGGTATGCAAATTCTGAAGAAAACCAGTAAATTCGAACCAAATTCAAATCAGGAAAGCAAGATATTTAAAGTTTTTTACAAAGATTTGGCTTAGCATCTCAACTTCAGTATAAATTTTATTTTAATTTATAGAACTAAATAGAATTATTTTTGAAACTGGAATAAATATATGAGAATTAAATATATGAATTACACTAGGCAACAAGGTTCAGTATTTTGAAGGGTTGGTGGTAATACTAAATGATTTCGTGTGCTGAACAAAAATCTGTTTTCAAAAATTTCTTGCATTATTGCTGAACTGAATTTTTGCTGCTGACTTGGGAAATAATTTTGTGAAGGAAGATGAGAATTTTCAGTTTTATCCATGATTCAAGAGTCGAGTTAAAAATAAAGAGATATGGTCAGAACGTCTACGGTTAAAGATGTATCTCGCTATCGAATTAAACGCTACATTAAGTCTTTGCATACTACGCGAGTCACAGCTGCTGAAGATTTCGATACCGTAGAATAAGGTTGGAGTCAGACACGCTTTTGCCACAAGCATTCTTAGATTTTCAGGTATAAACTTCTTAGATAACGACAGACTAAGAGAACAAAATAACTTCCCGGTTGCATTTGCTATATGGTTACTCCATGAAAGGGTACCATTAGGGACTATACCTAGATTAGTAGCTTTATTAACGTATTCAATAACTGAGTCATTAACAGTTAGGTTAGGCAACTGTCTGAAGTCTACAGATTTTTTGTAAACTACTAGACATTTGGACATAAAGGCATTTCAGCTCAACGCGTTTGCTTTGGCCCAGTCACATATCGCGGATAGGTCCAAACTGGCGTGACGTTACGTTTGTAAGAAAAAATATTTAAAAAATATATGAAAATCTTGGATTTTTCAAGAGATTGTTTTATATTTGGGTAGCAATTAAGTAGCACTATAATCAGCAAAAACAATAACATCACGCGATCATAAGGAGTTAAAGATATAAGCAAAAATATGCGCTGGCGTTACGTTACATAAAATGGAAGTGGGTTTTGACTAATTTTAGAAAATTGCGAAACTTTTTGTATACAAATTTTTATAGTATGATTTGAAATAATTCAAGCTTATCTTCCAGGTTATCTTATTCAAAAATATTTGATCAATTTTTATTTATTTGCATAAGTATCTGACGTGACGTTACCTGACGTTACGTTACTTAAACTTCCTCATTATATTTATGTTGTTTTTGTTATAATATAAAGCAAAAACTTACAGTTAATTGCAATCATATAGTTTCTTATGGTGTCTTATGCAATATTTTTTAACTCTTTGTACCCTTAGAAATATTTTAGAGACCAAAAATCAATGCAATATAAAGGCATTTTTATGACAACAAAAGGTAGCCAAATGAGAAAATGGAATGGAAAATGGGCCAAATAAACAGAGAACAAAAATGGAACAAGGACGGTTTGAGCTGGTTTGCGTCGATTTATTTTCGTTGTACCTTTAGCGAAAAAGTTCTGTACTTTTAATTAATGATGATTCACCTTTTTCATTGAGGTACAAGTTGCGATTGCTTTGATTTGTATGCATGGGAAACAGATTACTCTTTTTCTTAAGTATGAGAAATGATGCATAACGCATTTATCGTAGTGGCATAAAGTATATTAACAAATCCATGATTAAATTGTAAATAGTTCCAGCATATAAAAATTTCCGTCATACAAAGAAAAACTTTCCTTTTCTTCGTGCGCAGTGCAATTCAGAACCAATACACTCTCACTTCTTGACAAAAGCTACTTAAATGAGAGCCTTTTTTTTCGTCAGCAGTAATTTTGTAATTTAGACACTAAATGTGTTGCAAATCAGTTTTAAAATTACATAATTATGGCAAAAGTGGAATTGGGAATGAAGAGAAACCAAAACACTTAAACTGTTAGCTCTGATAATCTTTGATCATGAGAGGAGAGAAACGGTTAGAAAAACTACTCAATTGTGATGGCAGCGAACAATTCTGTTGTACACAGACCGTTAGAGGTTTTGCTTCAGTTAATTCTGTCTTTGATGTGTGCAGAGCTGAGTTAAATGTGTGTTGATGGGTTTTTACGAGCTCCGCCGATGAGACATTTCTTCTCGAGACTGTAAACTGGGGAAGCAGCTTTTCGACCAGTTAGTACATTGTTATGGTGAAAGAGCACTTATTTCTTTGAAAGGTAAGCAAATTTTTAATTGAAAATAATGTCTAATCTATTTAAAAAGTCAGTGTAACATTTTCAGGTGATCGTTTTATCTTTTTTAAGCGAATCGACAATTGCCAATTAATATACGGCTTCTTCTATACGCGTATGATATAGTCATATTGTCGGATAATGTCACCACACTTCAAAAGATGATATCAAGACTGGAATGTTATTGTGAAACGTGGGGAATGGAGGTGAATCTGGAGAAGTCTCAAATTATGATTTTTAAAAAAAGTGGAAGGCGCGCAGCGAATCAATCCTGGCTATATAGGGGCACAGAGTTGGAGGTGACTTGCCAGTATAAATACTTAGGTGTTACTTTGACACCAGGAATGTCCTTTAAAAAGAATGTCATAAGTCGAAATGGTGAAGCAAAAAGGAGCTTAAATATAACGTGGGGCTCTTTTACTGGGCGATCAGACATACCGACAAGTGGAATCTATTCCGAGCAGCATGTAGATCGGTACAAGCATATGGAGCGCAGGTATGGGGTTACTCCTGCTTCGAGGAAGTTGATAGTCTCCATAGATACTTCGTAAAGAGAGTTCGTCAATTACCAACGCAAACACCAAATTACGTCATTGCAATAGAAACGGAATTAGAGGATGGGCACTTTTATACCTTTAACTTGCACTTAAAGTATATAACACGAACATTGTTAGATTATGGAAGTCAACGGATACCGCATATTCTGTCCAGGAAAATTTTAGAGAAAAATATAGATTGGAGCAAAGAGCTCAATGATAAATTACATGCCTTTGAGATAAATTTGTGCAATGAATCTGACTCGTATATCGAATGGTGCAATAAGCTTGACGACCTATTTATTAAACTTAAACTGCAAACTATTCAGAAATACTATGCAAGTGCAAAAATGAGCCAGTCAAGATTCTATAAAGAACTTAATCATCACGTTGCAGCCGGATACTGCAATGATAAGATTTCCCGAAAGCAGATAACATGGATCATCAAGGCAAGAGTAGATATGTTATGGCTAAATGCAAATCGAAGGAATGTAGTCGGACTCGATAAAAGATGCAGTCTGTGCAACAAACAAGAGGAGGAGGAAATAAAACATACGTTAGGAAGATGTCCAGTGCTTGGGGAGTTTAGACAAAGATTTTTTGGAGTTAAAATTATGAGTGATGCCGATTTAGTTGGAGTTGTAAATGGAGAAAAAGGATGGGTGTCCTTGAGTTTATTTGTAGAGAATATTATAATGTATCGTAAAATGTCAATAAATGAATTCAATGTTTAATGTTCATTACTGCATAAATAATAATCACAAGTCAATGTCAATTGATGTAAATTTATTTCCTACTAGTGATCGGCTAACGCACCATTACCGGTGAACGATTTGATATCTCGGAACGACTGGGGAAGTCAAGTGTAGTAACTGGAAATGGAGTAGCATATAATTATTTACTTATTTTAAAAATATTCATAAAGTCACTAGGAGCACTTTCCTTGTTAACACAAATTACAAAATAATAAATAATACCACTACTACTACTACTACAATTGCCAATTGTCTTTAGTTGATCTTGAGAAGTTCACTCTTTAGCTGATTTCTTGCTCCCTTCGAAAAACTTTGATCGGATTGCAATTTAACATTGCCAAAAACAGCTTTAAAGTGGTCATGCGGTTGCCCCTTCATGTGTTAAAAATATTGCTAAGTTCACTTTTTCCCATTATTGTCAAAATTCTCAAGGTTGTCTGTTTTCAATGGCTGTCAAAAATTCAAATTTTTCCATAATTTAAATACACAACAAAATCAAATAAATTCTCTAAATCAATTTAAAGTATTTTTCAAAAATTCGTTATTAAATCCGCTTAAAATTGAATTTATCTTAATAAGCCAAATAATCAATAATCAAACATGATTGATGGCCAGTTATCCACAGAATGGAGACAAAAATAAATGCATGTTTCATTTTGTCTAAGCAAAATACAAAAATTATAAAAGAAATTTACATTCAAAGGGCATAAAATTTGGAAAATATAATTTCTCAAATCTAAGTCAGCAGCCGTAGAAAATATATTTAATTAAGCAATCAATGTCTTAATTAATACAGCCAGAGTAGGCAAAAGGCAAAATGCCAGAGCATGAGTAATGAAATTTGGCGCTGTCATGTAAATAAGCTGGGCAGAGAGCGACGAAGGCGACGACGCCAAAGTCAACGTTTTACAAGGGTGACAACAACAACGATGTCAACATGAACATGGCAAGTATTCGCCGTGTCGTTGTCGTATATCGAAAATGAGTGGGGAAATGAAATAAATCAAGACTCATTAAACCGCTGAGCAGGACGAGCACACGTCGCGACGCCTGACTGTCTGTGTGTGCCTTTGTGTGTCTGTATTGGTGGGTGCGCGCTTAGGTTATGTCAGCGTAGCAAAGCAAAGTTGACAGTTGTTGTCAACTTAATCATCATCAAGGCGACGCACCCACACACACACACACACACACACTGACACGGCGACTTTCAACTTAATTTCTGACGATAACACGACATATTGCCAGCTCATTATGCGTGCAAAGGCGATGCCTAGTTGCCAGGCATTAATAACCATATGTGGGAGTAACTCTCTCCCTCTCTCTCTCTCTCTCTGTATCTCTTCCAGCTTTGTGCCAATTTCGCCTTTTGTTGCCTGAAGCTGTAGCTTTTGCTTAATAATAGCAAATTACACAAGTAATTAGTCACGCATTTAATTATTATTTATGGCTTTTATCTATTATGTGAGAGAAAGTTTCTATGCTGCCTGGCGACAGTTGTCTTTTGTCTTAAGCCAAAACAATTATTACTTGGATAATTATCCATTTGAATGCCAGTTGCGAAATATGCGAGTAGGTTAATCTCTATGAGTGTCTGTGTGTGTGTGTGTGTGGATTAAGCTTATTGTATTTGATTTGGGCATAATTTCGTTTTTATTGAGATTTGGCAAGTACCAGCAGAGATTAAGTTGTCTGTGAATTATTGATATGAGGCATGTTAGCTGTGCGTGTTTAAGAACTAAGCTTATGTTCTCAACACCTTGCAAATTTAACAGTTTTCAGTGTGCAGTTTGATGGATAAAACATCTGTAATTTATACCAATTTGCAGCAATCAGCTACATTCTGTTTAGAAGTTCATGTGACTTAGACTATATATGAGCCGAAGTTATGTGATTGAATAGTCATTTGAGAGTGACTTTAACATTGATAAACTTTAAACTAAACAGAAAAAAGGTGTAGCTAAAATCAAACCCAAAAAATTTGATATGATATCGACTTTCGGATTGAAATTTCCAGTATGAGTCGTACTGGATTCTACTTGAATAACAAAATTGTCTACTGCACAAAGCTATGCCTTGAAAAAAAAACAGTACAACAGGCTAGTAATTTTTATAGAATTTCAATGAAAATGTTTAACTACACCCATTGCATACTTTGGGCAGCCACAACATAATCGATTTTTTCTGAAAACGCATACAATTACTAAAAATGGTATCTCTTCATTGAAAAAAATCGTAGAAATGCTAAGGATATTTTATTTTAAAGTTAAGAAATAGTATTTTACTTATATATCAAACAAAGTCAAAACGAAGTTGTGGATTCCCCATAAAACGCTTTTAAAAAGCCTCAAAATAGGAATTTTTTGCAACTTTAAGCTCAAATTACTCAAATTACCATTTCTGAAAATAGATTCGTGTTCAGCATACGAAAATCATCTAGAATCACCACCAACGCTTCAATATACTGGACCTTGTTGACTAGTGTAATTTAAGTTTGTGCCTAACTTTTAAAACCAGACACAAACACACCACAAAGTAGTATGGTAGACTGTATAGCTGTTTCAAGAGCCTCCCCTTCGAATGGCAGCACATGTGAAAAACAGAAAAACAGAGGACTTTGTGTAACTGTGTGCACTAGGGTGCTTTTTTTTTAAGGCAAAATTGAAAATTTAGTGAGGGCGCCCCCTAAACGTATTCCTTTTGTATCATAGATAATACAATTTTAAACAAAAAGGTAAATGTTTACGTGTATATGAGGTTTAGTGACCTTTTTTTGATTTTAGTCAAAGTTACATCTGGCTAGCTCAAGGTCAATGGTTGAGTATAATTCTTTATAACCAACCCAGATATTAAGATATTAATTACAACACTTTGGAATAGCAATTGGTTAATGTTTACTTTAAGGTAAGTAGCTCCTAAAATTCGCGAATTATAAAGAATTTACGTGCAGAAATCAATTGGTTGGATCAGAAGTTTGAGTTTTTGTCCATACAAATATATGCTCGATCACATATTCTTCTGTCGTTTTATTTACTTTGAATGTTGACTTTTTGCGAAAATGAGCTGTTCCGATTGCCGTTTGTCATTGAAGAGTTTCCTGTCACTAAGTCCGAACGCCTTAAGGTATTTTTTATTGGATCACGGTGTCATGGCCACACCACACATTTGATATGTCCGAGATGCAATCTTTTATGCGTTTTCGTCAAAACGTGGCCGTTTCAGGTGCGCCGCTATGCTGGAAAGCATGAGCAAAAATAAGAAGAAAGTCCAGTGACTGGTCCCATCTGACCATGGATGAAATAGTCAATTTCATTGTGCTTGATGTCATCCGCTTAAAAACGAAATGCAGTTCATCAAAGATGAACTGAACTGGTCCCGGCGCACCATTATGGATTAGAAAAGCTTTCTACGGGAGGTTTATCTGGATTGGGCAGTACGCGCCAGGGTGGAAAAAATAGAAGGTCCCAGCCACAAATGGACGAAACTAAAATTGGTCGTCGAAAGTACAATTGTGGTCGCCTTGTTAAAGGGCAGGGGTTGTTAGGAGGAGTGGACCGTGGCACGAGGAAATTTTTCGTGGTGCCAAAGATTAACAAAGATCGAGTTGCAAACGGAACCACCATTATGTTGGATTGCTGGAGGGCATACAATGAATTGAATGATAAGGGATGCCAGCATCAAACTGATAACCATTCGCAGAATTAGGGGACCCGTCTTCAAGCCATTTATCTCTCTAGGTTAAGCGTTAAATATGTACATTTTGTTGAGTAATTAGCGCCGCAGGCGAATTTTCACTACACAAAATATTGTTTTATAGAACGAGGAGCATGACAGGCACTTAAAACCCTTTCTGGGACTTGAGTGAAATAGGCCTCCTGGGAAAAGCATGTTAAAAAAAACGACTTGAATTTTACCTCGTTAGCTGGCATGGAAAAGAGTTCATAACAGTTTCAATAGATGTCAAGTTTTCCTCACTTTCGCAATCAAATTCAAACAATCGTACGCCTTATATATAGATCAACAAAATTTTCAATTTATTTATTTGCAAAAACAAACTGAATTCGAAAGCATATGTGATCGAGCATATATGTGTAAGGGCAAAAACGCAAAACTTTGAAATTCAATGGTCGACCGACAATTATTTTCTGGACGTAAATTCTTCATAATTCGTGATCTATCGAGGAAAATTAGTATTTTATGAGCTACTTACCTTTAAGTAAACATTTACCAAAAAAAAACAAAAAATTCCAAGCGCCCAAAAAGGCGCGACGAGGCTATAAAGTTTGAACTAAAAACTACCCATACGCCCCATAAACCACAACAAAATTTCAACTGTGCTAATTTTTAAAATTTGTCAAATTATTTTGATTTTGGTTATGATTAAAGTATTTTCCAAATTTGAACAAAAATGTAAAACGAGTATCCCGCATTCTAGGTTAGCCTTTTAAGACCCAGTTGCGCAGGAGCTGCACCATCTGTACTTTTATTTAACACGAAGATCTGAACAACAACTGCACAATTTATGGGCTTGAGCGCACCAGTAAAAACTCCTCTACTGCGCTGAAAAAACCTTCATAAAAGACGATACCTTTAAAATTGCCCCGCCCATGCCTCGGCTAAGGAGGAAGAAGCGCAAGGGAAGGCTGAAATGGAAACAGCAGCTAAGGAAAATTACGAGGTGCATCTTATTCTAAACCACCTTATTTGTGTATTAAGTTTTGGAAAATAAAAAGAGTTTTTACAATAGAAAATGGAATGGACTATTTGGTATGCAATTCTTAGCCATTTTCATTTTGTTTCAAATCAACACCAACTACAAATATAAATAAGGATCACAGGCAACACTGCGTATAAGAATATAAAAAACTTTGGAGTTTCTTCGCGCCCATTAAAACGTAACTTTTTCAATTCATTATACCCTTGTAGAGGGTTTATTAAAATTGTCCGGATGTTTGTAACGCATAGAAGGAAGCATCTCCGACCACATAAAGTATATATATTCTTGATCAGCATGACGAGCTGAGTTCATATAGCCATGTCCGTCTGTCCGTCCGTCTGTTTCTATGCTATCTCCTCCGTCAGTTTAAAAGCTATCTTAACCAAATCGGATGACTATTGCATATAGCTGCCATAGGAACGATCGGTTGAAAAACTAGTTTTAGTGAGAAAAACTTTTTTGTTTTCAATGCAAACGCCCCCAATCCTCGTATTTATCAGTTTTCTATGCTTTTACACAATTCCACCAAGTTTTATGAAAATCGGCCAACTATATAGTATAGCTGCCATACAAAAGATATGTCTGAAAAAAGGCTTAGTATGGAAAACTTTTTTGTTTTTGAAGCTTTCGCTCCCAAACTTGTTACTGATCAATATTATATGCTACCACACAATTCTGCCAAGTTTTATCCAAATCGGATGACTATAGCATATAGCTGCCATAGAAACGATCGGTCGAAAAATTAGTTCTAGTGAGAAAAACTTTTTTGTTTGCAATGGTAACGTATTTTTACTTTCCAATTATGAATATTATCAGTTTCCACACAATTTTGGGAAGTACGAAACTTGTGTTTCGGTAAAAGGTTCTGTTTTGGTTCTAATAATATTTCGGTATTCGGTGCCGTACCGGTACCTGCTTTCTTATTTCGGTATACCGGTACGTACCGGTATGAACCGGTAAAATATGAAGAAAGAGCGGTCATTGGTTATGCATTCATTCAATTTCTTAGCGAAGACTCAAAAAAAATTATACGCTTACTTGCCCTTCTCAAAGGCCACAAAATTGTGGAAACTTTGAAGAGATTTCTTTATTTTTATAAACTAGAGTTTTTTCGAGTTTTCTATTTACAATGTCTATATACGTGTTTTTTCTCTTCACGTTTTGTCGATATGGATTTTTCTTTCTGTCTCTCTGTCTGTCTGCTTATCATTTTAATCACAGCTTCTGTCTTCGTCCATCTTCCACTATCTACTGCGTTCTACTTTCGGTTTCGTCATCGTCCATTCTCTATACAGTGTGACCATCATTCGATTTTTTACCAATACCTTAACACTTAAATATCGATACATTTATACATCTTGGCGGTCATTTTTAAATAATTCCAAAGACTTCAATTTGGAAAACGTTTTAAGTTCAGAAAAATTTATCACGATTGATGACATTAATCAGTTTTGTGAAAATACTAAACTATTTGTAGTGTCCTGCCTCTGAAGTATTTGTGCTGTTTTCCTCATTAAGTTTTAAGTTGAACAGAAATGGATAACACATGTAATTTTTAGTTGTGGGCCTAAGAATGAAGGATGCAATATTTTTCAAGAGACTGGTCTCGTGTTGTTCTATTTTACAATACAACAGTTTTGAAAGACCAGACTCCTTTTTGTTGGAAATTGCCTAAAAGTCCGCCAAAACTAAGTGTCAGCTTTGAAGTCTAGTAGTTGCACTCAGAACCGAAACTGTACCGGTACAATGTTTAGGTTCTTTTCGGTCTTTTAGGTTCCAAAAATATCGGTACTCGTATACCGGTACACCATCAATTCAAATATCGGTTCCAGTTCCGGTTCTGGTTCTGAGTTTTAATCGGTTCTTATCGGTATACGGTTCCGGTTCTGGTTCCAGTTTGATTCCCTGCTTCTAATATGAGAAGATAGCTGCTAAATTGCAGTCAATGGGAGAAGTCCATGGAAGATAAGAACCGAAATTCATTTAGAAGGTTAAGCTTATGAGCTGGTAAGGTAGTAGCGACACAGAGTTGAGGGGTGGTACTTTACACATGATGGTTAGTACTTAACACAGTTCATATGGCGCTACAGCAGCGAAGGGTACATCTCCATGGCAAGTGTACAGTTCGTATGGCAAACATATAAAAGTTATTAAACATTAGCAGGTCAAACAGAATAATATTTTTGGGCTTGAGCGACTTTCTAAGCTGTTCTCGTGTTGTCTTTTGTTTAAGGTTCTTTTACATACATTTTTCACATTTTATATTTTTTATTCAATATATAATATTTTTGGGCTTTATAGACTTTTTAAAATTTGTTGGTATATTTCTTGACCTATTTGGGGCTTATTTCTGCTCATTAAAGTTTTTAGTATTCATTTTGCTTTTCTCTTACATATACCTTGTTTTTTTTTAGTACTTTTCTAACAATTCTTTATTTACTTCCACAACTCCAAAGCTTCTTACATCTATACATTTCTGGATTTTATCAGAATGCAGTTTCACCTAAATTTGCATTTTACTCAACACAGGAAAAAAAAAAAACCAACAACTAACAGAATTTCCACAGATGCCATTTGGGAATGTTGCTGGCGGGTTTTTTTCAATATCCGACACTTAAATTTTATTACATTGCATATTTAGCGTGCGCCTAAAAGTATGCAGCAAGCATTTTATGCAACCTGCCAGAGGCCACGTGCACGTGCTCACTGGAAAGTAGCTTCAAACACCACACTCCATGATGTTGCTGTTGCCAACACTCTCAACACTGTCAGTGCCAGAAGCATACCGCAAACATTTGCCTTTGGCGGGCGTTTTTAAAGCTTAGTGCTTTCTTCTCATCGTTCTGCTCCGCCATTCTCCACATAATCTCCATAAAAATACGTATAAACAAAATGTAAAATTCATAAAAATGTATGCAAGTGCGAAGCGTAGTTCGAGGGTTGCACCCCCTTCCTCTCTCTGTTTTTTAACACATTTGTTCTTCTTTGCCGGCGGTCACAGAGTTCTCATGGCATGTTTATTTGCCTAAGCGCCGTCTGTTGGCTTGCACTTTTTTTTCCCGTTTTTGTTTTTTGTGGTCTTGGATTTCAGCTGGGGCTGTGGCGAGTGTCAATTTTATTTACTTTTTACTGTTTCTGTTTGACTTTTATGTTCGTTTTTTCGGTGACAGACGTCCCATTGGACGGTTAATCGTGTCATTCGATCCATATACGATTTGTCATTTATTTTGCTACAGTTTTGTTTTATTTATTAGAAACTTGACGAACGAATTGATCAACATCACTTCGTGGAAAGTGTAGCAAAGATATACTTGGTGTGTGTTCTTGGATATCTGAAGTAAATAAATGTTATATGAGTAACTTGCTTATAACCACAGCTTCGATCGCATTTGTGTATGTAGATTTTCCTAAATTTGTTAAGCTGCCTTTACACTTGTCATATATATCTCTAAACAGTCGGTTGTCAAAATTCTCTAAAGAGAAAATTATATCTAGAATCTGTTCTATTTCTTCAAAGAAGGCTACATTTTCTAAATATTTAGAGCTAGTTGATTTGCTATTACACTATCGTCAGAGAGTCTCTTTAGAGATAAATAAATATATGACAAGTGTAAAGGCGGCTTAAGTTTCATTTCAATGTTTTTGTATTTCAAGCTAATTGTGCGAAAATTGAAAATTATTATTTTGTTATGTGAAGCTTTGAAAATAGGTTTGTTATTCATATAATTTGTTTTCAAAATGTACATAGTAGGAGACCTAAAATCCCTAAATCATACTACACCCGGATTCCCCGCGAAAGACCGAATCTTTCTGAGGTTGTGACTACGGTAGGGTTACACAGGTCGGAATAAAATAAAATAAAGTCAGCTTTGGCTTTGTCAATTTATTTATACATACACTGCTCGCCACTTGAATAGGACACCTCTAAAGTCGATTTTCTATAGTTAATTGCTGCTAAACCAAGCCATCTAGGAAAATAATTTTTGTTTTCTTATAAAGTTTATTTAAATGTAGTAATTAGACGAAAATTACAAAATTATTCAAAAGTTGTACGTATACAAAAACGAGAGCGTAAGTTAAAGTCGGCTCTAACCGACTTCGATATACCCGTTACTCATGGAAACAAATGTTTATTAGCCTTCCTGTATGCCTGAGGTGGGTCAGCCGAAAAGTATGCAATATTTTTTAACTCGGCTATTTATTATCCGCCAGATATTAATAGACATTTGTCAATTACTAAATGCAACATAAATGACTCCAAATTCATCACGATAAACAGATCAGACAACAAAACTTTTGAAAACGTCGGTCAAGCCCGACTATTACATACTCTGCACCCTTAATGTCGCAGCTCGAATTTGGTCACAAGTCAAACGGCCAGTTAACACACAACGCACAACGCAGTGCGCTCTCTAAGTCTCTCTCTCTCTCTCTCTCTCTCTCTCTCTCTCTCTCTCTCTCTCTCTCTCTCTCTCTCTCTCTCTCTCACTAAGATTGCTGCTGAACGCAATGCTTAGGTTATGGGTGGGGTGGGTGGTGGGTGTTAACTGACCGTTTTTTGCACATAACTTGAGTATCGTTCATCCGATCTTTATCTTCAGCAAATCGATAAATAATTTTGTTTACAAGGTATCTCTAGAAGGAACGAACAATCTATATCCAAAACTGTAGGAGATATGACGTTTTTTCCAAATTGCGGGGGCGGGAGGGGGCGTGGCAAAAATTGAAAATAAACTTGATCTGCGTGCAGACAATAGGAGTCTACATTTCAAATTTGGTTGCTCTAGCTCTTCTAGTCTCTGAGATCTAGGTGTTCATACAGACAGACGGACGGACGGACGGACGGACAGACGGACAGACGGACATGGCTATATCGAATCGGCTGTTGATGCTGATCAAGAATATATATACTTTATATGGTCGGAAATGATTCCTTCTGGCTGTTACATACATTTGCACGACTTTAGTATACCCTTTTACTCTACGAGTAACGGGTATAAACATTGTTAACCAATAAGTATCAAATTTTGGAGTCATCATTTTGCACCACTTGAATAGGACACTTTATCTAAAAACCATTTAAGAATATTTCAATCCTTTTCAAATAACAATATTACTTAAATAAGAAATTACTAACATGTTTTAAACCAAAAAAAGTTTTTAATAGTGTGTTCAGCCTCCTTTTTTCTCCAAAACCTCACACATTCGGTCTGGAAGGGATGCATACAATTTTCCCAAATAATTCAACGATATCGAGCCCCATGCTAATTTGATAGCTGCAATTAGTTCGGGAACGCTCGAATATTGCTGACCTGATCCATATACTTCACGTGTTAGCCATCCCCACACATTCTCAATGATATTCAAGTCCGGTATATAGGGTGGCCAGTTTAATAACTCCACGTTTTGGCTCGCTATATACGATTTAACAATCCGGGCCGTATGTATAGGGGCATTATTATGTTGATAAATCCATTTTAGATTGGAAAGAGTGGAAAGGCCTCTTTCAATATACCATTATAACACAACGCATTCATGGTGGTTGGAATAAATTTAAGCTCACAGGTGCCATAATAGGAAATGGCCCCCCATACCATAATACCTCCAGCAATGCTGTGCAACTTATCAAGATGGTGTGGTTCTTTTCGAAGATCATGAAAATAGTAGCTGTAGCCATCGGGGCCCTCCAAATTAAACTTTTTTTCGTCCGAAAAGACAACACGTTGCCACTCCGAAGTCCATGTGACATGTGCGCGCGCGAAATCAAGGCGTTGTAACTGCCGAGCCTGGTTAAGAGGTGGCTTCTTCTTGATTTTTAGTCTCTTCAGGTGTGTAGCATTATTAATAACACGACGCATGGTTGTCAAACTTGCTTTAACGTTGCATTTTTCCCTTATCTTGGCCAAAGAGTCGTGCGAATTGGAAGCTTCTCTTAATATAAGTCGCTTGTCCGCGATGGTAAGCACACTGTGGGTGCGGCCCTTCATGTTTTTACCATAATTAGCCTCATTATTTAAAAAATTTGTTATAGCGTGACGGCTCCTGTCGACTTTTTTTGCTATTTTTGCAATAGAAAGGCCAGAATCCTTGTAAGCTTGGATTTTTCCTTTCTCCGACTCAGATAATGAAGTGCCACGCCCCATTTTCATTTTTTTTAATTTTATATACACTTCAATTAAAGCAAAAAGTTTAAGTAAACCAAAATTTGGGTGCACGTGTCAACGATACCGACCAAATAAAATGCATGTTCTATTCAAGTGCGAATGCTCACATAAAGTGCAAACAACTTTTTAACGGTTCTATTCCAAAGCTTGCACAAAGATAATATGCAAAAAATACCGTTATTCTACCATTTCGTTTTCGAGTTACGAGCAGTTTTAAAGAGAGCATACAGGGTGTCCTATTCAAGTGGCGAGCAGTGTATATAACAATTTTGGAATATACTAAAAATCTTCTGACATTATACGATTCCTATAAGTGTATGCATCTACTAGAAATTTCAAAAGACTACTTAAATTTTCTCCGTTAAAAATTTCAATAGTTGGTTGTTGGCTTAATTCTTCTAGCTGCCAATACACCTTTCTAATTTCATGTAAAATTGGGCAAACTGCAATAAAGTGAAACGTGTCTTCTTTGTCGTTTAAATGGCAGAGAATGCAAAAGACTTCCGTGACGTTGACATATGGGCGGGAACGTCGGTTCAGCATTTCACATCTAGCTTTGAATTCAAATGATATTAGGCTGAGGCTGTTTGTGTCGTGAAAATAGTAATTTTTCCTCAATGAGTAGCTTAGTTGTCTGGAGGGTGCGTGGGAAGAGGGGGTGGGGAAAAAGAGGGCAACCAAATTTGAATTGAATATTAAATGAAGAATGGCTGCGATGAGGTCAAGTTGCCTCAACAAGGTGTGGAAGTTTTATAAAAAAATATTGTCGCTTTAAATTTCGGAATTTCTGTAAAATGCACAATCCTCATATATTTACTAGAAATGGGCGCGGGACGGAAATATCCTTACACCCAAAGTTCACAATGTAGTTGTGCGGGAGAGGTATATTCTCAGCATCCATATGACAGGAAGGGATTAATATATAATTCTGGAGTTTCCGCGCCTATAAAATTTGCTGCGCTTTCGTAAATAGTCAAATGAAAATTTGAGAAATTTCGCGGTTTTTGGTCTAAGCCTCTAATATACGCGTCTTCAATTGCCATCTATCCAACCTTCATAGTTATCTTAGGTCGTTTGAAAATTTTGCAATTTTCGCGATTTCCTTCTATTTACCCGCCGGTTTACCCTTCTTTATGATAATCTGAATTCAATTTGAAATTTCGCGGTTTTTTTTACCATTTGTTCAGCGTCTTTATTTACCCGTGTACTCTAGCCGTCCATAAAATCTTCATAAAAATCTGAAATTAATGAGCAATTTAGAAATTTCCCAATATTTTGGAACTTTTAAGGCACACCTTTCATTTGCTCGGTCTACAACTCCCATTTAACCGTCTTTATATGCCATCTATATATTTTTAATAATAATCTAAGCTCAAGAATAAGAGTTTTTGCATATTTCTCAATTTTTATACATTTTTTATACAATTACATATTTTACATATTTATTGCATATTTTGCATATTTGTTTACATATTTTGCATATGTAAAATATGCAAAATTTGCATATATTGAATATGCAGTTTCCAGTGGAAAGTGGGTTATTTAATTAGTATAAATCCAAATTTTCACCTCAATCAACTTTCATTTAAAAAAGTGCATAAAATCCGATGTCTAGTTATTAGAGTGCTTCAGACTAGTTCATCCAGAGACCCAAAGCACTACGTTAATATGTTTACAAGTGTAAGTTTTTTGACTCCTCAATCGTGATTCGTAACATGTGGCAAAGCTGAAAATGCTAAGTAAAGTTTGCCATTTCACCAACAAACGAACTGCGCTTACAAATCATTGAATTTTATTGTCAAAATTCGTGCACTGAGACATGTGTTTTTATCCCAAAATTGTCTTCATCGACAAGCTCATTTTTGTGTCAATAAACAGAAAAAACGAATTTGTTCTGAAGAACAGCAAGAGGCAGTTCAATAGCTGCCAATGCGCCCTGAAAAATGCACTGTTTGGTGTGGTTTTTGGGCCGGCGGCATAATTGGAAATTGAAAATCGCAACGTTACAGTGCGATAATTACCGTTTTTTTTTTTTTGGCCAAAATGGTAGAGGCCAAACTGGTTGCACTTGGTTGACATGTGGTTTCAGCAGGACGGTGACACATGCCACACGTCACGAGAAACCAAGGACCAATTGAGAGGCGAATATGGTGAGCAATTAATCTCACGTTTTGGACCAGATCATGTGATTTAACCACACTAGACTTTATTTTGTGGAGCTACGTGAAGTCAACATTACAGCTGCCATTGCACATTGGTCGGAAAAGCCCATTTTTTGCCAATAAGTCAAAAAAAAAAAATATTTTTTCTTATATCGTCTCTAGTATTTTTGAATTCTAAATACCTTAGCCAGTACTAAAATACCTTAAAATATTTATGTTGTGCTATCCCTGCGGCTGTTTCAGGGCTGCGAAGTCAGCTGTTACATAAAAGCTTATCACGCGGTGTGTTTGCTAAAAACAATTGTTTGTGTTTAAAGCAGTGGCATTTAAACAATTCGTAACGTAAAACTTTTGTAAACCATGGAAATCATAGATCAAGGTATTTGGAAAAAGATTGTAAAGATAGATGTATGTGTGCTTTTGTTTTGTAATTGTTTTTATTGTTGTTGTTGTGGTGTCTTTTTAGTACGACCTAACCTAAAAGTGATTGTGTTTTGTGGAGCAGAACTAGTGAAAAAAGTCGAATGAACTGCAGTTGTAAATGTCAGATTAATCTTCAACATGTGCACAATGAGGTGGTTTTAACAGTTTTTGCGCATATTTGCGCCATTTCAAAATAAATTGAATCATTGCAGACGAAGTCGTTTTTTGCTGTAGAGAAATGCTTGACGTTTGGAAGAAAAACAAGCAGAACAGTGGTGCGCTGTTGCAATGGGCATTAAAAAAGACGTCTGCCTTAGCCCTATCCAAGCAAAATATATCCGACATACAAACGGAAATGGGTAATTTTCAAAATTTTGTAAAAAAAAAGGTCTTCAAAAATGCAATAGACACATGGGTCGATTTGAAAAAAAGCACGAACAATATCTTGTAAACGATTTAACAATTGTAATTAAAAAAGATGTGGTGCAGACTCAAAAGACCAACTGTAAAAATAAAAATAAAGATAAAAATCGAGCCTTAAGAGAAAAATTGTGACCGATTTATCGAAAGAGAACGATGCCTACGTTCTTCTACACGCAGCATCAGTTTCTGCAAAAAAAGCTAAGGATAAAAACATGTCGTTTGTTTTGCAGCAAACATTAAAAACGCCAGATAAATCTGAGCTAAAGGACACTCTGGGAGTCAAAAAACCGGTTCCTTTAACAGAAGATGAAGCCTTAGCCTTTTTGCTGGACAATTCTTTTACCAAAAGTCAGTATAACTGCGTTCGAGCCATGTGCATTCAGAAGATTTGCGACATATACCTGGGCTATGAAAAAATTCTACAGGCCAAATCACAATGCAGACCACATAAAATTCTGTTAAAAGAATCCGTAGCTGAGGTATCACTTCAAAATTTCTTAAACCATACCGCCTCCCGGATCATTATGTTACAAGAACCTGTCTTGAGAAATTTGCCTCATATTTCGCAGGTCAAACTTTCTGCGAGCTATGGATTTGATGGTTCGACGGGTCAAAGCCTTTACAAGCAGCAATGCAATGAAAATGAGTCTGAAAGCCAAGACCAATCGCTATTTGTCACTACCCTTATACCACTACTGTTGACAGACAATTATGGAAGGATCATTTGGAAGAATCGGAGTCCACAGTCAGTGAGGTCTTGCAGGCCGGTTAAAATCGAATTTTTAAAAGAAACCAAAGACAGCATTTTAAATCAAAAAGTCAATTTGGACCAGCAAATAAGCAATCTAAGACCGTTTGAATTCGAAAATTTAAATGTTATTTTTGATTTGCACATGACCCTAATAGATGGCAAGGTATTAAACATTCTAACAGGAACAACCTCATCTCAATGTTGCCCAATTTGCGGTGCAAGTCCAAAAGCATTTTTAACAACCACCAATATTAGTTCGGACGTATTTCCAGCAAAGCCAAGCGCACTTCAATTTGGAGTTAGTCCCCTGCATGCCTGTATACGGCTTATGGAATTTGTTTTAAGTGTATCGTACAGAGCAACACTAAAAAGGTGGCGAGTTACCAGCGAGGACGATAAAGCCAAAATGTTGAGGCGCAAGAAGGACATTCAAGCCAAATTGTGGGAAGAGTTTGGCGTACATATAGACAAGCCCAAACAAAATGGTTTTGGTAACTCAAATGATGGAAATACCGCATGGAGACTATTTTCTAATGTTAAGTTGATTAGTTCAATATTGCAGTTTGACGTAAAAGACCTCCATAATTTCCACATTATTTTGATTGCTCTTTCCTACGAGTATAAAATAAGCGCTATCAAATTTAAAGAGTTGTGTGAAAAAACTGCTTCCATGTACATGAACAGCTATCCTTTGTACCCCATGTTAGCGACCGTGCATAAATTGTTGGTTCACGGAACTGGAAAATGCAGTTCTTCCTGTTGGATGTCTTGGAGAAAACGCTTCCGAGGCCCGAAATAAATACTATAAACGAGATCGGAGATCACATGCCAGGCAAAATAGTCGTCTTAATAATATGAGTGACGTTTTTCACAGGGCTATGGATACATCAAATCCGCTTGTATTGAGTATGTAATAAATAATAGGAATAAGAACAAAAAGATACCACTTCCACAAGACGTTACTGCAATTTTGGAATCACCGTCTCCTGCGAACTGCAACTTTCCTGAAGAAGAAGATCAGGAATCTGATTATGATGAATATGACTATAGTTTATAATTGAAATATAATAATAATTATCCATTATATCTCAATTTTATTTCAAACACTGTTTAAAAAATTAATACTCTTTGGAGGTTGGCGGATTTGTATAGCAGGTAGGTGAACCTGTGGTCCAATCGAGACATAATTTTATTCGAAATTTACATTTGTCCACTCAAAAATATGTGCCAAATTGCAATGTCGTAGCTTAATTTTTGGACTTTTTGGCAAAAATATGGAGATTCCGACCACTGTGCATTGATGAGAAACCGTACGAAATGCTGGAAAAAGTATGCCATAATTGGAGCTTACGGATGGACCACCTTAAGCGTTGAAGCGGGCAACATTTTCATGAAATATTCTTTAAATTTACAAAAAGCAAACTCTTAAAAAATTACCCTTTACATATAGATGAGCAAAAGTGGAAATGGTGTATGTGTTTTTGCACTACTTTCTTTTCGGTGCTTACTTAGATATATATGACTTAAACTTAGTAAGTATCATTCTTATGTCTCTCATGTCTCCGGTTTGTGTTGGAAAGCTTAATTTTGTCTCTTATGACATTTATGAGTCATCCACACATAAAAATCCAAGTTTTTTTTTCCCAAACCGAAACTAATTGTAAGCTGCAGGCACTTTTGCAATTCACTTGCCAGCTGAACAAGCATTTCAATTTTGATTACATGGCCAAAATCCAACTTGCAAACGACGCCTAACGCGAGTCAGAGAGGAGGGGGAGAGCAGGAAGTTGTGTCGCCAAATGGAAATGAAAATAAACAAACCACATTTCAGGCACAAATAGTAGAAACTCATTGCCAGTGATACGACTGCAGTACGCATAATGTAAACAAATGCAAGGCAATAAAATTGACGGGCCTGCAGCTTTGTCAACGTCAGTTTCTCTTCAACAGCCAACAGCCATAGATCCTCATCCCTCGCAATGGACTATGCCGTGGAGTTTGCTCACGATGAGAATATATTGATGTATAATCACCGAATGGTGGGTAATTAAGTTTCAAAAAACCAATTTCAATTTTAATTTTCTCTTTCGCAAACACTTTCAGTCCTATATAACTCAACTTTTATCAAAGCTCACTTTGGATTCAAGTCCCGATGATAATACCGATACTTTGCGTTTGCGTGAACAACTTTTGCTGTACAAAACGGAACTGGAGGCTTTAGATGCCACTTCGGCGGATTATTACATCAAAAAAGAAGAATTAATCTTTAAGGTGTTTTGTGAATTTCAGGGCATTGACTATGAACAATGTCTGAAAGATGAGCAAAGGGTCAATGAAACATTGGAGCAATTATTGGAAGCAGAATTTCTGTGCGATGAAGCCTAAAATTGCAAACTACAAAATATTGTAAATTGAATAAAGATTTTAAAATTAATTTGCAAAAGATTTTGCTGTTGCTGCATATAAAACCAAACACAATTTGGGCATTAAGGCTGTGCCACACATACATACATTTATTATGTAAAAAGTTACAGTGAATATCATTTAAAAAGAACAATGTAAATGTCACAAGTTAAAGACGGTGTCAAACTTTGTTTTCTTTAAGTGAAAATTTAAAAGCAAGTCAAAAAAATTTGAATCTGAATTTGACAAGGACGACCAGGAACAAACAAAACAACAATTAGCTGATAGGATCAGCTTGAAGCTCATCCCATACAAACCAAATTTCATATGCAGAAACTCATTTCTTGACCTAAGCCTACAGAATTTGTGTTAGGTTTAATCAAAGTTCCAATGTTAAAGTAAAATCTCCAATTTCCACTGTCTGTACATGCTGACAGGCCTCAGCTTGTTTTTCACTAGCTGCACACACACATTGTCTTAGGTTAGTTGGCAATTAATGTTTATCTGCAGAAAGCATTTTAATTTGGGTTATTGTCATTCCCCCCATCTCTCACTTACCGCACACACACACACGAAAATTGTATAAAAGGCAAAAGACAAGACTGTCAGCAGCTGAAACAGAACAGAACCGTATATGTAGATGCTGGTTGGCTTGCTGTACTTTGTCTACATATTAATTTAAACTAATGCCACACAAAAACAAACCACCACAGGAGCAAAGCAAAGGAACAGCTGAGGCAATAGGCAACACATTTAAATGCCTGCCATATAATTTGCCTAGCAAATAACAACACATCATGGTGGGTGTGTGGGGGGGGGGGGGCTTGTTGTGTCGGGCGTGGCGCATACGTGTTGTCAACAAAGTGACTTAACATGTCAACCTGACTGGTTAGATTATTGCCTTGACAGCTACAATATGCCACAAAAAAGAGAAGATCTTTTCCCCTAACATTCGATGAGCTGCCTCATCAATGCCTTTCCCTGGGAATTGACAGATGTCAGCGGGGGAGGTAGGAGATTAGCAGATTTGGAGTACACGGGGGCAAAAATTTGAGTACTTAGTATAATTTTTCAATTCTTTAAAATTAAGTTTTTATTTTGTTTTTTTTAAATTAAAAGTATTGAAAAATGGAAAACTATTGCATACTTTTGAGCTGTTGCTAATTGAATTGTTGATATTTTGCAACATTTGTTTAATTCAGCGGAGGGACTTCCTTGCTCCCATTGCAATTGCCTCTATTCGAAGTGTGTTACAACAACAAAGACCATGTGAATCAACGCACGGCGCCACCAGAACGCATCAGGTGCAGTGTGCGCGATCGAGACTCGCTAATAAGGGTTGTTTTTTTTTCTGTTGTTGATGTAGAACTGCTCCCAAACTTAAAATTCATGCCTCCCGCTGTTTTAAATAATTAAGACTTTTTCTCAGACCTATCTTCTCTATGGCAGCCTTACTATTTAGCTGTCCGACTTTTATCAAACTTGGTGGAATTATGTAATAGCATAGAAAACATATAAATACTAAAAATACGCTTTGGAGACGTTTGCATTGAAAACGAAAAAGTTTTTCTCACTAAAACCTAGATTTTTGACCGTTGCACAGTGGTCGGGCTTGTATGGAGCCGCGGCCATAAATACTTTTAGATGTGCTATCGCTATGAAACTTTTACCAAAAATCTATAAAAATATTATAAATATATGTTACAAAAATTGGCCAGATCGTACCACTATATCTAATAGCTTCCATTGGAACGATTTTTTCAGTGGTCATAAATTCATTTCTTGTAATCATAACAGGCTGAACTTTTTATTGTAAGTTATTTACAAACTTGGACCTGTAATATAAAAGTGTGGGAGTGATTACTCACTCCACCCCCCACGCCCACCTTCCCAAAAAAGTTATAACAAACAAAACGAACAATAATAAAAAATTATATAATATTTAAATGGTTTCATCAAGTAACGAAAGAGTTGACTCTAGTAGAGTTGACTTTTCCTTACACTTAAGTGTTCTTTGTCCACTAATAAATGGATCAGAACTTAAAAGCAGTCTGTTAAATAAGTCTGTATTTGAGGAGATCCTTGAAATTTTGCGTGTATGTTGCAGTCGGAATTTTTTAATGTCCTTAATTCTTGCTTCAGCGGCTTCTTCTGAAAGCTCTCCAATCAAAAGCAAAGAATGTTTTATAATGTCAGGAGCATGAAGTAAAACTTTATGAACCGATATGGGGAGATAAAACCAGGGGTACTTGTCAATCAGCTGCTTTGCGGTTTGAAGAGCATAGTCACCAAATTTTACTGGATTTATCTTGTAGCCCGAAGATAACGCTTGCAACAAAGTTGAGACTCTGATTATTAAGTCTTTTCAATTCCCGTAATGTCGGCAGATATATCAGGATTATTGAAGAATTTTCTGGCTGTGTTGCCATCATTCGAAGTTCCACTTCCTCCAGCTCTTGGTTTATCTACTATTAGACCCATTTAGGCCCTGAACTCATTTTGGATAAATGTTTTTCGTAATGAAGTCTTATCTTTAGCCTCTTGTGATCGAATTTGCCATTTTTTTTCGTCTAATCTGTACGATAAGTGAATAAAATACTCAAAAAAACGAATATACGCATGAAGTGGTGAAAGGCCAAACTCAAATCGCTCCTCACGAACTTCTTTTTTTAAACAAATATCTAGATTATTCATTTCTGTAGGCTTGGCATTACATATATAGCATTTTGTGGATGTTGTATCACTTAATGCATTACAAACTTTACCATCAACCATGGTCAGTTACAAAGAGTGTTCGATTTCAATTGTTCGATTTTGTATTGCTACCATCCTACAATTAAGCTGATCAATTTTGTTTTCAAAATACGCCTCTTCGTCAAAGCAAAGCTTTTTTAAAATTGAGGTTAGGTTACCTTTTCGTATATTGCAAGCCGCACGGCACCTTACGGCACTTGAATTAAACTTTCTTATATTCTTAAAATGCTTAAGAATATTATACAAAAAGATTTGTTCATCCCCAATAATCCCTTCACAACTAAAACTCTAACCAAACACAGAAAAGACAAACTAAGAACGTTCACAATTATGTACTAAATACAATAATGATTTACACAAAACACAACATATACTACATATACTTTTTGTTGTAAAAAGAAAGTTAATACCTTTATTTAAAATATTAATCACTTCCATTGCACAAACACTTGTTTTAAATAAGTTTAACAAATTTTTTACGAAGAGCTTTGCTTGCACGTTGCTTACGCTGCAATACCCAATGAATATCATGCTCTCTCTTTCGATGCTATTCTTGAAGAGGACAGATAGAGCAAAACAAAAAGATGAATAAATTCAAATAGCTAGACCAATTATAAATAAGAATTGGTACATTTAAAGTCAACATTTTGACTTTATTTTTTTTTATTTTTGGCCTCTGGGAGCGACCACTGTGCGTTGGTTCTGTAACGGGTTACGGGTTAAGATCCAGGCTGGTGTTCGGTATAGGAGAGAGCGCACGCGGTTATTTTTTTCCCGGCTCTAGCTCGTCGGCAATTGGGGTGGTGATCTTGCTTTTCCCCTATGGTTGGTCTTTACATAGATATTCCTTTTAAATTCGCGTGCTCTGACAAGCTATCATAAAAACCGGGAGAGAACACACTAACACTTAGCACAGGATAGGACAGGATGTACTTCAGCAAGACAACACAAATGCTGGCTCCTCAGATTTTGATGAGGTAGATCACACTCCCTTCCATGGTCATTCAGCGCTAAGGAAAATCCCTAAAATATATCTCGAATGACCCCTCTAAACTAAGGAGAACTACAGTGGTGGCATGCTAGTAGAGATCAAAAATATTGGATTAGAACATTATAAAGAATTTTATTTAAATATTGAAGTTAAAACTAGTCATCAATTTGGGCATCGCTGGCAATAAAATAATATTATGAAAGCAATAGTGACCCAACAATAAAATTTAGAATTATAACATATAAACTGCCAAAAAGCTAAAGAGAAAATTAAAACATAAAATGTAAATCTAAATATGATTTAAAATCAAATAAAATTCGAGCAGGGTTTAAAATCAAAGGAAATGGTGAAAACTAACAATTAATTACGAGTAAAACATTTTAAATGGCATTCAATAACCAAAAGCAAATGGCTCGCTAATATGTGAAAGGCAAAATCACTCAACTTATAGTTGGTGTCTCCGCTAAATAGCGGTCCAAGCTTAACGAGGCGCTTGAGGAAAAGAACAACGCTTGAGCGAGAATTTAGAATTCTTATTTTAACGGAAATAGTTTTTTTTCTTTTTTTCTTGACTCAGGTATTAGCAATTATAAAAGATTTTCAATGTCTCTCTTTTTGTGTCTTACAGTCTTGTTATCCATCGCCGAAAGTACTTTCTCCGATGCTGTTCAATTAATAAAGGGAATTATTCAAATCAAAAATCTCTGCGGCTTCTTTTGTTTTAAACTTCTTTTTCGATCGCAAGAAAAAAAACTCAAAATTTACTCAAAAAAAACAATTTCTCTTCTCACTAGTTTTCTCCACTACTTTCGGATTGCAGGGCAATTTAAGCACAAAAAAAAGAATTTAGTTTTTACGCAACGGCCATTAATTTTTGTTTGCCCTCATACGGGATATGAATGAATAAACAAATTAAAACCCTAACTTAATCATTGGCAATTTACTGATTCTTTCCTTTTTCTCATGCGACTTTCTTCGTTCCTTCTTTTTGATCGAACTTTGAACCGTCGTCAGTCCAACAGGCCACCAGCACTATTATTCGCTCGAATATAACGGGACTTCTTTCGTCTGGGCTTTAGTGCACTTTTTGACCATTTTGACAACTTAAACGATTATCCGACCCGAATGTTAAAAGCGATTTCTTGTCAATGATAGCCACACCATACTCGATTGCAGACTGAACCTCCTCCCACAAAGACGATTTAGCAGGGCTTGCGTTGGAAGGTGGAGTTTTGCCGACTTTAAAAGTAACTCCAAAAACGCTGGTAGCTCCGCCACTAAACTTAAGCTTAATCCAGCTTGGCCAAGGGTTAAATTTTTGACTCCAGATAGGGCGCCAAGCCTGGAAATCAATCCAAGTTGATTCCAGCCTCTACTAGTGGACAGAACCCACTCAAACTGAGGACAAAATTAACTCACCCTATTGCTAGGCTTAGCGCTAACGAAATGCTGTTCTTTTTGTTCTCCTTATATGTTGCTCCACTTGATTGTCGAAGACTACTCGCGACACTTATACTTTTTCGCTTAAAAACTTTTACTTATTTGTCCGAGGATGAAAATGGTCGGAGTTGTAAGCGCGAACACAACTGGTCTGAAGCACAATTCAAAGAGGAATAGAATGACTATGACGTTGGAGTTCTGGATTGCTGCAAAAGATGATTCTGGAGGCATATTTAACAGATTTTTGATACTTTTTAGAAACATTGGGCAAGCTTAGCAGAATAATTGATGCCTGAGCAGGTATCACAAAAAAGTTATGCATCAAATACTTTATACTGAACGAATTGCTACATTTTTAACAACGCGGCGTAGACACATTTGCGCTCCGTGTCAATGAAATTAGGCTTAATTATATTTAAGAATTTATTATATAAAAAAGTTTATCTTTGCAATCAATGTACAAAATGCTCATATAGTTATCGATAGCATTCCTATCGATACACAATTACTGTTTGGTGGGAGCAGTACCACTTCAAAGTAGTATACTATTTCTTTGATACATGCTCCTCCATCAAGATACTTCAAATTGGCTATCATAATACCGCATCACTCGAGTTCAGCAGGAGTATCAGTGAGAATTTATATTTGATCAGGGAGCAAGTGGTTTTGCTGTCACTTTGTATCAAAGAAGAACAACATTTAATTAAAAAAACAAAAGCTTGTTTATTGCTTTAGGGTCTAAATACATTTATGGTTCTTCCTAAAATCTCTTTCTCCAAAAGTACCACTTCAGCTTGAAATAGGATTTGGTTCAAAAAATCACTTTAGACCAAAGGCTAGGCCAGCTTACGGCCGCGTAGACACCAATACAAATAAAGAAAACATTTCTCAATCAACAGCATCCTCAAGGAGTAGAAAGAGAATACCGATTTTTGCCTGCTGAGCATACACACACTGCTCGGGGCTGTCTGATACACGCGAAATTATTCGGCCCCCAACTATAAAAATCGGGTTGCTCTTTCAATTTCTAATTGCTTGAGATATATTTTGTGCATTTGTATTTGTTTTCACTAGACCGTAAGCGCATTTTGAGAACCTCTGATCTACATTGAAGACGACGTAAAAATATATTTGCTATGAGCGCACAAATTTTCAAGAGGCATAAGAGAGAAAGAGAAGACAGAACACACATGAAGTTGTGGTTGCACTACGCTTAGCCATAAGCTATGCGTGAAGGCTATACGCGCAGCTATCCTTAAGCGGAAGTCAACAACAAATGTTGCGCGGCGTGCGCATAGGACAAAAAGGAGACGATTAAGAGAGAAGAAGAGTGCAACTTTAATTGAGTCAATTGAAAACAAAAACTTTAACACTTTAATAACATGTGCTCATATATTTTGTTAAACTTGCATCAAAAATGGACATAAAACCTTATGTTAATACAAGTGGCGGTGCGATGTGAGTTAGAAAATTTGTCCTCAAATGAGTCTGACACTTATGATATACACAATTCTTGAATTTGCCGATACCTTGACTTTAAAACCAAAACTTGTCTAAACGGTTTAGAAATGATAAATATTTTCATTAATAAAAAATTACATGTGATGCGGATCATACACTAAGAAAAAACTTGAACGAATAATTTGAGTACGAACGCTCTTGAAAAAAAAATTATTCGTTCCTGAATTTTCAAGAATTTCGCTCTTGGAATCGAGATAACTTAACTTTGAGAGAATAGCGTTGGAGTCGCTCTCGCAGAGAGAGAGGGCGCATGCGCAGTTTGTCGTTGAGAGAATATCGTTGGACTCGCTCTCGCAGAGAAAGCGCATGCGCAGTTGATCGTTGAGAGAATAGCGTTGGACTCGCTCTCGCATAGAGAGAGCTCATGCGCAGTTTGTTGTTGTGCGATGCGTACGAAAGGCAACTGCGTTTATTTATAAGTGTGACTTCGTCGCGTCTTTTAGCTTATGGAAGATAGTTGAGTTCGCTAAGCTGCCCGTCGCCTGTGTGTGTTTCAGTCTTTCGAGGTACCGAATTAAAGTCCCAGAAAAGTAAGTAAAAAAAAAAAAAAAATATCCATGTGGTTATTTCAAAATCAATCACAGTTTAAAACAAAATTTTGGGTGGTGGTTGGGGTTGGGTGGGTTGATAATGGTGAGTGGGAGGGGGAGACGTGTCTCCCGCACCCCCACCCCAAATATTCTTTTTAAGTTTTTTATTTTGAGAATTATTAGTTCTTGGATCAAATACTGAAACTCTTGAATCAAGAATTATTCATACTTGGATCAAAGGCTGAAACTCTTGAAACAGGAATGTCGGGATCAAAAATTCACTCTTGAATCAAGAATTTCGCTCTTGGATCAAGAATTTTCACTCTTACCGTACTTTTGAGAACGAATGCTCTTGATTCAAGAGTGAAATTCTCTATTTTTTCTCTGAATGTAAGTTCTGCGGATTATTTGAGGCTTAAAGTCTTGCTTTGGACTTTTAAGACAAATTAATAAACTTACACAAAAATTTGTAATAAATCCAAACATAATTAATTTCATTGAATTTCCATATTAGCATTTACCTGGAGAATCTGTAAATAGATTAAAAAGAAAAACAATTTCTTATTAGCATATTGAATTTCTTATGTAATTTCTTAAGTTATTGTAAATCTTTATTACACTTGACACACAGAGAAATAAGGAAGTGATAAATTCAAAATTTCGAAATTGTATATGATTCCAAATGTTCTTACTTTAATCCATTTTTGAGATCACACGAAAATAAATAAGATCTCCAGACAAGACTATGCTCAGTTGACTATAAAAACCTGTACCAAAACTACTGTGAGCCTTTTGAAGTGTAAGGCGTAGTCCTATGGAATATGGGGAAAGAAATGAAAGGAAAGGACAAAACCATGAACGATGGATATAAAAATTAAAAAATTGATCAAGAACTACTCAGCTGGACTAAATAAATTGCTTTTCTTATAGTATTTTTTTTATATATTTAATGGATTCGAATATTAAGCTAAAAACAATCTGTGAACAACTTAAATGGATCTTTCCGGTTTTAAATCGATTTTTGCTTAATTCAATCTTTATGAGATTATCACTGTATAAATTTAATCTTTTCATGATTGAAGAAAGGGGATCAAATTAACTCGGCTAAAGAATATACGGAATTACCCGCTTGGGATTGATATTTGATATTTTTATTCAATATTTATAAATCTCATTGTCCGACTGACTGATTCATCAACGCTCAGGCTAATTGGCAAAATTTCTGTAGAGAGATTGGCACATTAATTTTAAGCAAAATGTGATTTATATGTATTAAGAACTTTTTTGTAGAATGGACTCAAATATATTACCGGATCAACAACGATTTAACTACAATAAAAACGAGAAGGCCAAGCTAACTTCGTCTGTGCCGAAGTTTTTATACCCTTGCAAATGCAAATGTCACAGTTTAAGAACGCTTACATAAAAATCAAAAAATTTTGTAACTAAAACCTATTTTCCGACAGATAAACGTCTGAAAAAATTTTTCTCACTAAGACTCAATTTCCGACCGATCGGCCCTATGGCAGCCTTAAGATATAGTCATCCGATTTCGGCCCAATTTTGCGAATCTATTTGAAAGCATATAAAATAAGTCATCAGCGAGTTTAAGGACGCTAACAAAACTTAACAAAAAAATTTTTACCAAGACTCATGTTCGACCGATCGGTCCTATGGCAACCATAAGATATAGTCACCCGATGTCGATCAACTTTTTCAAATTAGTTTCAAAGCGTTTAATATTAATAATCACCGATCTAAAGAACGATTTACTTAAAAACAAAAAAGTTTTTTTTCACTAAGACCCATTTTCCGACCGATCGGTCCTATGGCAGCTATAAGATATAGTCATCCGATTTTGACCAAAGTTTGCAAATCTGTTTGAAAGCATATAATATTGTTAATGACCGAGTTTAATCACGTTAACATTGGAAACAAAAAAGTTTTTCTCACTAAAACCCATTTTTCGACCGATGGTTCCTATGGCAGCTATAAGATATAGTGATCCGATCCGGTCGGTTCCGACATATTAGCAGCGTGCAGTAAAAAGAAGACTCTGTGCAAAATTTTAGCTCGATAGCTTTAAAACTGAGAGACTAGTTTGCGTAGAAACAGACGGACAGACAGACGGACAGACAGACAGACAGACAGACAGACAGACGGACAGACAGACGGACGGACAAAGCTCAATGAACTCAGCTCGTCCCCCTGATCAAGAATATATATAGTTTATGGGGTCGGAAATGAATATTTCTATGCGTTGCAAACTTCTGGGCAAAATTATAATACCCTTTGCAAGGGTATAAAAATTTAAATGGAATTTACGTATTAACTATATCAATATATTATATATCAAATTTCCGACTGACTAACTTTCTAAATCCACATAGCCCAGGCAAATCGACTAAGTTTAGGAAGCTGTAACTTTGCACTGAGCTTTGTTTAGGCAATGTAAACAAACTTTTAAGAAGGATTTTGAAAAGTTCAAGCAAAGAAAGATCAAGCAGAGTTGAATTACAAAGTAATAATATATATTATATGTATATATGGCTTAGTGACCTGTTTTTGATTTTAGTCAAAGTGACATCTGGCTAGCTCAAGGTCTATGGTTGAGTATAATTCTTAACATACCCAATTGCTATTCCAAAATGTTGTAATTAATATCTGTTGATTTATGTTGTTTATAAAGAATTATACTCAACCATAGACCTTGAGCTAGCCAGATGTAACTTTAATGTAATAATATATATATTCTAAAACCATTTGTTATTCTTTTAACCCCTTCAATTTATGTATTTCTTTCAGTGTACTCGCCCATATCGCTGTGGATTATGCACGACTTGAGCGTAGACATCATTAAGCGGAAAGTGAGTTTGGTATATTTTTTTTTTTATTAGCATCTTATTGAACTGACAGCACAAACCGTCGTGGTATGTGCAGGAAATTGGCCAGAGCAGGAAAATAGGTATACCGTTGCCTCCACATCTTCCTGCTCCACAAAACTTACTTACTTCATTAACATTTAGTTAAACTTGGCTTATGCCTTACGAATTCAAAATGAACTTTTGCCAAAGGAATTTGTTTAATTAAGCATACTTCCTTTTTGCTGTAGGGAATTCATGTTGACATGTTAGGCAAATTAATTGCGTAATCGAATTTAGACAAATGAATGGAAAACAATGTTTGAATCGAGTAATGGGGGGAGGGAAAAGGGAAGTCAAGTTGTCAAGATAAACTGTTTGACTGCCTGGCGGTAAAATTAATTTTCCAAGAAATGCCATCTCGCTCGCTCTCACACTCCGTTGTTTACCGCACACATGGCAAGCGCGTAATTAAGCAGCAGCAGCAGCATTCCCATGGCTGCTTGGTTTAGTGGTTTTTAGGTGCGTGCCGGAGAAGGCCTCAACGTATTAATAACGTCAAAGTGTTGCGACGCAAAATTTATTAAGATGCCGTCGCTGGCAGGCGTTTGCCACTCAGTCAAACGCAGCTCGACTCAGCTGTCACCATTTGCTGGGAATTTTGTCGCCATTGTTGTTGCCACTGGTGGGTTTTTTTTTTTTTCTTTTTTTGGGCCATTTAGGAGAATGTTGGCCCTGGCGTCTATAATTTCTAGCAATTTATTAACAACATGGCGAATGCGTGATATTTAAATTTTTACAAGGGCATAAGCAAAGCAAAATTTAAGGCGAAGGAAACGTATACAATATTTTGTTGCATGAATATATGCTTAACCCTTGTAAAATTAGGGATTAAGTTTATAAAATGTGAAACAGAAGGGGCCTTTATGTGGGATAACACAACACTAACACATATCTAATTATTCCAATGAAGTCGACTAACCAAATGCGGGGGTTAATGCTTAAGTACAAGAAAGCAAACAGAGAGACTTTCATTGTTTCTGCACGTTAGTCAGAAACTTTATTGAAAAACAAATTTGTAAGCATAAATGAGCTATGGCCGCACCTTTGCTATTCACAGGCTTGTGCTTGCGCTGGCCAGCGGTGGATGAAGCAAGTCAGAGCTGCTTTGCGTCGCTATATTTTCACTTTTTAGCATCTCTTTTCTTGACAAAAACTGCAAAAACTGAATTCACGTACGATTCGTGCACCATATTTAAGAAGGCTTCAAAAACGATCACGCACGTTAAAAATTCATTTCCATTAGAAATGATTTAACAAAATGCATTAAGGGCTGATTTCACATCTTCTAGGCCGATTCCCCTTCTTCCAGATAGCTAATATGTGTCAGATAAACTTAGAATTTCCGCTGTTATTTGTTAGATTAGGTGACAGATGGTGGTAGATGATGTAAAATCGTCCTTTACTAGGGTTGACGATATTTCTCAAAATGGTAATATCGATAATATCAAAAATCAAAATTTTCAATATCGATATTTGATAAATCGGGTTCAAAAAACATGGATATATCGATAATTTAAAAAGCTTCAGAAAACTGAGAAGCTTTTAAGGAACGTCTTCACCATAAGACTACTAATAACCATTTTTAGCGGCCGTTATATCTTATCTTTTCAATAGGGTAGCTTTAAGATTAAAAAAATGACTTAGTTTTCTGAAACTAGAATACAAATTATGGGGGATCGATTTGTATGGTTGGAAAAAAGTTAACAAAACGTATAACAAAAACGAAATCTACAGAAAATTCTTAGAAAATTTCACCAAGAAACCATGGGTCTAAATTGAATCAAGCAATATGGGCATTTATTAGTTTATGAAGGAACATAACTGCGTGACAGATTCTACAATCTTGCAGAGACGTTAGGCGTAATAGACGGAGTCTATCCACATACGATGGCAGGCGACGGTATTGTTCCCAGCTTAGACCACATAAGACGAACAGCAGAAATTGCATCTGCATCGACTCAATGAGGCCCTGCTATGTTGCATATTGTGGTGACCATACACATGAGCAATGCTCAAGTATAGCTCGGACAAGGGAGACGTAAAGAAGCTTAGTAGTATATGGGTCATTAAACCCATCGAAAGTTCTTAAAAACGTCAGGAAATTACTCAACTTTCGAATGAGCTTAGATTATTATGAGCACGGGTAAAGATGTTAAGCTCCACAAAATCGCGAAATTCGGTCAATTTTAAATTGAGTTTAGATCATGGTTATTCATTGATGAAGAAGATTTTATAAATGGTAATTGTAATGTAAGCTTCACTTCTTCGTTTTGTGATTAGAATACTTAAGCAGGAGTGGCAGCTG
The DNA here is from genome assembly GCA_037044535.1 of Lordiphosa magnipectinata. Lineage (NCBI taxonomy): Eukaryota > Metazoa > Arthropoda > Insecta > Diptera > Drosophilidae > Lordiphosa > Lordiphosa magnipectinata. The sequence goes on from JBAMBO010001980.1 coordinate 83,950, forward strand.
GTACACAGAGAAAAAAATAGATAAATTTTATGTTGATATGACCCTAATTCAAATGAACTTTTTAAAAAAATCACTTTTATGATATCATTTGACAAGAAAATAATATCATTCTGATCCAAATTAATATCATTTACTTAAATTGATATTGAATAGTTTCAGAATGATATTTAAAATGTTATTATGATAAGTTAAAAAATATCGATTTGAAATTTTTTACATATCATTTTGATATATTTTCACAACGTAGTAAAATTGATATGAAAAAATGTCAATTGTTAACTGGCCGTTTTTTCTCATAGCTTGAGTATCGTTCATCCGATCTTCATCATTTCTTCAGCAAATCGATAAATAATTTTGATTTCTAGATATCTCTAGAAAGTACGAACCATCTATCATCAAAACTGTGGGATATATGACGGCAAAAATTGAAAATAAACTTGATCTGCCTGCAAGTACAAGAAATATATGACCCATACATGTCAAACCTCTATCTTTTACCATCTCTGAGATCTGTGCGTTCATACAGACGGACGGACATGGGTATATCGACTCGGCTGTTGATGCTGATCAAGAGTATATATTAGAGCGGGTCAATTTTTTTATGCGATAAGCGTATAGCAGATTCGGAATCTGCGGTGAATTCTAAGAAAATTTCACGAAGAAACCCCATGTCTAAAATGAATTCCTAGCCCCCGCTGCGAAGCATGAAAATTTAAGGTTGCAGTATATTTTGGTATATTGAGGTTTGTACGGTTTTTTTTTGAAAAATAATACATTTTTTAAAGATATTATATTTTATTCTGATTCATTTTGTAATAATATAATTTATAAATACTTTTGTTTTTAAATTAACCAACAAATTTTTTTTTAATTAAAATTTTTTTAATAAAAATAACGAAAACACGCCATACACTGATGAAGTGGAAACCAAAAGTCTATAACCTTTTGACAACAAAAGATATAGGTTTGCAATTTGAAATATATATTCAATATAATTTGGAAATTTAAGGTATTCAAAAAAAGTGGGCGTGGCACGAAAGGGGGCGTAAAATACATTAGATGCCGTTTTTCTTTATATCTAAAAATTTACCAAATTAATGAAAACAATGTTAAGGCACAATACAAAACGCTTATGTAATTGTTTAATTTTGACTAATTTCATTATGAAAGTTTACATACTAATGTATTTTAATGTCAAATTTTATAACTCTGTGGTATACGGCAGTAAACTTTTATTTAATTTTATTCGGTCAGCACAGTTCTTGCCGAAAAATCTTCAAGAAATTGTGAACAAAGCAATACAAAACAATTCATTTTTTGCCCATACAGAAAATATTTTGTTAGCAATGCTTTTCGATGAAAGAAAATCTGTTCGAGAAAATGCTATTAACAAAATTATTTATTATCGCGAAAAATTACAAAATACGTCTAAGCTCCGGTCTTATAAAAAAAATATAATTAATTTCGACTGCAAAGATTATATGAATTTAGTTGACGAATTTAACGACGACATCTTATTTGAACCTCCGTTAACATTTAACATTCCACATGAACACTTATTGGAGTATTTAAATTCTGAGGAAATACCACTGGCAGATCCAGAAATTCCATCCCACATTCAGGGAACCGAACGATGTGTGCAATTGTTGACACTTGTCGCACGACGCGTAATGCCGCACAATGTTGATGACGTTATGTCAGTAACTTTAGAAAGTCGTTTAAAATATCCACAAATCGAGTCGAAGCAAGACTTTAAAATTTGACTTTATTTATATTTAATATTAAGTTGAATAAATGTATGAAATTAGTGAAAATTAAACAATTACATAAGCGTTTTTTATTGTGACTTATTGTCAAAAAGTAATAGACTTTTGGTTTCCACTTCATCAGTGTAGCCATAAGCAACAGAATTAATTGCAACAAATTGGTAAACAAAACACCTTCAAACAAAAAACCATAGCCGAAATTCGGGCTGCGAATTTATAATAGTGTAATTCCTATGTCTTTATTCGCCCCTTTTCAGAGTATAAATACTAACTGGATGTTTGGTTGAAGTGTGAACAGCAAAACAAGTCCGCTGATGAGAGAATTTGGTTATTCTCGAAACATCGATCGTTGTACGGACATACCCAATTGCTATTCCAAAATGTTGTTAATTAATATCTGTTGGTTTGTGTTGGTTATAAAAAGGCTTATAATCAACCAAAAAAGACCTTGAGCTAGCCAGTTGTAACATTGACTAAAAACAAAAATATTTATTAATTATATCATAAAACGAGAAGGCCAAGCTAACTTCGTCTGTGCCGAAGTTTTAATACCCTTGCAAGAGCTGTTTTTGAAATGACAGAGTTTAAGAACGCTTAGATAAAAATAAAATACTCTTGTAACTAAAATCCATTTTCAGTCAGATGAACATCTAATTTCGACCAAATTTCGCGAACCTTTTTGAAAACAAATCAACAAACAACAAAACATATTAACAATCGCCAAGTTTAAGAACTATAAAATTGAAAACAAAAAAGTTTTTCTCACAAAGACTCATTTTCCGTCCAGCCTGAAGATATAATCATCTGATTTCGACCAAATGTTTCAAATTAGTTTGAAAGCGCTTAATATTATTAATCACCAACCTTAAGACCGATTTACTTGAAAACAAAAAAAAATTTTTCACCAAGACCTATTTTCCGACCGATCGGTCCTATGGCAGCTATAAGATATAGTCATCCGATTTTGACCAAAGTTTGCAAATCTGTTTAAAAGCATATAATATTAATAAGGGACGAGTTTGCGGACGCTATCATTGAAAACAAAAAAGTTTTACTCAGTAAGACCCATCTTCCGACCGATCGGTCCTATGGCAGCTATAAGATATGGTCATCCGATTTTGACTAAAGTTTGCAAATCTGTTTGAAAGTATATAATATTAATAATGACCGTGTTTGGGAACGCTAACACTAAGAACAAAAAAGTTTTTCTCACTAAGACCCATTTTTTGACCGATGGTTCCTATGGCAGCTATAAGATATAGTCATCCGATCCGGTCGGTTCCGACATATTAGCAGCGTGCAGTAAAAAGAAGACTCTGTGCAAAATTTCAGCTCGATAGCTTTAAAACTGAGAGACTAGTTTGCGTAGAAACAGACGGACAGACAGACGGACAGACAGACAGACAGACGGACAGACAGACAGACAGACGAACGGACAAAGCTCAATCGACTCAGCTCGTCGCCCTGATCAAGAATATATATAGTTTATGGGGTCGGAAATGAATATTTCTATGCGTTGCAAACTTCTGGGCAAAATTATAATACCCTTTGCAAGGGTATAAAAATGAATCAGAATAAAATATAATATCTTTACAAAGTGTATTATTTTTTAAAAAAAACCGTACCAACCTCAATATACCAAAATATACTGCAACCTTAAATTTTCATGATTCGCAGCGGGGGCTAGGAATTCATTTTAGACATGGGGTTTCTTCTTGAAATTTTCTTAGAATTCATTGCAGATTCCGAATCTGCTATACGCTTTCCACGTTTTTTTAGCTCCATGCTAATTGACCCACCCTAATCTAGGTACTTCCAAACACTGTCAATATGTTATGTTATATTGATTTGATCTCAGGAAAGATACCGCTCTTCTTCCTTTCCTCCACCATATTCCATAGGACATCCTTATACACTTCAAGACCCAGACCAATATTGGTTTGTTTAAAACTTCTGAAAAACAAAGAAATATAAAATCGTTTGTTGCCGCATGTCACAAATGCTCTCGCTCTCTAATCAAAAATGCTGATCAAAAATGCTATTACACAGAAAAACAAACCCGAGATATCCGGGCTGAAATCAATCCCAAACAATGTCAGAAGTCAGTCAACTCGGATTTTCTCAAACCAAGTACGAGAAGGATCGATTTGAGTACGGAATTTTCAATACCGGAATTCTTGTCTTGATCCCGACTTTAGCTCACACTGGATTGATTTTATCTTGTTATTCTAGCTCGCTTTGATCCCTCTGTGGGATCCAAACAAGAAGGACCGATATTGATTTAAGCTCGATATTCGTACTTGAAGTCGGCTTGGTGCAACAATACCCTAGATTAAATTGTGCTCGATACTCGAACTACATTCAATGCGAAAACGGAACGCATCAAAAATGGCTAAGATTGACTTCAGCTCGATGTTTAAACTCATTTTAACCCCAAAAAAAGTATCTCACAAGAACTCTATAATATTTTTCGTATTCATAATACTAGTTTTATCCGGCTCGAGGTCATTAGTTTGCATACCAGAGTAAAAGCAGGACACAATCAACATTACAATGGACCCTGCGGTTCTGAAAACAGGTCCAGGACCAGGGCATGTGACTATTCCGTGCGGGCCACCCACGGGCATAGCCTCGCTACTGTTCGCTATTGAAAACTCTTCAATCGACTTGACCCATCAAGTGGAATTAAACAGCTACCTTCTCATGCTGGAAGTGCTATAGCTGGTAGGGAATTCCAAGGCAACCACCAATAACTGCTGTGCTGACAGAAAAATTTGTGTATGTATTTGTACCCATTTAGCCTGAGAGAGCTTTTCACACTCAGTTTCGAACTTGCTCTCAGTTTCTTTTCGCTCTTCCCTTTGACAGTGGAATTCCGTACTTACTTCAATCTCGAGTCAGGATCAATTGATTTTCAAGTAGGATCCTTAATTGAAATTAGCGTTTTCGGATTGATCCAAGCCTTTTAGCATTGTTCCAATCCTTTCGTGCTTGATTCAAGTGAATCCAGTATCGATTCATACTTGAAATTTCAATCGCCTTTTTTTCTGTGTATTTATGAACATTTGATCTCGAAGGGGATTGAAGTTCGAAAGGCTTCGGCCATTCCCTGAAAGCTTGAATAGTGTCCAATATCCTGTAAATCGAGATTGAATTCTCAAGCTCATGCCGGGTTTACTTCAAGATTAAAAAGATTGAAAATATCCTGACATTTTATTTCTGTATAACAGCATTGTATTTTATTGTATGGCAAAACCGAATCCCTGTAAAAATTGAAGGGAAAAATGTATTGTTAAAAGACTTAGAGGAACCGTGTTAGATATTATTGACTTGTACCAATCATCATGACTCACGAATGTAGCATCTAATAAGAAGAATAAAATGCAATCACACTTTGCTATAGAAACCTCATGGCCACATTACAGTAATGTTAAGCACTTTTAATTTCACTCTGCTTGACTTTAATTCACTCACGGAACACGCACGGATCATGAATGAGAGTCTGTGTTTGCTCAGAACCACGTCGTGACACGTTAAAATTCACGTCACGCGCTCACCTCTAATTTCCAACATATTTTTCTTACTTTAGTTTTAAATTTTATTGCACATATTTGTGGCTAAAATTCTTTATTTGTGGACAAAATACCTGATTGTGCATGGCATTGAGACTTGAAAAAAAAAACTATTCAACATATGAAAGCATTTTCGCTTTTCAAATAATGAGCACAAAGCATACTTGTGTGTTTTAGCTTTGAAATTTTAAATGGCCTCAACTAGAAAAGTCTTCGAAAAATCTTTTGCAATAAAATTGTTTATTGCATACTTTCGGGAGCCATATAAGATTGCAAGCTTTATTGTTGTTCAACAGCTCTAAAAACTTTTACGCCAATAAGTCATGGGCAAAGCAAAGGCGAAATGATGCGGGCCATAAAACTATCGAAAGCCGGAGCAAAATGGCAGATGCTACTTCAGCTGGAAATATACTCCTTCCAGTATGTGCCATGTTGTGTAAGTGAGGTCAAAGGTCAAGCATATGGTAGCTGCGTGGCTTGAAGCCACAAATCATAAATTGAAAATTAGCACACACTCACGCCTCACATGTCAGCCAACAATAAATAATTATTTAATTATTTTATGGCTTTTAATTTTAACAACAAATGAGCGCCAAACACGCACAGACAATTAACAATTAAATTAAGACGACTTAAAATGGTATAAAACAAGAGGAAGAAAAAAGAATGCCCGCTGTTTGATCCCAATTTTGGCAACATTTTACAAACTTTCGTTTTTTTTTTTGAAGAGTCTCACTTTAGGGACCATTTCATTTTGGGAACAAAAAAATTTTGTGACAAATTTTACGATTTTATTCCAAATATATAAACCCTGCAGGGTATCCCATTGTCAACCACTCCAAAAACCCAACTGAAATTCTTTTTTTTATTGCTTTTCAAATGTCACAATTGTGCGACAAAAAGGCGTCACCACAATTACCCAACCATGAACACGAACGCCGTGTGTGTGCGCATAGTTTTTGCCAGCACTGTTGTTTGCTTATTATGTGCCCGAAGAAGCCTTTTGCATGGCTCCATTTCAAAACACGACAAGAGAAATGCTAAATGGAAAATAGCAATGGAACGTGGAGAAGTGTGTGTGTGTGTGTGTGTGTGTGTGATCACACATAATTGTACTGGCTACAACACAGAACAACAAAAGCTCAGTTCTAGCTAACCCCTGCTTTCACCCCTTAGGCGCCTGCTAAAAATGTCAAAGTGTACATTCTTTGAGCTGCTTATTTCTGTTGTTGTTGTTTGCTTTTAAAACAAAGTTCATGTAACCCTTACGGCTAATGCAAACACTAGTTGGCTCTACAAATGCAAAAAAAACACACCATTTTATTGTAGATGACAGCCAAAGGGCGAACAGTTAGTAGAGAAAACGGAGTACAAAGTTGAAAATGGACTTGTATAATTGTTGATAAAATGCGTACTTTATTAAGCTGTTATATAATTTTAAGCAAACTTTAGGGGTGGATAGTAAACTGCATAACTAATATCAAACCAATTTATGTCTGATTCTGATGTGGCATACTTTTTGTTTAATAAACACTTTCAACAAAATGCAAACGTAATCAACAAATGTAATTTGTCATAGCTGACAAAATTTTGTGGCACTTTGCTGTTGAAGAGTCACACTGGACTGTACGCTCATCCCAAGCGTATAAAGCTGTCCATTCCGTTATCCGATTCAGTGTCCCTTAGCTGATTAGTGAGTACTAAGCTTTACCATCAAAAGTATTTTCAGCAAAGCTGCAAACCGATCCGGAACTGAACACCGCAGAACCAGTTCGGGTTGAGTTTTTCGGGTCCTTTGAACCATGCACTCTGTTATTTTTTTTTACCTTTGTTTGGCATAATCTCTTGTTGTTAGGATATTTCTTTCAAATTTGGTTCGAACTCATTTCTTAGACCCCAAAAACGACTGGCAAAGATTTACTCAATTTAGACCAATATTTTATATAGCTTTCATATAGCCGATATATAACCGATCTGGTAGATTTGTTCCAAATGTGAAGTTTGTTGTGCTACTGAGCTGAAATTTGGTTTTTACTCCTAATATGACTTACAAAATTGTGTTCGATTTAGACCAGAGATCCGCAAGAGTTCCTGTTTAGTTGACTGCGTCAATACTTGCTTTAAAAGCGTATGCATTGTGACTGACACTCAAAATTTTGCAATCCAGTCAAGTACACACTTGTTCTGTTATTGGTATTTTTGCCATTGAGTGTCTTGGTTAATCGTCTGTCAATGTGATGGTTTCTGCTTTGACCGACACCGCATTTTGATTTCGTCTGCGATTGCCAGTCGCACACACAAGTAAAACATGGGTATGCATAACTCTTCGTTGAAAAAGCAACTGTAAACGCCGTTAAGTTGTTGTTGTTATCTCAACAGACAAATACAAAGAGCGTAGCTAAAAATTTTGCCGCACGAGTTACAGCGGGTATTATTTGCACAAAATATGCGATGAGTGTTGTAAACACTGCATACATTTTTTGCAGTGGTTGGAGACACTCGAGCGTTAAAAATATCAAGTAAGAATGCAGTACACTTGTAGTTGCGGTGCACTCTTGCAGATCTCTGATTTGGACCATTATTTCATATAGCTGCATATAGCCGATCTGGCCGATTTGAACCAACTTTGTTGTTTCTTACCATATAGAACTGAAATTCAGTTTGAACACGTATTTTAAGCTCCATAATCGACATATCGAACTTTGTTCAATTCGGTACACTATTTCATATAGCTGCCATATAGCAGATATGACCAATTTGCAATAACATTGTTGGTTTGAACGATATTAAACTGAAATTCGGTCTAAACACGTATTTTAAGCTCCTTAAGCGACCTATCGAATATGGTTTGATTCGGCATACAATTTCATATAGCTGCCATATAACGGATCTGTCCGATTTGCTCCAACTTTTTTATTTTTAAAGCTATTGAACCAAAATTATGATCGTACTTCGCTTTTTAGCTCTAAAATAGACTAATAAAACTTTTTTGTGTTTAATGATACCAAGCCAAAAAATTTTTTTCAACTTATTCAAGCCGCATTTCTCGAAAAGGAGCAAGTTGTTGCAAGAAGCGTTAGAAATTCATTAATCTGTACACTTTCGTTAATAACTTTGCATTCACAACTTTTTGCCAAAAATGGGCAAAAACGAGAAGGCCAAGCTAACTTCGTCTGTGCCGAAGTTTTTATACCCTTGCAAATGCTGTTTTTTAAATGTCAGAGTTTAAGAACGCTTACATAAAAATCTAAAAAAATTTTAACTAAAACCCATTTTCCGACAGATAAACATCTGATTTCGACCAAATTTTGCGAATCTTTTTGAAAACATATCAAATTAACAATCGCGGAGATTAAGAAAGATAAAATTGAAAACAGAAAAGTTTTTCTCACTAAGACTCATTTTCCGACCGATCAGTCCTATGGGCAACCATAAGATATAGTCACCCGATGTCGATCAACTTTTTCAAATTAGTTTGAAAGCGTTTAATATTAAGAATCACCGACTTTAAGAACGGTTTACTTGAAAACAAAAAAGTTTTTTTCACTAAGACCCATTTTCCGACCGATGGTTCCTATAGCAGCTATAAGATATAGTTCTCCGATTCTGACCAAAATTTGCAAATCTGTTTGAATACATATAATATTTATAATGGCCCAGTTTTATGGCGCTAGCATTAAAAACAAAAAAGTTTTTCTTACTAAGACCCATTTTCCGACCGATGGTTCCTATGACAGCTATAAGATATGGTCATCCGATCTTGACCAAAATTTGCAAATCTGTTTGAAAGCATATAGTATTAACAATGGCCGAGTTTAAGGCCGCTCACATTGAAAACAAAAAAGTTTTTCTCACTAAGACCCATTTTTTGACCGATGGTTCCTATGGCAGCTATAAGATATAGTCATCCGATCCGGTCGGTTCCGACATATTAGCAGCGTGCAGTAAAAGGAAGACTCTGTGCAAAATTTCAGCTCGATAGCTTTAAAACTGAGAGACTAGTTTGCGTAGAAACAGACGGACGGACAAAGCTCAATCGACTCAGCTCGTCGCCCTGATCAAGAATATATATAGTTTATGGGGTCGGAAATGAATATTTCTATGCGTTGCAAACTTTTGGAAAAAATTTAATACCCTTTGCAAAGGTATAAAAAACCACAGTGGCATGGACCTGCTCTATTTGGAAAAATGTTCGGTTCAGGAAAATTACTTAAGCCAATTTTAAAGCTCTTTTTTCTTGTGAAGATCCGTTTTCTTATACATATCCATACTCGGAATATTTTGACTTTCAGAGCAGAAAGAGTGCAAAAGTGAAGTTGTAACATGGCAATACTGGCTTCTCATATCTATGTACTTTGTGGAAAAACCAGAGACTTTTGGAAGGGGATGTACTAAATATATGATTGATAGCATTAATAATTGTGTTCAATTCGACTTAAATGCGTCCTCTTCTACAAACCTTAGGCCAAGCAGAGCAAGCTAAAATTCATAGAAAATAGAGACAAACATGTTTCAAAAAATTAAAATGATTATGAACCAACGTTGGAACCAAAAACTTAAGTTCGATATGTTAAGGAACTGTTCCTCGAACCGAACCTAATACTTCACGATTGGTTCGAGACTCCAGACTGAACCTTTTACAGAATTTCATAGGTTGGCAGCCTTAATTTTCAGTCCATTTTGAAAATGTCAAAAGAAGTTTGCCTTACATTAATTAAGATTTTAGTGCGGCCTGGTTTGAATTGCCGATTCCATTAGAAAAGATTAATTTTCATTTATGCTGACCAGATTCGAATTGACATTTTCATTGAAAATTTGGACCAACTTAGTTCATTTCGGCCACTTGAGTATGCTAGCCTCTCTCTATTTAGATCAGACAAGTGAGTTTTTAACACTACAAATATCGAATAGAAAATCCCAAAAGGTTCAGCAACTGGGCTGCTAGATGAAACATAGCTATAAATACGGAAAAATGTGCGTCGGTGACTCATTCCACCCGCCGTGACACCTGCCCTGGAGTATTTCCGCACGGTCAATTTATGAATCACAAAGCAGACCATAAATATCTAGTGGTCACATTGGATAGAAGACTGACATTTGGGCACAGCGCAAGGGCTGGCTTCTAAGCCCCAAGAACAGGTTGTCACTTAGAAACAAGTTCCTGATATACAAGGTCATTCTGGCTCCGGTATGAAGGCTCTATCATAGGCGCCGAAGACTAATCTGAGCAAAATAAGAGTAGTCCAGACACAAAATCCTAAGATGTTTTAACGGAGCCTTATGGTACCTAAGAACAAGAGAAATCGAAAAGGACCTTGCTCTTCCTATGGATGGAGATATCATTAACAAGCAGGCCGCCAGATACATTTATCTACTAGAGCTTCAAAAACATCGGTAGCACATCGATAGTATCGTATAAAACAGGCATGCCCAAATGCAGCAAACGACAGAGCACTCACCAATACTCACAAAGATAAGCACCAATACCAATAATGATATTGTTGTTGGTCAGTTTGCTTGCGCTCGCAAACACCAATCAAAGAAGAGAACAAACCCGGTTTTTGTTCTACGCGTCGCATACACACGAAATCGTTAGCATGTGTGTCGTTTCGTATGCCTCGCGCCCTGCATGTATACGATCATTGATTTCCTATGTTCCGTGCAAATACAATAAAAGACGTACCCAAAGAGCAAACGGCTGGGCATCGCTGGTATAAAAGGTTGTGTGTCACACTATTGAAGGCGCCACTATCGATAGTTTTGCAGCTCTACTATATACATAACTTTCAAGGCAGCGCTGCCTCGTGTGCATTGTGAACGTCGCGACGCGCCCATCTCTGGTTTAAATGCTTAATAACAATGTCTTTTTATAACATTTAAAAATTTTTATTTTGTCAAAATTTTAAGTGGGTCGATATCTAATAGGAAGATGCTTCTAGGATAACAAATATCACCATGGTAAATTTTTATGACTCATGATGTTGGATGTTAAATGTTTGATGTTCTCAGTGTGATTAGCCTATTTAAGTACTCAACTAGAGGCAACACAACGTCCTCAACAGGTGGCACCTCAGAGTCCTCTACTTAAGGCAACACAAAGTCAACTAGACGCACCTCAACGTCCTCAACTAGAGGCACCTCAAAGTCCTCAACTGGAGGCATCTCAAAGTCCTCAACTAAAGGCAACTCAAAGTCATCAACTAAAGGCAAGACAAAGTCCGCAACTAGAGACACCTCAACGCCCTCAACTTGAGGCACCTCAAAGTCCTCAACTAGAGGCATCTCAAAGTCCTCAACTTGAGGCACCTCAAAGTCCTCAACTGGAGGCATCTCAAAGTCCTCAACTAAAGGCAACTCAAAGTCATCAACTAAAGGCAAGACAAAGTCCGCAACTAGAGACACCTCAACGCCCTCAACTTGAGGCACCTCAAAGTCCTCAACTAGAGGCACCTTAAAGTCCTCAACCAGAGACACCTCAACGTTCTGAACTAGAGGCACAGGATATACTAAGTCCTCAACTAGAATCAAAACAACCACATCGACGAGAGGCAGCTACACTGGTCTCCATAGAATTTTCACCGCCGAAACCGTCGACAAGTTAGCACACCTAATAAGCAAACTGACGAGCAACTAGTTAAGAAGATGCAGGAATTCTTCAAAGGAGAAGATTAAACAGAGTTTTACACGCTGCGTCTCTAACAAAACTAAAATATCTTTATACTCAATTCATAAACTAAAAATTTAAACATTATGGATAAGCTCAAATGGACCTTGTCAAGTTTTGTAACTTTGTCCTAGTTAAAAATCACCAAAAGGGGTCAGAACTATGGAGCCAGTGTTCAAAAGGAATTTATAATAAATAAGATTTTCCCGATAAAAAAAAAACTTAAAAATTCGTAAGATGACAAAACTTTGCAATCAAAATGTCAAATCGAATCAAATATCCAAAATATAAAAAGCTTCCCTCGTATTTTAAGACCGGAATGTGCTGCACTCGCTATCAAAACAACTTTTTTCACATTTCTCAGTCTTGCTATTAAACTCCAACCAAGCAAAAATTATATCAATAAACAGTTTAAAGTCATTCCATGACATAAACAAACTTTCATGCTCGTAAAAGTCAGTTGTCACAGTCAGACATAACAAGTCAAGCCACGATGGAAGACGATCAAAATCTGCATACCTTGGCAGACTCCAAAGTGAGTTTAACATATTTAAATCTTTCATCATTAATATTAATTTTAATATTTAGTTGTCTAGCTCAGCCGAATCTCAACGTTGTGAGCGTATTTACCTGGAATATCGTTTACGTATGCAAAATTTACTAGAATGCGAAGATGACCTGGAGAATCGTCAACAGAAACGCGCTCAATATGTTTGTCAAATGTATTGCCAGCTAAAAGAGTTGCCCCCGGAGTGTGCCCAGGAAATGGCTCGTTGTCTGAATCGTTAGTAATGGCAGTAGAATTTTTTTTTGCAAAAACCAATAAACAATTGCTGACATTTGAAATTATTTCATTGAAAGCCTCCCGAGAGGCCCAAATGTGTAAATAGTAAAAACAAAAAAGAACGAACGAATTACATATAAAAATGGCAAAAGAGAAATGCTAAAAGTTTTCTCATGTCGTGTCCAAAAACGGAAACGGAAGTCACATTGTATGACGACGGCAACATGGGCGGATATGTTGGATGCACTTTTTTTTTTATTACACACAAATATGTACATCTCTAGAAGCAAGTTTAAAAGGATTTAGATAAGTGCAAAATAATTTATTAGTTAATTTTGCAAATCTAAATTAAAATATAAAAAATATTTTCAAATAGTTTTTATTTCTTGAATTTTAATTAAAATATTTGTGCATTAGGAAACCCCGCAAATTATACCGCAAAAAATTAAAAACAAAAACCTTTTCCTGTACACTCACACATAACAATAACACTGGTAAACCAGGAATGACATCAACAACTACAACAACAAAGAAAACAACATAATGGCCATTAACAACTCACAAGGCAGAACATAAAAAAGAAAAGAGGCAAGAAACCAGAAACGTAAACAATGCCACAAAAGCAACACGTGCTCTACCCACGATCCTACGACCCTTACGCACGTACCTGCCCACCCACCCCCTCATCTTAATGAGTCGCAGGTTTGCCTTAAAAAAAAAAAAACAAGAATACATTCGAAGAAGAAAATGAAATAAAAAGGCTTTATTTATAAAAAGGAGGCGAGAGTTTAATTAAAAATACCAAAAACAAAACAATATATTCCTGGGACAAAGAACACCTGTCGGGTTCACGTAGCGTTTGCTGTCCAACAGTCAGCAAATTAAAGTTTCAAATCAAATTGCACTTGTCAACTAACCAACTTTTCAACCATCCACTTACTAACTATGACCCATGTTGAGAGTGTGATAGGGAGAGAGTGGTAAGGAGTCATCAATGATATGTGGTCAGCACTTGTCCTCAACTGTCTCTGTCTGTGCCTCGTCTCTGTCTTTCGTTTGTGACGCACGAAGCAGTAGGGTGGAACTCTGTGGGACATCTAATTGGCAGCCAGGGGAGGAGTACAGAAGACTTTGTTGATTAGTAAGGGAAACCACCTTAAGTTCAATAGAAAAATACTTTTTTTTTTTTTATTTTAACTAGCGCATCAAAGGTAAATAATCGATTGTTGTGACATAAAGTAAGCTTATAGAAAAATACGGATGTTTATTTGGAGCAGCAATAACCATTAAGCAGTTGTGGTGAAGAAGAAAATGCATAAGCAATTCGAATGTTTATCAGTTAAAGAAGAAAATTTTTGAACACAAGATAAAAATTTAGCAAAATGAAATCGGATTTCAAAGAGATTGAAGGAGGTAAAACCATATCAATGAAGATACAAGAAGAGCATTCATAAATAATATGAAAAATTAAAAAATACGAAATTAGATCTCGACACTCCCACCAAAACGTGATTTTCGGTTTTGCAAATAAATTTTTTGTTAATTTTATAAACAATTTCAAAAATCGTCAAAAATAAAAAAATGGAAAAAAAGTGTTTTTTAAAAACTAAATTTCTCAGGTTTGGTTTATCGGACAGGTTTCGTGTTGACATTGCTGAAAAGTATTTTACTGTATCTACTTAAATCATAGTTTAATACATTTTTAAATTATTCAATAATATTAAGTAATTGTTGCTAAATTTTATATATTTTTTTTCTCAGTGTTAACCAGTCACATAGCTTTAAAACTAACTTACTAATTTTACTAATTTATTTATTTTGAAATACCATCCTAACGCTACAAGTTACAAAAAAAACTTATAAAACTTATAAATTTGTGTTGATTTTACTTACTACCTAGAAACAGCTTCGTGATACAATAATGACATGAAATTAGACTTAGATGTAATCTCAAGTAACAGAATTATTTAAATTAATAATAATTATTACAATTTTTTTATTTTTTTGTTATGCTTCTTCTTTCCAATTGTGTCCCTATAAGTACTCTTTAAGATTCACTTCTCAGATGAGATTCGAAAATCAATTGAAACTGCGTGGCGTTGTTTATTGTTTTCAAACTATGTGGTAGTTGATTCCAACTCCGAACAGCGAAAATAAAGAAATGTTTTTCGAAGCTGGATAGCTTGTATCGTAAGCACACTAAGTTGCACGTCCTTCTAGATGCGCAGAAGCTTAACATTTCAAAAAGATACGACGGCTCATTTGTGTATATAATCTTATGAAGAAGTGTTAATGCTTTTAGTCTTATCCGAGATTGTAATGGAAGGTTAAATATATTTATTGAAACGTCTGATATCCGGTCAAAGCGAGTACGATTATATATATATCATGCGATATTATTAAATGCCACTTGCATTTTGTGTTGGCTTTTGGCGTCAGAAATACCAACAATCTCAATGCCATAAAATAGTCTTGAAGTTAAATTTATCTTAGCAATTAATAGTCTCAGCTTGGTTGGTATAAAGTCTTTAGTCAGATACAGTTGCCTGAGAAGTCCATACAATTTTCCTACAGATCAGGTGACATGATCACTCCAAGTTAAAGTTTGATTAAAAGTAAATCCTAGGTTGCTCGCTCGCTCTACATACTGTATTGGTAAATTGTTAATTTTCAATGATGGCAATCCTACGGTGCTAACAACCTTGCTGCTTATAACTATACACTTGGACTGAACTGGGCTTAGGCCAAGGCCATTCTTATTTGCCCAGTCATTAACTTTTCATAGATACTTCGTTCACTTTTCATTAAACTTCGACATTGGACGAGAAACATAAAGTTGAACATCATCTGCATACTTATGAACTTCAGAATTAGACAAAACTGATGGCAGGTCATTGACATCAACAGAAAATAGTAAGGGTCCGAGAATCGATCCCTGGGGTACACCACGTTTTAGGGTCAATAGCGATGAGGAAGACGTACTTGTAGCTACCAGTTGTTGTCGATTACTTAGATAAGATTGTAGCAGGTCTACAGCGGTGTTTGAGTACATATACATTCGATTTAGTTTAGTGCATAATACATCGTGGTTAACTGTGTCGAATGCTTTACTGTAATCTAGTAGTGTCAATAAGGTCATATTTCCATTGTCAATTTGTTTTCGAATGTCTTCCATTATTTTGAGAATTGCTGTGAAGAAGTTGCACCTTTTCTTTCTGAAACCTGAAACCTAATATCGTGGCAAAGCTTTATTTAAGGGCATATTTTTATTTGTTTATAACTTCAAAAATACAAAAATTTTGTTTGCAAAACCGAAAATCACGTTTTGGTGGGAGTATCGAGATCTAATTTCGGATTTTATTTTATTTAAATCAAAAATGGTCAATTTTAAAACCGTTCGGTTTCAAAAAGAATGACCCATATGGGGCATTTCAAGGAAAAAAGATATTTTCTGAGCTGATGTCTCCGAATTGGATGATAATTGGCCCAAAGGGAGCTTATTATGAGAAAATCTTTACCCCAAAATTTAAGATTATTTTGAGCTTTTTTCGCGGAATTTATAGGATAAAATTGTGAATTTTCAAAATTATAAATAACTTGAGAACGGTTTAAGATAGAGTTTTGAATTTTTTTATTTCTAATGTTCAGGTTTAATAAGCCCTTTTGAAAACAATTTTGAATTATTTTGTTTTCGAACATTTATTTGGATAAAAAATGATTTCTTCGAAAAACTTAGTCTAGCAAAAAAGACATTTTTTCTAAACATTTTGAGTGGCTGAACATGTCGGTAGGTCGAAAATAAGGGAAGTTATAGCCATTTTTGTCATGCTATCTCAAAAATATCAGTATACAAAATTTTATTTTTGGTTCTTAATTTGTCAATTTGGTAAACCACTTCAAAGACTTCAAAGACAGCGCACGGAAAAGGTGCTTGTGATGGCTATACGGCTGATAAACGGCTTGCCTGGCAATACTGCCAGCAGCAAGGAACTAGAAATGAAATACTTACTGCAAAAAACCTTTATCAATGGGCTAATTTGAAATCGTTCAACCGTATTAAAGCTCATTGTTGGATCTTTTTCTGTAAGCTTTAAGGCCAACGCTTTCTTTTCTGGGTCCTAAAATTTTATTCAATAGCTCTAAAAAGTTATTTGGGCGAATTAAGAACCAAAAAAATAAATTTATTATAAATTTTTAAAAAAGTTTCTATACTAATATTATTGAGATTACATGGCCCTCGTTTAACCTGAAGCGA
>JBAMBO010001981.1:0-37708 GCA_037044535.1 Lordiphosa magnipectinata
TGATCAGGTGTGTAAGTACTGTTTTATGGATATCACTGAAGCAGTACTGAAATAACAGTCAAAGTTCTTTAACTCGTATTAATATCTTCACAAAACACTCTAAAATGGCAAAAAGTGCTGCCCATAAGTACAAATTTACACAATTTTGGAGACTTTTCGAAGCTTTTAGTTTTTTGATGAGTAACTAAGTAATTCATTTCCAAGCTCATCCAACTGCTAAAGGTATTCCAAATGTCAATGCTTATTGATTGGCCTGTAAGCGAACTCCCTTACCCTCCCCCCACCCTTTCGCTTTTCTCTAGAGAATGCAGCTTAGTGTATTGAACCCTTGAAGTGGCGCAGCAGCCCCCCTGCTACAAAAATGTTCAATTTGTTGCAGACAATTGACTTTTATGTGCTTTTGGCGGAGCCCACTTCGCCACCTCGACTGGCCATCAAATTGAGCAGTAAAACCGACAAAAGCCGAAAGGGTTGTGCAAATTATTATTGCTATTATTATGACAATCACAAGTTGGTGTTGGGGGGGGGGGGGGGGGCTTGGCCATGAATCATTTTGTGAGCGGGTGGGATTAAGGGCGGAAAACTAAAGTTGCATACGCAAATTTGTTATTAATAAAAATAATGTTTGGATACATGCGGAAGGGTCCCTCGCATAAAAGAAATCATCGTAAATATGTAAAGCAGCCTAAAAGTATGCAAATAAACGCTGTGATTGGCCCGAGCCGGGCATTTTATGCAGCAACATGCGCGTCCTACCCTCCCATCATACATCATGGGGCCATATTTCTCGCCCACGTCAAAAGCGAACAATTTGCGGCCCTTTGCCCATCATGAACAACAACAACAATAACAACCACCACCAGCATGTCCAGCATCTTGTTGTGGTTCATTTTATTTGCTTTTGTGCGGTTACGGCAAATTGATTTTTATGCTCTTCCATTTATGGATTTCTGTATCGAAATTTTTTCGGTAACCGCAACTTTAAAATTCAACATCCTATCGAAAGTTCAGACAACGAAATGGCAAATCAATTGAGTGTAAAATAATACAAATTTAAAGACAATGTGGGGGGGGGGGGGGAGAAAGTTACAAGTTCTCTTCAACCAAAATGTACTTAAATCGAAGATTCTGTGAAATTTGTTAATCAATTTCGCAAACAGGCAAGTGGAGTTGCTTTTATACAGCCGTAAGCACTCAAGCCAAGAAAGTGCCGGGAAGCTTGACTTGACTCTATAACAGCGGTGGGCATGCTCTCGTTGCTCCCATTGCTCCCGCGCACAAGCAGATAGCGCAACAAGTGCAATTGTCTAACTGTTACGACTTTAAGCAGTTCAAATTGGACTAACAGATTGCATGACAGAAAAAGCGTATTGGCGCCAGCGCGCACAAGCAGTTAGTTTCATTCGCCTGAAATGAATTCCAACTTTTACTTTTCAACACACCATTTGGGCCAGGTGGCCGGAACAAATAAAGAACAAAAAATAAAAAGCACAAATCGAAAAGTTGGCACTGACGAAATTTGGCAACACTCACACACTGGCAATTAAATGCTCCATTGAGAATTTGGCACCAAATCCAGGCAAAAGGCATTCAACAATGTGTCTGATGCTCGTTGGGCAAGCCATGGACCGAAGAACATGTTAAACACCAAAACCTTAAGGAGTCTTTAAAGGATTGGGGAAAAGAAATTATACAACTGAAAACAGTTGTCTCGGATTGTTGGGCTTTTATTTACACACTATTAACACGGGTTTCAATATACACACGGTTTACTCTTTACATTGTTAGTAAGGGTTACTTTTGCCCATTTTAAATGTCTTGTGAAAACTACTGGAACTCGTAGAGTAAAAAGGGTATACTTAAGTCGTGCAAATGTATGGACGATGACCTGTACCTCTCTTCAACTTCAACGTATACAGTTTGATGGAAATGTAATGGTATATTGCGACATCTCAATCCATGAGGTATGATGTTTTCGCTTCCGTACATGGCCTTTCACATCCGAGTGGCAGACAAATACGAACAAAGTATGTATGGCCGTCAATGAGGAAGGACGTAACCTCATGGGCAAGAAACTGTGTACGCTGCCAGCGAGCTAAAATACATCGACACAACAAAATGATTCCCGAGAAGATGGAAATGCCCGATAACCGTTTCGACCACGTACATTTGGATATCGTAATCATGCCTCAAGTAAGTGGATACCGCTATTGTCTCACGATGATCGACCGGTTTTCCAGATGGCCGGAAGCAGTTCCGTTAAAAGATATTATTGCCGACACAGTGGCTTCAATGTTCTGGTCACATTGGATCTCACGATTTGGCTGTCCCCATACCATAACCACAGATCAAGGATCTCGATTTGAGTCTGCCCTTTTCAAGGCACTCGGCGACTTGGTGGGCGGCAAACGTATTCATACCACGGCATGATAGAGAGATGGCATCGATCATTCAAAGCCGCCCTCAAGTGTAATCCACAAACGCCTTGGACCCTTGGGTTCAGG
Source organism: Lordiphosa magnipectinata (assembly GCA_037044535.1). Taxonomy (NCBI): domain Eukaryota; kingdom Metazoa; phylum Arthropoda; class Insecta; order Diptera; family Drosophilidae; genus Lordiphosa; species Lordiphosa magnipectinata. Next base: position 2,505 of record JBAMBO010001981.1, read on the forward strand.
AACGAGCTACAAAGAAGACCTCGGTACATCATCTGCCGAGATGATCTATGGCAGACATATTTGAATCCCAAATGAATTTTTCGATGATTTGACTGAACCCAAAAATATTTATCGAAAAATTTTGAGACCGGCGCCTGCAGCCCATCATATTGAATCGAACCGAAGCATGTTCGTGCTAAAACACATGAATGACTGTTCTCATGTCATGCTTAGGACAGACAGCGTTCGACCACCACTAGAACCTCCATATTCTGGGCCCTACGAAGTGGTAAAACGACCTACTGATCGCGTGCTTGCCATCAAAATCGATGGCAAAGAAGTAGCTGTTTCAACGGAGCGCCTTAAGCCGGCGTTCGTGGCGAGGGAACAAGAAACCGGAAACGATTCAGAGCCACCAAAGACGCTGCGCACATACGAACGACCTCGTAAGTTTACATTCGCTCCCGACCTGGTCACTGGCGAGAGAGTAGCTGTGGCATCACCAAGTCAGTCCATGAGGCGATAGTTGCAGCCACTTATCGATAGGAGTGGCAAGCTATCGATACAACACGATGCCATCGCGAGCGACGAATTCTACACGAAGCGTCATTGCATGATCGTCAACCCCATCGACAGTCATTCATTCATTTTAGCGTGTAATACTATTATTAAAAAAAGTTAGCTACTAAAGATAACTAAAGAGAATCAAGTAGTGGCGCCGTCTATTGGTCAAGTTATAACCAAAATAAAGCTCGCTGCAGCGCTGATACTGGCGGTACAGAGTATATTACAGTCGGGCTTGACCGACTTTCTTACTTGTTTTTTGTTCAAATTTAGCAATTTTATTACCTCATTTAGTAATTTCGTGTGGCGTCACAGCAGCGATGTGAATTAATTGACACAGTTCGTGTGGCGCCACAATTGAGATAGGTAGAACTCACACAGTTGGTGTGATTACGAATTCGAAGTCAAACTCCAGTTTTCTTCAAAAACGTGTTTGATTTGGCTGAAAGTCTGTACTCGGGGGTTTTCGGGGTCGCTGATTACGAATTCGAAATCAAAATTCAGAAAAACAAAATGGCGGATCCAATATGGCGGACATTTTCTTCAAAAACGTATTTGATTTGGCTGAAAGTTTGTACTCGGGGGTTTTTGGGATCGCTGATTACGAATTCGAAGTCAAACCTCGGAAAAACAAAATGGCGGATCCAATATGGCGGACAACTTCCTCAAAAACGTATTTGATTTGGCTGAAAGTCTGTACTCGGGGGTTTTTGGAGTCGCTGACTACGAATTCGTAGTCAAACCTTGGAAAAACAAAATGGCGGATCCAATATGGCGGACATTTTCTTCAAAAACGTATTTGATTTGGCTGAAAGTCTGTACTCGGGGGTTTTTGGGGTCGCTGATTACGAATTCGTAGTCAAACCTTGGAAAAACAAAATGGCGGATCCAATATGGCGGACAACTTCCTCAAAAACGTATTTGATTTGGCTGAAAGTTTGTACTCGGGGGTTTTCGGGGTCGCTGATTACGAATTCGAAGTCAAACTCCAGAAAAACAAAATGGCGGATTCAATATGGCGGACATTTTCTTTAAAAACGTATTTGATTTGACTGAAAGTCTGTACTCGGGGGTTTTTGGGGTCGCTGATTACGAATTCGTAGTCAAACCTCGGAAAAACAAAATGGCGAATCCAATATGGCGGACAATTTTTTCAAAAACATATTTGATTTGGCTGAAAGTCTGTACTCGGGGGTTTTTGGGGTCGCTGATTACGAATTCGAAGTCAAAATTCCGAAAAACAAAATGGCGGATTCAATATGGCGAACAATTTCTTCAAAAACGTATTTGATTTGGCTGAAAGTTTGTACTCGGGGGTCTTCGGGGTCGCTGATTACGAATTCGGAGTCAAAATTTCGAAAAACAAAATGGCGGATTCAATATATTACAGAATGTACTAATTGGTATTGACTTTTGCTCATTTCACCTTCTACTACAAGTGATAATGCTTCGTTGCCCGACAGCACATTTTCTGTAACACGTTCTTTAGATTTCCGGTACTGCGATGCATTCGATGGGCTGCCTTCTGTGACATCGGTAATTACTTTTCACTCAAATCTTTCCAGCTTGTCGATGGGCGCCCCATTGGCCAAAAATTCTTTAGAAAAAGTTGGTTTGGTGAAAAAAAACTGCAGAAAATTTACGCCTTACCGCACAAAAATCATCACCGAGAATGAATCTGCAGCTATCCGCAGCTATTTTTTGTATATGTTTTGAAGAAGTGTCTAAACAACATTTCTATTTCGTTTGAAAGCAGGATCTGATGGGAGTTTTGACTTATTGCCTTTTCTAATGCGACTTTTCAGCATGTGACTAAGAAAAAACCTCTGCTTTTATTAATGACTCGCTATTTGAGGCATTGTTAGTAATAATTGTACTTACTTTCTTGAATAGAATCCAAATCGCTTAACATTTTGGGATTCTATACGCTTCTGAACATTGTGTAAACGATGCGGCACGCTCGATGCTTACGAACGGAGTTCTTACCTAAACCAAGTAGGGACACTTCCCCCTTATTAATGGTCACAATACAAACTATATGTATTACTACTACAACTTTTCCCACCATTAAAAGTCCCTAAAAACAATATTTTTATTCGACTCTTGCCCAGCTTTTTGGGATTTGCGCCAGGCGCCATAAGCCTTTAGCTTCAAAATCGTCTAATTGACGTACATCAAACCGCAGTTCTGACTCCCAATTTCCATTAATTTGTTAATTTGATCAAAACAACAGAGCCCCACATGCCTAGCTTAAATACAAACTGATCGAGTGCGCACATTGCTTAACTATTCATTCATTTCTCAAACAGAAAAGGTCACTGGCAATCTGCATTCAACCAAAATGTACTATACTGAAGTGCTTGTCATTATGCTATACAACCACAATGATTGCACTTGGCCTTCTCAATGCTGCTGAAGTGGCATTTCCTTTGGGGAATTTGGCTCTGTACAGAATACAACATAACTCAATGTCGCACCAACTGACCAGAACACGAGGGGCAGCCACCAAGCAGCAGCTGCCACACAACAACAGCAACAACAGCAACAAGAAATGCCGACTCCCATTCTACAAAATGCAGCACGGAAATGACCAGAGCATGGTTATTTGTGGTCAGCGAAGTAAAACAAATGGCGTCAAATGCTGCTGCTGGTGCTGCTCCTGCTGTTGTTGCAGAGCTCTTGAAGCGCTTTTGTTCCACTTTTTGAGTTTGTCGTGATGCGGACATTTTGTTTGTCTTTTCCGTATATATGTAAGTCCGTCTCCCAGACAACTTGATGACAAACTCAAGTGCGGCAGATAAATAGATAAGCAACAAAAAAAAAAAACTGGCCAAGTTTTTTGACCGCAATTTGACTACTTAAAGCGGGCTAGTTGGGATGGTTTTTGTTTGTTTATCAAGCCAAGTTCAACTTTAGTTTGAAAGAAACTGAATTTTCAAATCGAATTTTTAGTGTTTAAAACAGTTGAAAATTTCATGGATTTTTAATTATCAGGCAATAAATTCACATTCCAATTTCAATTACAAATTACAATTGCCCCCAAACAATTTGGCATTCAAGATTGCAAATTACATGCACCACTACACACACACACACACACACACACGCCCAGAAATATTGTAATTAATCTATGTATGTATGTATGTACGTATGTTCGTTTGCCAATGTTCAGCAAATTGCTATCATGCCGCCAAGCGCCAAAAAAATTGTTGCCCAAATTTGTCGCCATCGTCCAGGCATTTTAAATTATTTATTTGGCCACCATGTGCATGTATTTTTAACAATGTGGCACACACACACACACAAGTGTGTATACATATGTATGTGGATTGTAAGCGGCTTCACCATCATCAACCCTTTAAGCGAATCTCTATGATAATTAGGACAAATATTACTAAGAAAACATAACCACACTGTTCGGTACTGTTCGCACACGGTTACCACACGATTCCCACACTGCTACCACATAATTAACACACTGTTCGCATACTATTCAGACACTATTCCCACACTATTCCCACACTGTTCTCACACTCTTCCCCCACGGCTTGCACACTATTCCCACACTATTCACACACTATTCCCACACTCTTCCTCCACGGCTTGCACACTATTCCCACACTATTCCCACACTGTTCGCATACTATTCAGACACTATTCCCACACGATTCCCACATATTCCCACACTATTTCCACGCTCTTCCCCCACGGCTTACAGACTATTCCCACACTATTTCCACACTTTTCCCATACTATTCCCACACTCTTCCTCCACGGCTTGCACACTATTCCCACACTGTTCCCACACTGTTACCACACTGTTCGCATACTATTCAGACACTATTCCCACACTATTCCCACATATTCCCACACTATTTGCACGCTCTTCCCCCACGGCTTACACACTATTCCCACACTCTTCCTCCACGGCTTGCACACTATTCCCACACTATTCCCACACTGTTCGCATACTATTCAGACACTATTCCCACACTCTTCCCCCACTGTTTGCACACAATTCCCAAACTCTTCCCAAACTGTTCACAAGCTGTTTCCACAGTCCTCCCACAATCTTTCCACATTGTTCCCAAGCTAATCCCACACTGTTTTCACACTCTTTCCCTCTTCTACACCTGAAGAAGTGTATTTATGCCCCAAAATGAACGTGAGTCGATGTACAGCTCCATATGCGATTCGAAAGAGCATTAACTATGGATGTAACTCTGTGCCTGAAACCTGTAGACTCTTTCCTGAAGTACACAGCAGCGAGAAGCGCTGCAAGACTCTGGGAACTGAAACTTCTCAAAGCACTAATCTCTACTACTGGCCACAGCAGCATCCTGCATGAAGTAGAAATAACTGCAGAGGCAAAGGGAAGTGACTACTGTTTACCAGCTCAGAAATGGAACGACAATTTTAGAACCTGGTTCCCGGAGTGAGAGCAATGGGAGCAAGAAACTGCCATCAAGGAGAATGAGTTTACCATCTATACCAGTGCTGGCCAAATGGAGAGGACAAAACCCCGGCTGGAAAACTTCATTACATGAGTTCGACTACTGGTGACAGGGATTTATGCTTTAATCTCTACTTTTCGCCTTTTTTTTTAACAATCTACACGTGGAACTAAGTGGTGGCATGCAAGTCGTAGGATAGATGATCCAAAAGTTCTACAGCAAATTATCTACAACCTGGAAGTGAACTGTAACAAATGGCACATGATTGTTAACCTCAGCAAGTGGGCCATCATAGTTTTTCGAAGGGGTCGGCCCTTAGCAACATGTGATCAATGAAAATATAAAGGTGAAACTACAAAGTTGGTAAAGAAAGTTAAGTACTTGGGAATCGTACTCAAGCCGAAACTATACTTTAAAAGACACATCCAGAACAGAACAAACTTAGCCAAAGCTAGCATAAACGCCACGAGGGGAAACTTCTTCCGAAACAGAGATGTTGAATGTTAATGATGTTTTTGGTTCAGCGAGTCTTGTTCAGTCTGTCTTACACGGAGTTGTTCTTAAGTTGTTCTATGAACTGTTCAGTCTCTTTTGCTCAGAGAGTAGCTCTGTCTGTCTTGCTCTGTGAGTTGTTTTGTCTGTCTTGCTCTGTGAGCTGTTCTATATCTCTTTCTCTTTGTTTTTTGTATGCGAACCATGTTTGGGTGATCTTCCAAAGAAACGTCGCCATGCACCGTTGCATGGAGTATGCCCGACTCGTTCTATGGAACGCCTACGAACCAAAACCCAACCAGTTGCCTTCTGACCTGTTTTTCCCCCGCCGGTATTGCCAATTAAGGTATTACTACGGCGGGCAGGTACAGGCATTTTGCCATTTCTGCTAATGTTGCTGTCTTGCAGCCTGCTCGTCAATCCTAACTTGTCTCATTATTGTTGAGATGAGCGATGCTGCGGCTGCCCACACATCCTGCGAGCTTATCATCCTTCTGACCTATCTCCTCGCAGAACCTCTGACACTCAAACACAACATGTTTTGCAGACTCCACTTGGTTAGTGCAGGAAAGACACCAGGGTGTATCTACGTGTTTAAAGCGATGTAGGTACTCCCTAAAACATCCATGGTTTTTAAGCCACTTTGTCAGGTGGTGGTTTACTTCTCCATGGCTCCTCTATATTCGGAATGAGTTGGTGGGTCCACCCTTCTGTATCCGATCTCTCCCAACTCTCTTGCCATGCTCGGAGACACCTATTAGGCGCATCTTGAGCAGATATTCCCGTCCGTCGTGCTTTACTCGCTTTTGCTTTCAGCTCTTACAGCTGCTGCAGCGTCCGAAACCGTTACGAGTCGAATCGACATACGCCGATGCGCCTTTCTGGCTTCTTGTGTGTACGATGATGATCAGCTGACCGCTATCTCGTTGTTCTCCATCATTTTTCGTCTGCTTATGAGGATTACTTCCGTTTTGTGTTCTGCGGGGCTTAATACTAACTGCCGTAGCCAGCTTCTGGTAGATGCAATTGTGCAGTTCATATTTTGGGTTACTTCTGACAGCGTCTTTCCGACGACTGTTATGGCTATGTCGTCTGCAAACCCGCGTATCGCCGGTGCAGTTGGTTTGCTGATATTTAGCACTCCATTGTACATCATGTTCCATTTGGTAGGTTCAAGTGTTGAGCCTTGTGGAACTCCTCCTGTGTTGGTAGACATCTTTGGTTCTATTCAGTGTCGTACAACAAGACTCTGTCCTCAAAATATTGGGCGACTATTCTAATAAGGTAATGTGGCATGCGCATTTCGCTCATTGCACTGAGTATATAATTCCAGTTTGTCGACTTGAATTCAATTGCGAACGTCATCGTAGTATAGCCATCGTTCTCCCTCAATAGCCCTTTGTGGCTATATTTTGCACCTCCTCTAGCGCACCCAGAGTGCTTCTGCCGGATCTAAATCCATACTGCTCATCCGCCGGTCTGGAGCTTCCCTCTATGGTTTCCATATTCTCGCACAGATTACTCTTTCGAAGAGCTTTGCAATTGTGCTTAGGAGACAGATTGGACGGTAGGATCCAGCGTCGTTTGCAGGTCCTTTGTGCTTTGCTGCTTCCAGCCTCGTGGAAAGACTCCCTCCATAAGGCATGTTTGGAATACCCACCGAAATATCTCCGGTTTGCTCTTCGCTGCCATTTTGACGCTTTCGTTGGCAATTCCGTCCAATCCGGGGGCTGTCTCTGCTGCAATAGTGATTTCCTCCAGGCTTACTGCGATACCGTCAATATGTGTGCTGCTTGTTCACAGAGGGTTGCTGTTCCTCTAAGCTGGGAAGTGGGTTTCAACCAATTTCCTTCAAATTGAATTGTTCTGTATGCCTTGCTCTGTCAGCCAACATTTTGAACTAAGCGCAAGAGAGAGCGGGAGAGTGAGCGCGAGAGTAAACGACGCCTATTCACACAAATTGGGTATGTATGTGTGTGTGTAGAACAAAAAAGTCATGCAGAAACCAAAAAAACAATAAAGCGATCAGTGCTACAGAAACCCACCCTTTTGAAATCCAAACAAAAATATCGTGTGCTCACACAACCTTCCGGCATAGACCTAGAACAGGTGAACAAGACCAAGTGAACAACTCAACTCACTTAGAAAAGTGAAATGAACAACCTTTACTCAACACTATTCTCCAATCCTATTGCTGACACTTGTCTTATCGATAACATATCGATCAAAAATCCAGCCGTTGATTCTAGCCGCAATGTTGTACACAAGTACATGCACTTTAAAATGAAAATACATCCAACGAATGTTAACATTCAGCACATTCAGTGCACAATTTCTGCCATGAAAAAAAAAAGCCTCTTTGATTACATTTTCGCACAGGGTAGAATTCCGACCACATGGCTTCACTTAAAGTGGAATTCATAACCCGAACTTAATTAAATTTATGGCAAACAGAAAAGAAAACAGCTCCTCCTCCTCCAACTGCTTGCTCTTTTCCTGCCTGCCTTGTTAGTTGTTGAACTTTGTTTTCTGGACATGGCTCTTCAGTATGCCATGTGCAAAAGTATATTACTTTGGCTTTTGGCACGACAAAGTTATAATAGCGCTTTTGCGGCGGCTGGCAGAGAACGACTGAAACACAAAGCCAGCATAAAAAAGCGCCAACTGGCGCGCACCCACTCATACATGGGCTCAAGCTGGAGCCCGGGTGAGTGGGAACAACAGTAACAAGCCGCTGACACGGTGGATTCAACGCGACGACAATTGCAAATGCGTGCAAGAAGGATGGGGTAGGGGTAGGGGCTGGGGGAGGACGAGGACGAGTGGCGTGTCAACACTTAATGTAAATTACAATTTGCCAACCGCAGCACTTGTTCAACGCTCCAATTACCTTCTCCCTTCTCAAACCGAAAAAAAAAGAAAACCCACAAAACCACAAACTGAACTTTAATACTTGTCAAGGACATTGATTTTTCAGAACAGAGAATTTGGCTAATAGACTCCTTGACCTGGCCACAAATACAAAACTTTCCACTAATTTGACCAAAACTGCAGCAAGTCTCGAATTAGTTTCGACTTCGTTTGCAGACCAAATCAAATGATGCAGCAGGTGGAAAACCCCCATACGAAACTCAATTCCGGTTGAAAGCCGAATGGGGAATTGTCAGTGCGCCTCACAAAAAAAAAAAAGAGAAAACAAAAAGCGTTGCATGTGCAACCAAATGTGTGTGTGGCAAAGTCAGTGAGCGTCTGTTACCCTTGGCGAAATAATTTACCAAAGTGACGATGAAGTTCTATCGTCCTGTGCCGCAGCTGCAGCTGGCAGCGCAGAAACGCTAATGAATGCAATTTATGATGAGTGCAGCCCAAAAAAAAGTGGGCTATACCAAGGGAGGCGGCTTCAAAATGTTTTGATCCAACGCTTTAAGAGTAAAAGTTGAGTAAAAAAACTGAAACAAAGAATTGAATTTGTAAGAATTTTATTACTTATACTCTTGAATAGCGATGGGCACGCCTGGCCCGCAGGAGCCGAACACATATTAATATCAATATATATTGCAATAGTTTCACGTTCGTCTCTTTGAATTGGCTGGTACTCATTACTTTGGCCATTGTCTCAGAGTACAGAGTAGTGGTAGGTATTGAACGTTTCGTCACACTGACACGTTCAACAAGATATTCTTCCTTTAATTCATTTTTATTTTTGTTTTGCCTTGCAATGTTTCTGATTGAATTCGATCAGCGAGGATTTGCGTATTACACCATAATAGATTTTGCTGGGCAATGATCTGAACAATTGTCCCTGCTCGGGCGCCACTAGAACGATCGCTTTTCGTTCCACGTACTGAATATTGAATCTTTCTACATCTTTCAGGACCAAAAACTTAATACTAATTAATCCCTATATTTACCAATAAACTATGGTCCCATAAGCGTTAGGCCGTCAACTTTAAGGGAAAGCATTTTGCCCTACAAGTGTTATTAAATTTTATGAATTGCCATCTCGGACATTTTGCTGACATGCCAGCCCAAGCTGAATGGGATTAAGAATTTTCATAAACCCCCCCCAAGACGTTAATGATTGAAATTGGGTGAGCATTTACAGTACACAATATAACACAAGCGTATTTGACGTGGACTTTTGTCAATGACTAATTGTTACCGTTTCCAATCACAAGATACAGTTAACTTGCAGTTTGAAATTGAAATATCAAATGTTGATAAATCTTCTCTAGAAGCCGAAAGCTTGCAAAATGGTTATAGTGGGAAAATTTGTCTCCGTCTACAAAGAAAACTTCCCTTGAACCCACAAGCGTTGGGCAGAAAAAGCATTCTGCAGAGACAGAAGAAAACTATTGGCAAATTAAAAAGAAAAAGAAAAATGATAATAAGTTGTTACCAGCTCAAGGTCTGGCTGCTATCTGATCAACTGTGCAACGTTTTCAATGGGGTAAACTATTTGCCCTGCCTCTAAGGCTACTCGGTTCACCTGAATTGTGTTCTGAAAACAGAAGTTCGAGAGTTGAGGCAAATCTAAAAATTGAATATGGGCACTTTAACTCCTTTTCTGGTCAGCTAATGAAATCTATGTTAAGCAAAAGTGCCCATTAATGCCACAAAACTCTGCTTGGCTTTAACCAAAGAACCATTACCATCATTATCATCATCAGCATCATGGCCAGGGCCATTTGCATTTGCATTTGCAACGTCATCAAGTTGGTCAGCATTTGCTGACACTTGACGATTGTCCGCTAAATGGGCAGGCAAATGGCCAAGACGCAAATATTAAGTGCAACTGCAGCTCTGGCAATATTCTCGACCAACTAATTTTCAGCTTTTTGCCGCTGTCACCGCTGCTGCTGCTGCTGGTGTTGGCGCCCCACCGACAGCCACCCCCACACCCCGTCCAGAACAATCAAGTCGCATGATTGCTAAGCAGCATAATGCCATTTATTGCCACAACAAGGAACGGACCCAGTTGGGTAAACTGCTTGGCAAAGTTTTGCTCCATTCGCTCCTGCTCCAGCTCCTGCTGCTCTCATTCACATTCATGGGCCCGCGCACAATATGCTAAACGCTCTGCCAGTAGCAGGAGCTGGCAGCCAATGCAATCATAATTTTAACTACTTTAGTTTTATGCTTCCCTCCCCCCCTTAGCCAGCCAGCCAGCTAGCTGCCTCCTGCTATTCCTTGCTCTTGCACTTAGTTCTATTATCCTTGAGCATTTTTTTTTTCAGCTTTTTGTTAATTTCGCGCGGCCACAATAAAAAGGCAGTGGTGGCAAAGGAGGGGACTTAGGGGGTAAGGGGTTGCGGAAAACTTGTGAAAAAGGCAAAATGAAAATGAAAATATAAATTGCCTTTGTGTCTGCACCAGGACCGCCAGCAGCAGCCCTTAAATCCGTAGTCTAACATATTGATAGCTGTTGCGGGAAATGGGTTCCATGTGTTTCTGATAACTGAAACAAAATGTTTTTTAAAGGGGAAAGTTATTAGAAAAAAAATTGAAGCGTTTTTAGCTAACTGAAAGGCTTACAAACCATTGATGGTACGAGTTTTAACACTGAAAAAAAATTGGAAATAATTATGAAAACTTTGAACCATCTTTCAGTTGATTTCTTTAGAAATTCTTCTGGAATGAATGTTCGGTGGTAATCATCTACAACATCTGTACAAGTCCCAATGTGGAGCAAAACTTGCGTATACTTCTCGCTTTGATGTTTGTTTCATCGTTGGGTCGACGTACTGTTTCCGTAAGGTATTGAAACTGATGAATCCGTAGTACTGAGCAGGTGCACCGAGTACAGATTTGCGTAGTTTCGTCGATGGTAACTTCGGTTGAGGCCGTTGCTTCTAATGGCGCCCAAGCAGGGATGAGTTTGACTTTCGTTTGCCACTCACTGTGTACTTTGATTGCCACTCATTGTAAACTTCGTCTTAAGTTCGAGAACTTGTATGTAGATTCAGGCTGGCATGAACTGACAAACAAAGAGCATCTCGAATTGTAGCTGGTTGCTTGTGGTCGTTCAGGTATGGGGATCGTTGGACATAAACATCGGCGATGATGAAAGATGCTTTGAAGATTCATATGCAGTTGCGCGAACGATCGTTTGGCAAGGCTGCGTACAATGTAAGATCAGAAAAATTGGTCGGTTGCTAGACCAACGTGAAATCGGTTACATGTAGGTGAAGAGTCGTTTGAGTGAAGTGTATAAGCGGAGGGATTGGTGAATGATTGACTAATGTTGCGATTGTAGACATGCAGGTGTAGGGCAGGCTAGGCGAGGAATGTTTTTTACACTTAAGCAGCAGGCGTGAGCAGCAGGCGTGAGCAGCAGGTGTAGGGCAGGCTAGACAAGAAATGCTTTTCACATATGGATAGCATGGGTTGCATTAGGATGTGGACAGCTGTACGTGTAAGGGGGCGAAAGACAGGAGCTCAGTGTCATTTGCAAAACAAAAAACACTCTTTGCCGCTTGTATTCATGTGTGTGTGTATTTGCGTCGCTGACAGAGTGTGTGTGTGTGCGAATGCGCCAAAATGTATGTGAGTGTAAGCTGTAGATGCTGTATGTGTGTGTGTGTGCGACACTATTGACCAAAAAGTCTCGAATCGCTGCTTCTGTTGAGGATCTGGTTGGCTGGATCCATGGTGAATGATTAAGTTGGAGTCGAGTGAGCTGCAGGTGCGGTTAATCACTGTGTTGTCCAAAGAATTACCAGTTTTGTCGCCTTGTTGAAAAATTTCTCACCGTTGTTACATTCCTCGATGGTTTTTTTTTATTATTCGAGGGAAAGCATTGAAAGCCTTAAAGTGTGGGACTTGGAGTTTCTCACCCACTAAAACCACCCCCACTCTCCGTTTCCCTCTTGCGGAACCACCGCTAAGTATTACTTCACAAGGGGGAGATGGCACGTAGAACTCCACTAGATTCATATCTAGGGGTTGAAGTCGAATTGCGCTGTCGTTTAGCGCGACGCAAGGATTTTAGAACCTCTGCAGCCATGGTGCATATTGCATTCCAATTGTTTTGCGAGCTGAGTAGGATGTCCATCAAGTCAGTGACTGTGAATGGCCTCCCAATACCTAGGCATAGCTCTTCCCGTTCGGCAGCGAATCACGGACAGTTAAAGAATATATGTTCCGCGAACAGTGTGTACGTCTCATGCTTAAATCTATAAAGATAAGATTTGAAGCATCCATGTCCGGTCAGTAGCTGTGATAGGTAAAAGTCGGTTTGTCCGTGCTGTCTACCCAACCACGGCTTAATGTCCGCAATTAGTTTTCTTGTCCAGCTGCCGTTGGTGGTAGTACTCCATCTCGCCTGCCAGTGCGTCATCGTCTTCTCTCGTCGATGCTCATCTGCTTCAAATTCCTGCTAATACTAGCGCTGCGTCCTCCGACACAGTCTGGAAACTGCAGGTGACTCGGAATGCACACCTCCTGTACGCGCTTTTGCATCCGCGGCTGTATGATGCCACGGTCATTGCAGGGGCCCATATCGGTGCTGCGTACATTATGATCGACCTGACTACATTGCAGATCAGCCATCTGCTACGCTGTCGAGGTCCACCGATGTTCGCCATAATTCCAGATAAGGCATTCGTTACTTTAGTGGCCTTTTCCTCCACTTACGCTGGGTGGCTTTTAAAGTTAAGCCTATGGTCCAGCATAACCCCCAGGTACTTTATGGCATCCTTCGATATGATATGCTGGTCTCCGACTCTGATGTTGGCAGTTTCCACACGTTTCCAGCTACTTATAAGGACTGCTTCGGTTTTCGCCAGGCTCAACCCGTTATCCTCTAGCCAATCTCGGTCACACGCACTATCGCGTCGTTGGTTCTACACTGAACGTCCTCCAGTTTTTTTGGCTACTGCGACGATCGCGATGTCATCTGCAAAACCAACAATGCTGACGCCTATCGGTGTAGCTGGCCTAAGAACTCCGTCATACTATAACTGAGCCCTGTGGCACGCCGCCTGTGACTCCGTATGTTTGAATCCCATCTGATGTGTCGTAAAGCAGAATACGGTTCTCCAAGTAACTGGCTACCAGTTTCACCAGATACTTAGATATACCAAGACGAGTGAGTGCTAGGAGTATTTTTTTCCAGCGAGCGGAGTTAACCAGGCAATACTCCTTACTACCACTACTTCCAGCTGTGGCCCTGCGGGCTGTGTGCACCACCATTGAAATTGCGTCTATTGTACTACGCTGCTTTCTTAGTTTAAGTGGCCGTGCCGTTCTTGCAATTCCGCCTCTAGACGGTTGCATAAGATGCGCTCGAACAGTTTGCCGACGACATCCAGCATGCACAATGGTCTGTATGCACAGGGGTCCTCCATATTCTTGTCCCCTTTTGGGAGCAGAACCAGTCTTTGGAGCTTCCATCTTGATGGAAAGACTCCCTCCCTAATGTACTGGTTGTAAAGATTAGCAAAAACCGTCTGACCCAGGCGCTTTATCGACGTGAACACGGGAAAGTGCAGTTAGTGCTTCCTCTACGTTCGTAGTACAATCGTGCGATAATTCCGTCTCTATCGTGTGGTCTATGGTCACTGGGTGTGCCGGAAATAGCGTATGAACAATTGCTTGTAGCTGCGTTGGGCATGTGGGAGATGGCCGCTTTGCCAGCTTTCCCATGACGACCTTGTAGGCTTGCCCAAAAGGTTGTTCCTTCGCTTCTTCGCACAATACTTTCCAGCAGTTTGCCTTGCTCGGTTTGATGGCCTTCTTGAGTTAAGCTGACGGAGTGTGTGTGTGTGTGTGTGTGTGTGTGTGCGACACTCTTGACCAAAAAGCCTCGAATCGCCGCTTCTGTTGAGGATCTGGTTGGCTGGATCAATGATGAATGATTGAGTTGGAGTCGAGTGTGTGTCCAATGGATTACCAGTTTTGTCGCCTTGTTCAAAAATTTCTCACCGTTGTTACATTCCTCGATAAATCCGTTGGGCGATCGACTAGTTCGCGAGTTACAAATCCCCAGGAATGGATGAAATATTCCCTGCCATGCTAAAGACGAGCAAATGCGCAATCGTCCCATGGCTGCAATACATTTTTGAAGCTTGCTTAAGATGGAGCTACGTACCTGTGGTCTGGAGGACAGCACGCGTTGTATTCTTCCAAACCAAAGGACTACAGACCCATAAGCCTCACATCATTCCTGCTCAAAACAATGGAAAAACTGCTAGATCTACTCATAAGAGAAGGCTTGAACCTGAACTTGGAGAATATTCAGCACGCCTACACGAAAGGGAAATCGGTGGAAACGGCGCTACACTCCATAGTAGCCACCATTGAGAAGGCACTGTACCATCAGAAATTTGCCCTGGGAGCATTCCTAGATATATCTGGTGCATTTAACAACGCGAAGCCTAAGGGCACTAGCAATACACAAGGCATTGGACTCCTGGATATACAACCTGCTGAGCTGCAGAAGAGTACAAGCCGAGTGGGGTACCACAACCATGAGGAAAGAGGTACATGGCGGAACGCCTCAGGGCGGGGTCCTGTCGCCCTTTCTATGGAACCTTGCGGTCAACGAACTATTACGCATTCTGCAGGAAAGCACCCAAGATAACCGCATATGCTGACGACATAAGCATAATTATCATGGGGAAATTTCCATCGACTCTCAGCTCAATCATGGACTCTACTCTTAAAGACATACTAAAGTGGGCCACAGAAGCCGGACTCAGTATCAATGCGGAGAAGACGGACCTGATTCTTTTCACCAAGAGATACAAGGTACCGCAATGGACTCCACCTACGATAAATGGAATACAGCTAAAATACCTTGAAGTAGTAATCGACAGTAAACTGTCATGGAGACTCCATGTGGAGGAAAGGGTGAAAAAGGCAAGCAATAAGCTATACGCATCCCAGAAGATGCTAAGCAGCACTTGGGGCCTATCACCAAGTCTAACGCACTGGCTTCTCATCTCAATAATACGACCGATACTACTACATGGCATATTGGTATGGCGGCAAGCCACGGAGAAGTCCACATATCTAAAGCTGATGGAAAAGTCCCTGCGGCAGTCATTAGTCTGCATAACGGGGGCGCTGAGGTCCACTCTAACAAAAGCACTCGAGCACATCCTAGGAGTCAACCCCCTGGACATCCAAGCACGCCTCCATTACAGTAGGGCTCGACCGACTTTCTTACTTGTTTGTTCAATCTTTTTTGGGATTTTCAGTAGTTAATGTCAGGCCTATGTACGATTTTTCTGTTAATTCTTCAGTGTTTTTTGTCTAATCTTATTTGGATTGCGAGCATGTTATGCCAGGCTTTTGTAGGAATTATCTAATAGTTTTTCCGTGTTTATTGTCGTATCTTATTTGAATGTTTAGCAATTTATGGCAGGCTTTAGATAGCATTTTCATATAATTTGTAAGTGTTTTTTTGTCGGCTCTTATTGTGAATTTTTAGCAATTTGGACCAGGCATTTGTATGCATTTTCAAATCATGTTTCCGTGTTTTTTGTCGGATTTTTTTTTTGAATTTTTAACAATTTATGCCACTTGTTTGTAGACTTTTTCTATTAATACTTCCATGTTTTTTGTCCAATCTGTTTGGGACTTTCTAAAATTCATACCAGTCTTTTGTAGGCATTTTCTTATCACTTTCCTGTAGCATTTGACAGATCTTATTTGGATTTTTAGCACTTTATGCCAGCCTTTTGAAGGCTACAAGGATAACCTTTTACATTAATGCACTAGTCACATACAAAAAAAATCATCAAAATTATCAAACCCCCTAATGTGTTCTCTTCGCTTGACATTGTAGACGTATCTAGCAATACTATTAAATGTAACATTAAGCCTACGCTGAGAAGCTAAATCGCAGTTTCCAAATAATTCTCAATTCCATAGCAGAGCGTAGGTGACAGATATGTTTTTGCTATCAATAGTCTAAGATCGGTAGGTAAAAACTGCTGGGTTAATGAGAGCTGTCTTAGAAGTCCAAAAGTCTTTCCGGTGGGTTTAATCACATGATCACTCCATGATAGAGTGCCGAGATTTAGCGGCTGCTCGACATAATTTATCGGTGTGCTGTTAACGCTTAAGTCTGGCAGGCTTTCAGTACTCAGCGGTTTTTTGTATATAACAATACACTTACATTTTGACGGATTAAGTGACAAACCATTACAAATAGCCCACCTACAAACATTAGACAATTATCTGTTACATAAATTTACACATTCATTTATTCTTTCTAAGGGACAAACTGACATAAAGCTGGACATTATTGGCATACATGTGAACATTACAGTTAGACAATGAAACAGGGAGATCGTTTACATACATTCAGAACAGAAGTGAACCAAGAATTGACCCTTGAGGTACACCACGTTTTAGAGACAAAACTGCTGACTTCTCAAGATCGGTAATCATCGTCTGCCTTCTTCCACATAGATACGGAGAGATAAGTTTGATGACAGTTGCTGAGAAATTCAAAAATTTGGCTAGTTTGGTACACAAAATTTCATGGTTTACCGTATCGAAGGCTTTGCTAAAGTCAAGTAATGTCAGAAATGTTACCTGACTGTTATCAACTTGCTTACGAATATCTTCAGTGACCTTTATTAATGACGTGATACAACTTCTGTGCTTCCGGAAACCGGATTGCATATTACTTAACATTGGATTTAGGCTTAAAAACTTACTAATCTGCTGTAACATAAGATGCTCAAATACTTTAGACATGAAGGGAAGTATGGATATCGGTCTATATTCGTCGTTTGCCTTTGGTAATGGAACAATCTTGGCTGTTTTCCAATTTTTCGGAAAAGTCGAAGTCGTAAACGCAGTGTTGTGATTTTCACAAATTTATCCCTGACATTTGTAGAATTGTAATATTAATTCTTTGGTGTTTTTAGTCGGATCTTTTTTTGGGATTTTAAAAATTTCATACCAGGCTTTTGCAGGCATTTTCTTATCACTTTCCTGTAGCATTTGTCAGATCTTATAAGGCTTTTGAGCAATTTATGTCAGACTTTTTAAGGGATTTTCATAAAATTTTTCCGTATTTTTTGTCCAATCTGTTTGAGACTTTCACAAATTTATACCAGGCTTTTGTAGGCATTTGCGAATAATTTTTACGTGTTTCTTATCCGATATTTCTGGGACTTTTGTAGGCATTTTCTATGAAATTTTCCGATGTTTTTGTTCAATCTTTTTGTGACTTTCAAAAATTTATCCCTGTCTTTTGTAGAATTTTGTATTAATTCTTAGTTGTTTTTAGTCGTATCTTTTTTTGGGATTTTAAAAAACCCATTTCCGGCTTTTCTAATCATTTTTCCGTGTCTTTTATCGAATCTTTTTCATACTTTAAGCGTTTGTAGCTGTTTTTTCTAATAATTCATCGGTGTTTTTTGTCGGATCTTTTTGGTAGCAGGCATTTTCTATCAATTCTTAACTTGAAAGTTATTTCAAAATATGCAGGCAACTATTTCTTAAAGTGTACCTTCCCCCCTCCACCCCTTGCCACCCATTTTAAGCATAACGGAAATTCCAATTCGTTTTGCGGAAAAGCTTTTTTGTGGCTTCATTAGCGCCTTTAGTGGCGCAGACTTTTACCCCACCCCCCCCGCCACAACTGGCCAGCCATCAAGGCAAATGAATTTTAATTAAAGAATTTTCCTCGCTGCACATTTACCCACACTCTTTTCCCAGACTTTAGATTCTAATTTAATATCGATAATTCTCATTTTGCAGTGCTCGACTGTCAGGTCAGCGATTGGGGTGCCTGGAGCGAATGTGACAAGAGCTGCGGCACCGGCATGATGACGCGCACGCGCCAAATCCTTCAGGCGGCCCAAAACGGCGGCAAGCATTGCCCATCGCTGATGCAGAAGCGCGGTTGTCAGGGCTATCATTGTCACGGACATCGCGATAAGAAGATCTTGCGCGGTAAGTCAAACACAATCAGTTTTTTCCTGGAATGGAGGGGGCCTGCACATGGCTTTTCAATGAAATGCAATTTTAATTAAAAGTATCTGCATGTCCGGACAGTTTGGCCGGCAGGTATGCAGTCGCGCATTCGCAATCCGAAACGGGGCCAGGGACTACCCCCCCGCCTACTACCCCCTTATGCTGACAGGAATTGTTAATTAAAAGTGTAACGCGAGAACAAAAGCGGATGAAACGCAGACAGAGATGTGAGAGAGAGAGAGAGCAAAAGACACAAATGGCCAACATGAAAAGTCTTTGTTGAGAGTTAGGCAGCCATAAATAGCAATTAAAGAGCAAGAGTAGGGATAATGGAATGGGAGAAAGTACTTTAAAATCGAAAGGATTTGAAAGAAATAAGAAATTAATATTTTAACAATTGTTAGTCAGTGAAAGAGATGGAGAGAGAGCGCTGTAAGTTCATATTCGAGGGCAGCTTGATAGTATGGTTAAGTTATGAATTTTCCGTTAACAGTGAAGAAAATAATCATCGATACATTTTGAAGACCTGCAACGAGAAAGAATTGTTTAATAACCTTCCCTTTAACATTAATGTTAACGTATTAACATTATGTTAGCAAGCAGCGCTACGCTTACCCCAAAAAAGGAAAGGAAGAAAAGGAAAAGTATGCTATTAATTATACAATCTTTAGATCTAGGTGTTCATACTGTCAGACAGACGGAATTTTGGTCAACTTGGATTGGGGTAAGCCGAGCGGAATTTATTTTTTGTTAGGTGATGGGGGCCAAATCACTCTCCGCGTGGAGGAGTGCAATTAACCAGAAACCACAATTTCTCCCAAAAAAAGGGAGCTCGCCAATCAATTCCGCGTTTTGCGTTTTGTACAAGAGTAAAAAACTAGAGAGGTAAATAATTTCTAGTTGCCCTGGAAGGAACGGAGAAGTTAAGGCGACCTAAGAGTTCGGTCTACATCACCAATGATTAGCTTACGGAGGAAGGTCAATACGCTGGAGTACGATGTCTGACGAAGATTGGGGTCCCAATTTAGTCCGCGAAGAGCCAAAAGCAAGAATTGCTTTTGTAATGATTCAATACGATCGACATGCTTTTTATATTGCGAGCAGTATTCAAGTACAGCATGGACTAGAGCAGTGTACAGAAGCTGTGTAGTGTATGGTTCATTCAATTCCTTCGACCAACTTTTAATGAATTCCAATACACCATTCGCCCTATTAACAATAAAGGAGATATGAGGATTGAAACTGAACTTGATGCCAAAAAGTAGATATTCGTTCCAAGGTTTCATTGCCAATCGATGCAATTAAGGTATAAATGATTAACCAAGCACCAAGACTGCAAGGAGTTTAAATCATCTTGCAATCTAATGGAATGCATCCGGTCATTGAAAGATCAAATAAGTTTTACGTCATCGGCATACATAAGTATCTGAGAATAAGATAGTATTGTGGTTAGGTCATTCATAAAAAGAGTAAAAAACAAAGAACCAAGGTTATACCCTTGCAAAGGGTATTATAATTTTGCCCAGAAGTTTGCAACGCATAGAAATATTCATTGCCGACCCCATAAACTATATATAGTCTTGATCAGGGCGACGAGCTGAGTCGATTGAGCTTTGTCCGACCGTCTGTCTGTCTGTTTCTACGCCAACTTCACTGCTCGCCACTTGAATAGGACATCTCTAAAGTCGATTTTCAATAGTTAATTGCTGCTAAACCAAGCCATCTAGGAAAATAATTTTTGTTTTCTTATAAAGTTTATTTAAATGTGGTAATTAGACGAAAATTACAAAATTATTCAAAAGTTGTAAGTATACAAAAAACATTGTTAACGAATAAGTAACAAATTTTGGAGTCTTCATTTTGCACCACTTGAATAGGACACTTTATCTAAAAACCATTTAAGAATATTTCAATCCTTTTCAAATATCAAATTTTACTTAAATAAGAAATTACTAACATGTTTTTAAACCAAAAAAAGTTTTTAATAGTGTGTTGAGCCTCCTTTTTTTTCCAAAAACCTCACACATTCGGTATGGAAGGGATGCATACAATTTTCCCAAATAATTCAACGATATCGAGCCCCATGCTAATTTGATAGCTGCAATTAGTTCGGGAACGCTCGAATATTGCTGACCTGATCCATATACTTCACGTGTTAGCCATCCCCACACATTCTCAATGATATTCAAGTCCGTTGAATAGGGTGGCCAGTTTAATAACTCCACGTTTTGGCTCGCTATATACGATTTAACAATCCGGGCCGTATGTATGGGGGCATTATCATGTTGATAAATCCATTTTAGATTTGCAAAAAGAGTTTGGAAGTGTGGAAAGGCCTCTTTCAATATACCATTATAACACAACGCATTCATGGTGGTTGGAATAAATTTAAGCTCACAGGTGCCATAATAGGAAATGGCCCCCCATACCATAATACCTCCAGCATCCAGCACTGCTGTGCAACTTATCAAGATGGTGTGGTTCTTTTCGAAGATCATGAAAATAGTAGCTGTAGCCATCGGACAACAACGTGGCCACTCCGAAGTCCAGGTGACATGTGCGCTCGCGAAATCAAGGCGCTGTAACTTCCGAGCCGGGTTAAGAGGTGGCTTCTTCTTGACTTTTAGTCTCTTCAGGTGTGTAGCATTATTAATAACACGACGCATGGTTGTCAAACTTGCTTTAACGTTGCATTTTTCCCTTATCTTGGCCAAAGAGTCGTGCGAATTGGAATCTTCTCTTAATATAAGTCGCTTGTCCGCGATGGTAAGCACACTGTGGGTGCGTGGCCCTTAATGTTTTTACCATAATTAGCCTCATTATTTAACAAATTTGTTATGGCGTGAGGGCTCCTGTCGACTTTTTTTTGCTATTTTGGCAATAGAAAGGCCAGAATCCTTGTAAGCTTGGATTTTTCCTTTCTCCGATTCAGATAATGAAGTGCCACGCCCCATTTTAATTTTTTTTAATTTTATATACACTTCAATTAAAGCAAAAAGTTGAAGGAAACCAAAATTTGCGTGCACGTGTCAACGATAACGACCAAATAAAATGCATGTTCTATTCAAGTGGCAAGAATGCTCACATAAAGTGCAAACAACTTTATAACGGTTCTATTCCAAAACTTGGAATATACCAGAAAGAGCGAAGAATGCTCGCACAAAGATAATATGCAAAAAATACCGTTATTCTACCATTTCGTTTTCGAGTTACGAGCAGTTTTAAAGAGAGCATACAGGTTGTCCTATTCAAGTGGCGAGCAGTGTATATTCGTCTTTGGGTATGCTCTAGGAATTCAATGTCTGTTTTGTTGACGAACCAGTCTCCGTTTAATGTTAGTCCATATTCCCTGGTTTTGGCGTTTAGTGCTTTGGTTATTTTGTTGCTCGTTGTCATGTCAGTTTTGTTGCGGATTGCATGGTAGGTCTGTGAGTTCTGTTTCATTGATTGTAGTTTTTAATTTATGGTAGGTATGCGTCAGATCTCGCTTCGTAATGTGTATTTGTTTATGTGTTTCCTTGATTTCAATGTTGAGTACTTTTAGTAAAAAATGTGTGACTAGTTTTTGCAGTTCTTTTTGTGTGTCGTTTAGTGTAATGTTATGTCGTAGGGCGGTTGTTTTCCCCTGTAAATGTTTTGGTATTATTCTGAATTCCATACACCTAAGTAAATATTTCTGTCTCTCTCGCTGTTTTGCGAGTCGTTTCTGACACTTAAAATACGACTTAATATATTTGTAGGTTTGTTCGTCATACTTGAGACGCATATGTTGCATATATCCCCCTCATTGTGGATGTTTCTGAATTGAATGTCGGTTTACCCTCCGAGTTTAGTTATGTGTTGGTTTTGATACGTGATCTTCTACTGGGGTTATTTTAGGCTTTTTCCACTTACGTAAAAGTTTAGCGATTCGTTTTCTAAATTCCAATTTGTAACTCTAAGACCCAAAAAATATGCGTAAATCTAGCCTCAAAATGGTTTCGTCTTTGTTTTAAGTAATTTTTCGCACCAGGCTGAAATATTTGCCCTAAGAAACTCTTAAGATTCAGAGAAACCTTCCCGTTCTTAAACAAAAGGTCTTACTCTCTGCACCACCGTGCATTTTGCTTGCTGAGTGCTCAAATGCTAAGTGCTTATGGCTACATTCTGTAGTGTGTTTTGGTTGCACTCTCATGCAGGTGCTAGATAGTTGTCTGAGCTAAGATTTACCCGTCCTCAGTTTGAAACCCAGACTAGTTAAAGTAAAGTCTCGTTTGTCTTGAGTAAAACACACAAAGTTACACAATTTGATAAAAGATTTCATCGAAATCTCTACTCTTCTTGCTCCGCTTTGCTCTAACTTTACCGAGCAAAATAGAAAGAAAAAAGAAAAAAACCGGAGCTAACGCAATTTAAGTGAAAACGTGGCTTTTTTGACAGTTTCTAAAAAAACTGTTGCCCATACCTCATAAATGGGTTATTTGATAAACTCACAAAGCACTTGGTCCATGCGTTGGTTTCGCTGTTGATGTCACCGCAAACTGTGCGCAAATTTGTTGCCTTGACATGGACGAAAAAATGAAAAGTGAAAAGGTTTTGCACCTAAACGGCTCGCCGGCAGAGACAAAGGCATAAACCATGAAGGCAATGTACCCTGTCTCTGTTTCTGGCCATTGAAAGTTGCAAACTTTTTCCAAAATTACCCCTTTGCATGCAAAAGAAGTTGAGAGTGAAAAAAAACGAACGTGAACGAATCCGGCGAGCTGCATAAGAAAGCAGCGCAGTGCCACGCCCACAGGCAGGGGCAAAGCAATTTTCTGCAAGTGGCTGACATAAAAGCCATATTATATTTGGCTAAGTGTCACCGCCGGCGCACACACACACACACACACACACACACACGCCCTCACCAGAACACAGGAGAGAGCACAAAAAAAAAAAAAACTATTAAAATATCGCTGCAAAAGTTTTTGTTTATGTTTTGGGTCGCCTGCGCTCCATTAGCCTTGGACGTGCCTGTCGCCGCACCAGCTACTGCTCCTTGATTCAGCTTTAGCTTCGCTCACTGTTTGGATTTAGTTTTCCTTCTGGTTCACTGTGTGTCTGTGTGTGTGTGTGTGTGTGTTTTGCTCTATAGCTCTTTAAGCGTTTTAATTAAAACTTTGATTGTGGCCATTAAAATATGGTTTCCATCTCGCTCACTCCCTTCTACCATGCAAAACTAAAAGAATGAACCAAAAAACAAAAAAAAAAAACTAATTAATTAAAGTTATTAATTAAACAAAGTTGCGGCACATGAATATGAATTGAAATGCGAGGGATAAGAGAGGTCGAAAATATTCTTTCTAAAATAGGCTTAATTAGCCCTTAAATTAAGAAAAGAATAGCATAGTTTTGCAATTCATTTGCCTCAAAAGAGTTTACAATGTGAATGGGTTTTCCTGAATTGGAAAATTATGGATCAAAAATACACCAACCCTACCCATTTTCCACCTTTTCCTTGAGTTTTCAAATCAATTGGATGAAAAATAGTTTTTTCTATAGAATATTTTCCGGCAATTTTCCCACCCTGGGTTGGGATTGGTTTCCAACATTGGTAAATCACATCTCACTTTATTTCGCATACTATCCTTACCAACCAACCGAGTTTCAAGTTAATCGTATGAAAAATAGTTTTTTCATTACAACATTTTCCAGGAATTTTTCCATCGGAAAATCACATCATAAATTATTTTTCATACCATTCTTTATAGGGCAGCAAACCGGTTTTGAACCAGGAATTCCTTATTTTTTTACTGTGAACCAAACCCTTAACCGCGAAAAGTCTACCAAGTGTTCACAAATACTACGTATACGACACGTACACCTAATCGAAATTTCGTCAACGAATTCAAAAGTTGTTTTTCTTCAGTAAACTAAGAACTAAATCTGACGGAGCGAGCCCATTTCCAATGAAGAGATGCATTTTATCCACGCTTTTATATGGGACTACATTTTTAAGCGACTAATGTCGCTCGCAGTTTGGACCACAAGCGGGGTTCAAACAAGTTGTTTATAACCTTTTTTAGAATTCGAACTCTTACGAGAGCAAGAGGAACCATATTCAAAAGCACAGCATGATATTTTTGAGACGTTCCGAAACTTTGTTAGATGCGGAAGCTGCAGACGTTCCTGAACCAGAAAATCCCGTCCCTAAGAGCGACAGTTCATCTCAATAAGAGCTGCTCGGTTATGGCCTTATGGTCCATTGCGATTGCGATGCCTAATAGTGGTTTAAAAAGGGGAATGGGGGAAGAGCAGAGAAGTTGGTGGGTTCCGAACCACAGTAAAATGTATAAAATTTGATTTTCAAATAATCGATTTCTTGCACAACTAAATAAAAGAAAGCTAAATTAGTTACAATTCTTAACTTCTCACACAAAAAGGTATATCTTTTTATATTTACTCTTTACCAAAGGTACAAAGGTTAATAGGTTTGTGCAAGTGTGAGTAAAAATAAAAAGGAAGCATCTCTGATCCTATGGAGTATATATATTCTTGATCAGATCCTCAAAGTTTGGGAATGATCAAATGGACGACAGCACTGGCCGTAACCGCGATGCGCAGCACTTCAGTTTAGTTCGTGTGAGGCCTCACAAAGACATCCTAATTGACTCTTAGTGTAAGGCAAAAACTTCCTTTAGTTTGGAACTGAACAGCGCAGAATAGTAGAAATTTTGCAGTTATACACAATTTCGCATAATTATATATTGAGTATTGTATTGGTTATATTAAAAACCAATTTTTTCAATGGTCATGGTACTTTTTTGACAATTGGTTTGACTTCCAACCAAGTTTCAACAACTACCCGACTTTTCGATGTTTTCTCAAAGTTTTCTCTAACAAAACTATCGAGAATGTGTTCCGTTTTTGGTCCGAAAAAGTATTACCAGTCGCTCAGTTTGTGGCAGCAAAATGTAAGTTCTCGATACACGTTCTCGAATCCGTTCTCGCCACTTTCTCGATAGCGAAAACGGATCGAAAACTGAATCGTGTCCAATACGTTTTCGCTATCGAGAAAGTGTCGAGAACGTATTCGAAAGCGGGTTGTAAACGTTTACTTTCGCGATAATTGATAAGAATGTTTTGTTTCATTCCATTTTGTTTCCCATTTAAAAATTTGTACTTTTTGTTAGTTTTGTTTCTTTATTTATATGAATTAGTTCAGTTTTATTATATTGTATTGCATTTTTGGCACAAAAATAACTGAAAATAACAGTTACAGCCAAAACCAATAGATTTGCATTCTGTTTGCTAACTCTTCTAGCAGGAGCATTTAAAAAATGGTTGAAATCTGCGGAATATTGACATAGCTTACTTATTTAATTTAACACCTTTGGTAAAAAAAACACTGGACAAAGAAGGCCCGACTCCATTAGGGTTTGCTTGACAATGTGTTGTGCATCGGTCAGCAAACTGAGCGTCATGCAAAGCATTCATTTGCTCCTCATAGCATGGTGGGGGCATCTGATTCAGAGCATTGCGCTGTGTCTCCTCCAGAAAGTAAACAGCTGTCTTCGCCAAAGCGGAAATATTCCGGGCAATTTCTAAACGCACAATGACCGCACTTAGTTCACTGGCCAAATCCATGATATAGGGCAGTATATAATCGGGAAAGACATTGGCTTTGTTGCGTAGTATATTCTTAACTATGGCTTGGTAAGCAGTAAGTCTTGCATCTTGACGGCAGATTTTTGGGCCAGATTCAGTTAAAGACAGAGAGAGAATGAGAGATTTAGATGAAGATTTGGAAAACCCTTAAAGTACTCACAATATAGGGCACAATGCGATCCAATATAGTCTCGAAGATAATATACTTGGACAACTTTTGCCACAGTTGCAGGGCGGCCATTTTGGTATTCGACTGTGTCCATCCACGTATGCAGGAGGTGACCACAGTAATGATTAAAGGAGACCATCGTTTGGTCGAATCCTTTTTCTCAGCTGCCTACTCTTCCCTCATCGAATAGAAAAACATATATCAAGAAGGCTACGAATTGGCGCAAGCGCTCATTCTCAATGCCAGCCAAATGATTCTCCACCAGCTCGTGTTTCCCACGTCTGTAGGCCAGCAATTGGAAGAGCTTAAAGAAGGCTGTGCTCTTGGTCCAGACCTCCAACAAAGCGCAGCTGGAAAATTAAAAAAGTACTAACTAGGATTCCCCATTTTAACACTATTTTACTTACCTCGCCGAAAATATGTGCATGTCGGGCAGAAAACCGCATAGCTTAGACATCGAACGATCTTTTTCGCTCTAAATTTATCAACAAATGAGGTGGCAACCAATGACTAGCTGTCACAAACAGAGAAAAATTTGAAAATCCGGATGAAACCCGTTTTTCTTAAGAAATTCGGATTTCGTTGTTAAGAGAAACTATCGTAAAAGTCGTAGGTCCGATTACATACGTTTATTTGTCGGGTGGGTACAAATTAAAAATGCGTGCAAGGGCAACAGTTTGTATCAGTGATAAACTTTGAATCCAATTCACAGACACTAAAATCCATTTAAAAAACAACATTTGTTTTGTTATGCCTTTTGTACACCAAACGCGTCGTATAAGGGGGTATCACTATGACCTTACAGTTTTCCATACATGAAATGTACACTCTAGCGTACACCTTAAAAACAATCATTTATGATGGTATCTGTTAAGTTTACGCATGGTACCTTATAGTCGTCCTCCCTAATTCACAAATGTAAAACAATTTAAATATGGGAAGAATCACCACACCTACCTATGTATGTACATAAGGGTGACTTTTTTAAGGTAAATATGGAAATTTAGAGAGGGCGCCCCATTAACGTATTTCTTTTGTCTCATAGATTACACAATTTCAAAAAAAAAAAGAGAAGGCAAAGCTAACTTCGTCTGTGCCGAAGTTTTTATACCTTTGCAAATGCTGTTTTTGAAATGTCAGAGTTTAAGAACGCTTACATAAAAATCTAAAAATTTTTTAACTAAAACCCATTTTCCGACAGATAAACATCTGATTTCGACCAAATTTTGCGAATCTTTTTGAAAACATATCAAATTAACAATCGCGAAGATTAAGAGAGATAAAATTTAAAACAAAAAAGTTATTCTCACTAAGACTCATTTTCCGACCGATCGGCCCAATGGCAGCTATAAGATATAGTCATCCGATTTTGACCAAAGTTTGCAAATCTGTTTGAAAGCATTTAATATTAATAATGGCCGTTTTTATAGACGCTTACATTGAAAACTAATAAGTTTATCTCAGTAAGACCCAATTTTTGACCGTTGGTTCCTAAAGCAGCTATAAGATATAGTCATCCGATCCGGTCGGTTCCAACGTATTAGCAGCGTGCAGTAAAAAGAAGACTCTGTGCAAAATTTCAGCTCGATAGCTTTAAAACTGAGAGACTAGTTTGCGTAGAAACAGACGGACAGACAGACAGACGGACAGACAAAGCTCAATCGACTCAGCTCGTCGGCCTGATCAAGAATTTATATAGTTTATGGGATCGGAAATGAATATTTCTATGCGTTGCAAA
The DNA here is from genome assembly GCA_037044535.1 of Lordiphosa magnipectinata. Classification (NCBI taxonomy): domain Eukaryota; kingdom Metazoa; phylum Arthropoda; class Insecta; order Diptera; family Drosophilidae; genus Lordiphosa; species Lordiphosa magnipectinata. The sequence continues at coordinate 30,469 of JBAMBO010001981.1, forward strand.
CTTCTGGGCAAAATTATAATACCCTTTGCAAGGGTATAAAAATACTGAAAGGGTATGGATGGTAATACAAAAACATTCGCTGGGTTTGGTCTGGTTAGCTGGCGTTTTCATTTTATTGAACTTTAAAGTTTTGAGATTCTGATTGTGACTTGCAACTCGATATCTCGTAAGCTATTTGGAATTTCGCTTTGTCTTAGAGGAAGTTGTTGCTTTTGGCTTGGCTTACAAAACATTTCTAAGTAGCAAGTCAAACAAGAAAGAAAGTCGGTCAAGCCCGACTATAACATACTCTGTACCCTTACTACCCTCGTTTTTGCTCACGAGTCAAGAGAGGCAATCTTAGTGACAGAGAGAGAGAGAGAGAGAGAGAGAGAGAAACTTAGAGAGCGCACAACGCAGTGCCGAAAATAATGTTGTTTACATTTCCAAAATTTATTTTGCTTATCAAAATTGTTTAGGATTGGAATTTTGCTAAATTTGCTAACAAACCAAGAGAGGAATTTGCTTGGAATTTGTTCGGAAGAAGTTTCTGTGGCACCCCCTTTATACACAGAGAACAAAGTATGAGAAATCTACACGAAAATGTAGGATTTCTATTCGTTTTGACGGAGATTTTCAAGCCATTACTTTTGTGTAGCTTTTTTGCTTGCTGCGTTTAGTTTTCTCATTTCTAAATGCAGCATTTAGAAAAGCTACATGCACGTGTTGAAATGAGAAAGCTAAAAGCGGCATGCAGCAAAGCCACACGCCACGTGTTGAAATGAGAAAACTTAACGCGACGTGCAGAAAAGCTACATAAACGTTATGGCTTGAAAATCCCGGTCAAAACGATGAAACAGAAGTAGACCACCAACTAACACCCATCAAGTTTGGTTCTGAAAAATACCACATTAAACAAATTTATATTGTTTTTTACTTACTCTGCTGGTGGGATTTGAAGTCGGGGCCCTTGGACTGAAAAAAACTCGGTGGGAACGACGCCTTAGACGGCTGAGCTATGCCGCGCCTGTAAAGCAAGGCATCTAATGTGTTACTTGTATTGAGTAAGATGTACTTGTATTGAAAACTTACACCAATTTTCGCATGCTTGTAATTCTTAAGTTCGAATTCAGTACTCTGCTCATTTATATACGGGACTGAAATTTGGACACGTTTCGTGTAGACTTCCAACATGTAGCATTCAGCATTTGTAATTCTAAACGTTTATGTAGAAAACCTACACGTCGCGTGTGAAGAGCAGTTTTCTAAACGAAAAATGTAAGAATTCAATACTGACTTAAAGCAACATTTTTTGTTTAGAACTTCCACATCCAAAAGTTAATGTTGAAAACCTAAACGGTTCGTATGGTATTCAGATTGCTGCATGAAAAATGTAGAAGTTATTTGGAACTAGATTTTGCTTTTGCCCAGCTTTTGCGCGGCGTTTAGTTTTTTTGAATTTCTACACGTTGCATGCAGTTTTTCTGCATGCCATGTGTAGCTTTCTGCATTCTACATTAAGCGTGTGCAATTTAGCAGGCCGCGCCGTGCAGCCAATTTTGTTTTCGCTGTGTAAGTCGATATATTTTGTTATTTCCATTTCAATTCTTCTGCTTTTCCTTTCGTTTTTTTCCACTAATTAACGATTAAGATGATTAGATTTTTCCATTTTTCTTTTGCCAGAGTTTTTCGCATTATCAATTAACTCACAGTTGAAGCAACTGCCTCAAGTTTCAATGCAATTAGAAATGTATATCGCACTTAGATACGAGTTAACACAAACACAAAAGGCTCAAATTGAGAGCAAGAAAAATGAAACTTGAAAGCCTCAGTTTCAGTGAAGCCACAGCCAAGGAGTACAATTAACTGTTATGTAAGTGAGCAAGCACACACGCACACACACACACACATACACAGCCTTATGCATATGTTTATGTGCTACGAAACCATACAAAAGATAATTAAAGCATTTGCCCAACACACGCACACACACACACACACACATGCAACCTTACTCAAGTGTGTTTAACGTTCATAATGCGCTTAAGCTGTTTATTGTGTTTAGCACCCACACAATGTGTGTGTTTGTGTGTGTGCGTATCTTCCAAATAGCTAACAGCCTGGAGCCTAGCGGGGGTCTGTGGCATCTCTTCCTGCTTCAATTACAGGGCATTAGAGCGTCGATTACAATGGCCCTGGGGGCTTAAAATCAAAGCAAAGTGAAATTTAAGGAAAGAACAAAGACCAATTGGTACTTAATAATTAAGGTTAAGCACCTGCAATTTCAGGTGTATTCAATTTGTTTGTGTTTGCTTGCGCAATCACTTAAGTAGGCTTTAAAAAAAATTGCCCACAAACAAACCGAGCAACGTCCAAACAAACAGTAGGATCAATTTACCAAGTGATTCTCAGCACGTGCGCACACTTTTGGCATCGACTGTCACAATAATGCACACTGCTCATTAACGTTATAAAAATAATTGCTTCACACTCTCACACACCCACACACCCAAGAAGCAAGTGAATTACGGCTGCCATGTGCTAAATTCCAATTAACTTGCATGTGTATGTGTGTGTATGTGTGTGTGTGTGTCATCCCGGTTGCCTGGCCAAGTTGGTAATCGTCCAAGATGAACAAAATTGTGTTTAAAAAAAAAAGTTATGCTGGCCTTGTTGGGGGTGTAGACTTTGTAAGTACCCTAGATTCTTAAGGGAAAATTATGGGGAACTAATAAAGCAACATTCAGCAGTTGAAAACAATCAGATTACTCATGATTCTGTTCTGTTGGACTTTGTTTGCCACTTGTCGTGGACTTTGTGTTGACATCGAGTATTTGTGGGTAGACCCTGGCTGGCATCAATTGCCTAACAAAGAGCGTCTCGAGTTGTAGCAGGTGGCTGCGCGACATACTTTCACAAGTAGGAACTATCGTCTGGCAGGCTGTGTACAATGTAAGATCTGAAAAAATTGATCGGATGCTTGACCAACGTGAAATCGGTTACATGTAGGTGAAGAGTCGGCTGAGACTCCCCCAACTCCAATTGTAGAAGCATCGCATTGCACCACAAACGGCCGCGTGAAATCGGCTTTAACCAATACTGGGGCTGTAGTTAACGCATCTTTCAGTGCCTCAAATGCTATGCGACCCGCCTCTGTTAGCGAAAAGCTACGTATCCGCTCCTTGGACAGACTTTCGTGTTGGGGCGCGGCGATGCTGGCGTAATCCTTTACGAACCTCCTGTACCACCTATGTCATTCCCAGAAACCGTTTCAACTGCTTGGCTGACTTTGGCTCTGGAAACTCTCGCACTAGCACTTATTTTCGACTCATCCTTTTTGATTTGTCGCCTTCTCCGACCACAAAACCCAAATATTTGGCTTGTCTATGGCAGAATTTACTTTTCTCCACGTTAATGCTCAGTTGTGCCCCCGCTAAACATCGCTAAATGTTCTTCAAACGTTTTAGAGCACACCAGCAAATCGTCTAAATACACCATACACATGCTCCCTTAATGCTGCCGGGATCACCTTGTCCATTAAGCGACACATTCACTGGGCAGAATTGCACCGTTCAAAAGGCATCACAGTAAACTGATAAAGCGGGCGAACGGGCACTGTGAACGCTGTCTTGTCTTTACTTTTTCGTTCCAACGGTACCTGCCAAAACGCATCCTTTAGGTCTATAGCAGAAATATAATAGGTCTCTTGAAGTCGGCTTAACAACCCCTCAATATGTGGCAGTGGATACGCATCCTTAACGGTTTGTTCATTCACTTTTCGTGCATCCAGGCATAAGCGGTTTTTTGGGACCCTTCTGCACGAGTGTTACTGGAGAGCTCCAACTGCTGTTGCTCTCTTCGATCCAGTTCGGCGTAAACTAACTGTTGCTTCGCTGGCGAGATTGGATAATGCCTTTGCTTGATAGGAAGATTCTCGTTGTGTACTTCGATCACATGCTGTTCTATGGACAACTAATTGTTATGTTCCTTCCGGCTTTATGGAATAAGCAACCTGGCCTCTGGCATACATACATATGTACATCTTTGTGGGTGGGTGTGCAGCTGACACCTAACTTCGTTCGATTAACAAAGAGAACAAAGTACTACAGACACTAACAACAATATGCACTCGCTGCTAAGCCCTCTCTATTTTCTTTGTAACTGTAACAGTCGCAAAAGAATAACAGTTGCGCTCTGAATTCTACTCACTTCAGCTCTCATACACACATGATTAACATGCGTGCTCTGCAAGTAGTATGTACCAACAACAACTACATACATATGTAGGGGGGAAAGCTTGAAAGCCGATAGGTGTGGGACTTGGGACTACCTCACCCACTAAAACCAACCCTTTTCTTCGTTCCCCACTCGCGGGACCAACGCTAGATATTACTTCGCGAGGGGGGGAGGAGATGGCATGAAAGCCTCGACTAGAATCTCTTCTAGTGATTGAATTCAGATAGCGCAATCTTTCTGCGCGACGCCAGGATTGGATAACCCCTGGAGCCATTTTGCTTATTGCATCCCAATTGTTTTGCGAGCTTAGTAGGATATCCATCAAGTTAGTGACTGTGAATGGCCTCCCAATGCATAGGCTTAGCTCTTTCCGATCAGCACAGAATCTAGGACAGATAAAAAACACATGTTCTGCGTCTTCTATGGTGCATGCAAAACGGATCAGTCTCATGCTTAAAATCATATAAATATGACTTAAAGCATTCGTGTTCTGTCAGTAGTTGCGTCAAGTAGAACAGGTCTTTGCGTGGCCAGAGACGAACTCGCTCCACCTCGCAGCTCATAAAACGGAAGCAGTGCTCATAAGTCAACCACCGCCTAATGTCCGGTATCAGTCGTCTTGTCCATCTGGCGTTGGGGGGAGTCCGCCATCTGTTCTGCCACTTGGCCAACGATGCAGCTCTGCGGTCAGCTGGCAGTTATTGGCTCGCGCACTCGCGCACATCCCTGCCAAAACAAGGATACAGTCCGCAAGGTGCAAAGAACATGCAGCGCACCTCTGCGGTATGCCGGTCTACATCCTCGGCTGGTGCCCATATCGCTGCAGCGTAAAGGACCTAACTACGCTAACTATTAATCCTCTGCCGTGTTGCGGTGGCCCTCCGATGTTGGACATTATGCCGGTCAGCGCTGTTCCTGTTTTCGCAGCTTTATCGGCAGTGTATTGGAGGTTGTGCTTGAATGTTAGCCCGTGGTCCAGCATCATACTCAGATATACAGTCATCAATGTGTATTGTAGCAACCTCCACAATTTTCCTTCCTTTTGCTTCCGTTTTATGAGCTGCGAGATGGAGCGAGTTCGTCTCTAGCCACTAGAGAACTTGAACAATTGTTGTGTTTGCTTTTTGTTCTGCATCCATGAGCTCTTTAGCAACAAAGACTATCGCAATGTCATCTGCGAAGCCAATGATAGTGGTCTCTGGAGGTGTTGTAAGCCGCAGTATTGCGTCATACATGACGCTCCACAACGTAGGTCCTAACACTGAGCCCTGTGGTTTTCCGCCAGTGACGATCTGTTGGGGGATCAAAGAGGGGGACTAGGGGGGAACAGTGGAAGAGTGGGAAAAAGAGGGAAAGAAAACTGTGACCACAAGCTGTGATAAAATGAAGACAATCATATTAATATCCAACAACACAATTTCTACAATTTCTTAAAATTTTGGACGCGAACGAAGTCGCGGCGGGTTCAGCTGGTAAGGTATATATATATATATTCTTGATCAGCTTCAACAGCCGAGTCGATATAGCCATGCCCGTATGCTCAAAGAGATCTCAGAGATGGTAAGAGATAGAGCTTTGACAAGTATGGGACAAACACTTCTTATATTTGCAGGCAGATCAAGTTTATTTTCCATTTTTGCCACGCCCCCTGCCGCCCTTGCAATTTATAAAAAACGTTATATCTCCCACAGTTTTGTAGTTAGAAGGTTCGTTCCTTCTAAAGATATTTAGTAATCAATATTATTTATGCATTTGCTGAAGGAATGATAAAGATCGGACGTACTATACTCAAGCTATGGCCAAAAGAAAGTTCGCTTCCGCTTGCTTGGTGGCTAGCAGAATTGCTTGCAGAGTAAATGCTAAGACCGCAAGGGACAGCAATTTTGAATTAATCTATAAGTCGCTCAGGCATTTTGTGTTTCGTTACTCGACACACGAAATTGATAAGAAATTCAGCATCACATTCGGTTCGACTAAACTGTCAGTCGTTCAGAGTGTAACACACACACAGAGTATAGAGTTCATATTTTTTCAATTTAATGTTCGAAATTGGTAAATAGAGGACGCATTCAAAATTCTTGTAGTCGAAACAGCAGAAAAAAAAAAACTTTAAAAAAAAACAAAAACACGAAAATCCCCTTTTGCATTTAATTTAACGAATCCTTAATAAAAAAAGGACCACAAAATTCTCCGGCTACACAATACGGTACTTTTCGCAAAAGCGTTTCAACATTTTCGTAGCAATTTTCAACATGCTTAGAGGTGTGCCGTACGTGGAGTTTGGGGATCGCGGTGATGGCGTCTTTCTGCTAAACGAACGCAACGATGAGGCAGAGCACGAACAGTTGCGCCTGGAGGCCGGCTTACTGCATGAGCCCAACTTGCGACGTGACAATCAACAGCATCCAGTTCTGCAGCAGATCAACCATACGGCGTCTGATCAAAGAGCTGCAGGTGATGGAGACCGAACCGCCGGAGAATACCTGGGCCAGACCCAAGTCCATGAACAACTTGCTCAAATGGCGCGCCAAAATACGCGGCCCCGATGGTTCCCCCTATGAGAATGGCATATTTGAGCTGGCGCTCAGCTTTCCCGAGGCTTATCCCTTCAAGGCGCCCATCGTGCGCTTCATTACCCCCCTCTACCATTGCAATGTGAACGGCCTGGGCTACATCTGTGTGGATGTGCTCGATGAGGGTGCCTGCTGGTCACCGGGCTTGACCATAGACAAGCTACTCCTATCACTCTCCTCGATGCTGAACGATGCGGATCCGTTGACCGCTTACAATGCGGAAGCCGCTAGCGTTTTTATGCAGGATCGTGAGCGTTATGAACGTACAGCACGCGCCTGGACCAAACGTCATGCCATGGAAGTGTCTTGGGAGTGAGGAGGAGGAGGAGGCGGGGGAGGCGGAGGATTCGAAGGAGGATGAGAAAGAGGAGGAGGAGGAGGACGGTGCAGAAGGAGGGCGTAGCAGCTGCAGCAAGTGCCGGTGCCAATGCGATTGCGATTGCGAGTTTCAT
>JBAMBO010001982.1:0-280791 GCA_037044535.1 Lordiphosa magnipectinata
CGAGCAAATGCGCAATCGTCCCATGGCTGCAATACATTTTTGAAGCTTGCTTAAGATGGAGCTACGTACCTGTGGTCTGGAGGACAGCACGCGTTGTATTCTTCCAAACCAAAGGACTACAGACCCATAAGCCTCACATCATTCCTGCTCAAAACAATGGAAAAACTGCTAGATCTACTCATAAGAGAAGGCTTGAACCTGAACTTGGAGAATATTCAGCACGCCTACACGAAAGGGAAATCGGTGGAAACGGCGCTACACTCCATAGTAGCCACCATTGAGAAGGCACTGTACCATCAGAAATTTGCCCTGGGAGCATTCCTAGATATATCTGGTGCATTTAACAACGCGAAGCCTAAGGGCACTAGCAATACACAAGGCATTGGACTCCTGGATATACAACCTGCTGAGCTGCAGAAGAGTACAAGCCGAGTGGGGTACCACAACCATGAGGAAAGAGGTACATGGCGGAACGCCTCAGGGCGGGGTCCTGTCGCCCTTTCTATGGAACCTTGCGGTCAACGAACTATTACGCATTCTGCAGGAAAGCACCCAAGATAACCGCATATGCTGACGACATAAGCATAATTATCATGGGGAAATTTCCATCGACTCTCAGCTCAATCATGGACTCTACTCTTAAAGACATACTAAAGTGGGCCACAGAAGCCGGACTCAGTATCAATGCGGAGAAGACGGACCTGATTCTTTTCACCAAGAGATACAAGGTACCGCAATGGACTCCACCTACGATAAATGGAATACAGCTAAAATACCTTGAAGTAGTAATCGACAGTAAACTGTCATGGAGACTCCATGTGGAGGAAAGGGTGAAAAAGGCAAGCAATAAGCTATACGCATCCCAGAAGATGCTAAGCAGCACTTGGGGCCTATCACCAAGTCTAACGCACTGGCTTCTCATCTCAATAATACGACCGATACTACTACATGGCATATTGGTATGGCGGCAAGCCACGGAGAAGTCCACATATCTAAAGCTGATGGAAAAGTCCCTGCGGCAGTCATTAGTCTGCATAACGGGGGCGCTGAGGTCCACTCTAACAAAAGCACTCGAGCACATCCTAGGAGTCAACCCCCTGGACATCCAAGCACGCCTCCATTACAGTAGGGCTCGACCGACTTTCTTACTTGTTTGTTCAATCTTTTTTGGGATTTTCAGTAGTTAATGTCAGGCCTATGTACGATTTTTCTGTTAATTCTTCAGTGTTTTTTGTCTAATCTTATTTGGATTGCGAGCATGTTATGCCAGGCTTTTGTAGGAATTATCTAATAGTTTTTCCGTGTTTATTGTCGTATCTTATTTGAATGTTTAGCAATTTATGGCAGGCTTTAGATAGCATTTTCATATAATTTGTAAGTGTTTTTTTGTCGGCTCTTATTGTGAATTTTTAGCAATTTGGACCAGGCATTTGTATGCATTTTCAAATCATGTTTCCGTGTTTTTTGTCGGATTTTTTTTTTGAATTTTTAACAATTTATGCCACTTGTTTGTAGACTTTTTCTATTAATACTTCCATGTTTTTTGTCCAATCTGTTTGGGACTTTCTAAAATTCATACCAGTCTTTTGTAGGCATTTTCTTATCACTTTCCTGTAGCATTTGACAGATCTTATTTGGATTTTTAGCACTTTATGCCAGCCTTTTGAAGGCTACAAGGATAACCTTTTACATTAATGCACTAGTCACATACAAAAAAAATCATCAAAATTATCAAACCCCCTAATGTGTTCTCTTCGCTTGACATTGTAGACGTATCTAGCAATACTATTAAATGTAACATTAAGCCTACGCTGAGAAGCTAAATCGCAGTTTCCAAATAATTCTCAATTCCATAGCAGAGCGTAGGTGACAGATATGTTTTTGCTATCAATAGTCTAAGATCGGTAGGTAAAAACTGCTGGGTTAATGAGAGCTGTCTTAGAAGTCCAAAAGTCTTTCCGGTGGGTTTAATCACATGATCACTCCATGATAGAGTGCCGAGATTTAGCGGCTGCTCGACATAATTTATCGGTGTGCTGTTAACGCTTAAGTCTGGCAGGCTTTCAGTACTCAGCGGTTTTTTGTATATAACAATACACTTACATTTTGACGGATTAAGTGACAAACCATTACAAATAGCCCACCTACAAACATTAGACAATTATCTGTTACATAAATTTACACATTCATTTATTCTTTCTAAGGGACAAACTGACATAAAGCTGGACATTATTGGCATACATGTGAACATTACAGTTAGACAATGAAACAGGGAGATCGTTTACATACATTCAGAACAGAAGTGAACCAAGAATTGACCCTTGAGGTACACCACGTTTTAGAGACAAAACTGCTGACTTCTCAAGATCGGTAATCATCGTCTGCCTTCTTCCACATAGATACGGAGAGATAAGTTTGATGACAGTTGCTGAGAAATTCAAAAATTTGGCTAGTTTGGTACACAAAATTTCATGGTTTACCGTATCGAAGGCTTTGCTAAAGTCAAGTAATGTCAGAAATGTTACCTGACTGTTATCAACTTGCTTACGAATATCTTCAGTGACCTTTATTAATGACGTGATACAACTTCTGTGCTTCCGGAAACCGGATTGCATATTACTTAACATTGGATTTAGGCTTAAAAACTTACTAATCTGCTGTAACATAAGATGCTCAAATACTTTAGACATGAAGGGAAGTATGGATATCGGTCTATATTCGTCGTTTGCCTTTGGTAATGGAACAATCTTGGCTGTTTTCCAATTTTTCGGAAAAGTCGAAGTCGTAAACGCAGTGTTGTGATTTTCACAAATTTATCCCTGACATTTGTAGAATTGTAATATTAATTCTTTGGTGTTTTTAGTCGGATCTTTTTTTGGGATTTTAAAAATTTCATACCAGGCTTTTGCAGGCATTTTCTTATCACTTTCCTGTAGCATTTGTCAGATCTTATAAGGCTTTTGAGCAATTTATGTCAGACTTTTTAAGGGATTTTCATAAAATTTTTCCGTATTTTTTGTCCAATCTGTTTGAGACTTTCACAAATTTATACCAGGCTTTTGTAGGCATTTGCGAATAATTTTTACGTGTTTCTTATCCGATATTTCTGGGACTTTTGTAGGCATTTTCTATGAAATTTTCCGATGTTTTTGTTCAATCTTTTTGTGACTTTCAAAAATTTATCCCTGTCTTTTGTAGAATTTTGTATTAATTCTTAGTTGTTTTTAGTCGTATCTTTTTTTGGGATTTTAAAAAACCCATTTCCGGCTTTTCTAATCATTTTTCCGTGTCTTTTATCGAATCTTTTTCATACTTTAAGCGTTTGTAGCTGTTTTTTCTAATAATTCATCGGTGTTTTTTGTCGGATCTTTTTGGTAGCAGGCATTTTCTATCAATTCTTAACTTGAAAGTTATTTCAAAATATGCAGGCAACTATTTCTTAAAGTGTACCTTCCCCCCTCCACCCCTTGCCACCCATTTTAAGCATAACGGAAATTCCAATTCGTTTTGCGGAAAAGCTTTTTTGTGGCTTCATTAGCGCCTTTAGTGGCGCAGACTTTTACCCCACCCCCCCCGCCACAACTGGCCAGCCATCAAGGCAAATGAATTTTAATTAAAGAATTTTCCTCGCTGCACATTTACCCACACTCTTTTCCCAGACTTTAGATTCTAATTTAATATCGATAATTCTCATTTTGCAGTGCTCGACTGTCAGGTCAGCGATTGGGGTGCCTGGAGCGAATGTGACAAGAGCTGCGGCACCGGCATGATGACGCGCACGCGCCAAATCCTTCAGGCGGCCCAAAACGGCGGCAAGCATTGCCCATCGCTGATGCAGAAGCGCGGTTGTCAGGGCTATCATTGTCACGGACATCGCGATAAGAAGATCTTGCGCGGTAAGTCAAACACAATCAGTTTTTTCCTGGAATGGAGGGGGCCTGCACATGGCTTTTCAATGAAATGCAATTTTAATTAAAAGTATCTGCATGTCCGGACAGTTTGGCCGGCAGGTATGCAGTCGCGCATTCGCAATCCGAAACGGGGCCAGGGACTACCCCCCCGCCTACTACCCCCTTATGCTGACAGGAATTGTTAATTAAAAGTGTAACGCGAGAACAAAAGCGGATGAAACGCAGACAGAGATGTGAGAGAGAGAGAGAGCAAAAGACACAAATGGCCAACATGAAAAGTCTTTGTTGAGAGTTAGGCAGCCATAAATAGCAATTAAAGAGCAAGAGTAGGGATAATGGAATGGGAGAAAGTACTTTAAAATCGAAAGGATTTGAAAGAAATAAGAAATTAATATTTTAACAATTGTTAGTCAGTGAAAGAGATGGAGAGAGAGCGCTGTAAGTTCATATTCGAGGGCAGCTTGATAGTATGGTTAAGTTATGAATTTTCCGTTAACAGTGAAGAAAATAATCATCGATACATTTTGAAGACCTGCAACGAGAAAGAATTGTTTAATAACCTTCCCTTTAACATTAATGTTAACGTATTAACATTATGTTAGCAAGCAGCGCTACGCTTACCCCAAAAAAGGAAAGGAAGAAAAGGAAAAGTATGCTATTAATTATACAATCTTTAGATCTAGGTGTTCATACTGTCAGACAGACGGAATTTTGGTCAACTTGGATTGGGGTAAGCCGAGCGGAATTTATTTTTTGTTAGGTGATGGGGGCCAAATCACTCTCCGCGTGGAGGAGTGCAATTAACCAGAAACCACAATTTCTCCCAAAAAAAGGGAGCTCGCCAATCAATTCCGCGTTTTGCGTTTTGTACAAGAGTAAAAAACTAGAGAGGTAAATAATTTCTAGTTGCCCTGGAAGGAACGGAGAAGTTAAGGCGACCTAAGAGTTCGGTCTACATCACCAATGATTAGCTTACGGAGGAAGGTCAATACGCTGGAGTACGATGTCTGACGAAGATTGGGGTCCCAATTTAGTCCGCGAAGAGCCAAAAGCAAGAATTGCTTTTGTAATGATTCAATACGATCGACATGCTTTTTATATTGCGAGCAGTATTCAAGTACAGCATGGACTAGAGCAGTGTACAGAAGCTGTGTAGTGTATGGTTCATTCAATTCCTTCGACCAACTTTTAATGAATTCCAATACACCATTCGCCCTATTAACAATAAAGGAGATATGAGGATTGAAACTGAACTTGATGCCAAAAAGTAGATATTCGTTCCAAGGTTTCATTGCCAATCGATGCAATTAAGGTATAAATGATTAACCAAGCACCAAGACTGCAAGGAGTTTAAATCATCTTGCAATCTAATGGAATGCATCCGGTCATTGAAAGATCAAATAAGTTTTACGTCATCGGCATACATAAGTATCTGAGAATAAGATAGTATTGTGGTTAGGTCATTCATAAAAAGAGTAAAAAACAAAGAACCAAGGTTATACCCTTGCAAAGGGTATTATAATTTTGCCCAGAAGTTTGCAACGCATAGAAATATTCATTGCCGACCCCATAAACTATATATAGTCTTGATCAGGGCGACGAGCTCGAGTCGATTGAGCTTTGTCCGACCGTCTGTGTGTCTGTTTCTACGCCAACTTCACTGCTCGCCACTTGAATAGGACATCTCTAAAGTCGATTTTCAATAGTTAATTGCTGCTAAACCAAGCCATCTAGGAAAATAATTTTTGTTTTCTTATAAAGTTTATTTAAATGTGGTAATTAGACGAAAATTACAAAATTATTCAAAAGTTGTAAGTATACAAAAAACATTGTTAACGAATAAGTAACAAATTTTGGAGTCTTCATTTTGCACCACTTGAATAGGACACTTTATCTGAAAAACCAATTTAAGAATATTTCAATCCTTTTCAAATATCAAATTTTACTTAAATAAGAAATTACTAACATGTTTTTAAACCAAAAAAAGTTTTTAATAGTGTGTTGAGCCTCCTTTTTCCAAAAACCTCACACATTCGGTCTGGAAGGGATGCATACAATTTTCCCAAATAATTCAACCATATTGAGCCCCATGCTAATTTGATAGCTGCAATTAGTTCGGGAACGCTCGAATATTGCTGACCTGATCCATATACTTCACGTGTTAGCCATCCCCACACATTCTCAATGATATTCAAGTCCGTTGAATAGGGTGGCCAGTTTAATAACTCCACGTTTTGGCTCGCTATATACGATTTAACAATCCGGGCCGTATGTATGGGGGCATTATCATGTTGATAAATCCATTTTAGATTTGCAAAAAGAGTTTGGAAGTGTGGAAAGGCCTCTTTCAATATACCATTATAACACAACGCATTCATGGTGGTTGGAATAAATTTAAGCTCACAGGTGCCATAATAGGAAATGGCCCCCCATACCATAATACCTCCAGCATCGAGCACTGCTGTGCAACTTATCAAGATGGTGTGGTTCTTTTCGAAGATCATGAAAATAGTAGCTGTAGCCATCGGACAACAACGTGGCCACTCCGAAGTCCAGGTGACATGTGCGCTCGCGAAATCAAGGCGCTGTAACTTCCGAGCCGGGTTAAGAGGTGGCTTCTTCTTGACTTTTAGTCTCTTCAGGTGTGTAGCATTATTAATAACACGACGCATGGTTGTCAAACTTGCTTTAACGTTGCATTTTTCCCTTTTCTTGGCCAAAGAGTCGTGCGAATTGGAATCTTCTCTTAATATAAGTCGCTTGTCCGCGATGGTAAGCACACTGTGGGTGCGTGGCCCTTAATGTTTTTACCATAATTAGCCTCATTATTTAACAAATTTGTTATGGCGTGAGGGCTCCTGTCGACTTTTTTTTGCTATTTTGGCAATAGAAAGGCCAGAATCCTTGTAAGCTTGGATTTTTCCTTTCTCCGATTCAGATAATGAAGTGCCACGCCCCATTTTAATTTTTTTTAATTTTATATACACTTCAATTAAAGCAAAAAGTTGAAGGAAACCAAAATTTGCGTGCACGTGTCAACGATAACGACCAAATAAAATGCATGTTCTATTCAAGTGGCAAGAATGCTCACATAAAGTGCAAACAACTTTATAACGGTTCTATTCCAAAACTTGGAATATACCAGAAAGAGCGAAGAATGCTCGCACAAAGATAATATGCAAAAAATACCGTTATTCTACCATTTCGTTTTCGAGTTACGAGCAGTTTTAAAGAGAGCATACAGGTTGTCCTATTCAAGTGGCGAGCAGTGTATATTCGTCTTTGGGTATGCTCTAGGAATTCAATGTCTGTTTTGTTGACGAACCAGTCTCCGTTTAATGTTAGTCCATATTCCCTGGTTTTGGCGTTTAGTGCTTTGGTTATTTTGTTGCTCGTTGTCATGTCAGTTTTGTTGCGGATTGCATGGTAGGTCTGTGAGTTCTGTTTCATTGATTGTAGTTTTTAATTTATGGTAGGTATGCGTCAGATCTCGCTTCGTAATGTGTATTTGTTTATGTGTTTCCTTGATTTCAATGTTGAGTACTTTTAGTAAAAAATGTGTGACTAGTTTTTGCAGTTCTTTTTGTGTGTCGTTTAGTGTAATGTTATGTCGTAGGGCGGTTGTTTTCCCCTGTAAATGTTTTGGTATTATTCTGAATTCCATACACCTAAGTAAATATTTCTGTCTCTCTCGCTGTTTTGCGAGTCGTTTCTGACACTTAAAATACGACTTAATATATTTGTAGGTTTGTTCGTCATACTTGAGACGCATATGTTGCATATATCCCCCTCATTGTGGATGTTTCTGAATTGAATGTCGGTTTACCCTCCGAGTTTAGTTATGTGTTGGTTTTGATACGTGATCTTCTACTGGGGTTATTTTAGGCTTTTTCCACTTACGTAAAAGTTTTGCGATTCGATTTCTAAATTCCAATTTGTAACTCTAAGACCCTAAAAATAGGCGAAAATCTAGCCTCAAAATGGTTTTGTCTTTGTTTTAAGAATATTTGCCCTAAAAAACTCTTAAGATTCAGAGAAACCTTCCCGTTCTTAAACAAAAGGTCTTACTCTCTGCACCACCGGGCATTTTGCTTGCTGAGTGCTCAAGTGCTAAGTGCTTATGGCTACATTCTGTAGTGTGTTTTGATTGCACTCTCATGCAGGTGCTAGATAGTTGTCTGAGCTAAGATTTACTCGTCCTCAGTTCGAAACCCAGACTAGTTAAAGTAAAGTCTCGTTTGTCTTGAGTAAAACACACAAAGTTACACAATTTGATAAAAGATTTCATCGAAATCTCTACTCTTCTTGCTCCGCTTTGCTCTAACTTTACCGAGCAAAATAGAAAGAAAAAAGAAAAAAACCGGAGCTAACGCAATTTAAGTGAAAACGTGGCTTTTTTGACAGTTTCTAAAAAAACTGTTGCCCATACCTCATAAATGGGTTATTTGATAAACTCACAAAGCACTTGGTCCATGCGTTGGTTTCGCTGTTGATGTCACCGCAAACTGTGCGCAAATTTGTTGCCTTGACATGGACGAAAAAATGAAAAGTGAAAAGGTTTTGCACCTAAACGGCTCGCCGGCAGAGACAAAGGCATAAACCATGAAGGCAATGTACCCTGTCTCTGTTTCTGGCCATTGAAAGTTGCAAACTTTTTCCAAAATTACCCCTTTGCATGCAAAAGAAGTTGAGAGTGAAAAAAAACGAACGTGAACGAATCCGGCGAGCTGCATAAGAAAGCAGCGCAGTGCCACGCCCACAGGCAGGGGCAAAGCAATTTTCTGCAAGTGGCTGACATAAAAGCCATATTATATTTGGCTAAGTGTCACCGCCGGCGCACACACACACACACACACACACACACACGCCCTCACCAGAACACAGGAGAGAGCACAAAAAAAAAAAAAACTATTAAAATATCGCTGCAAAAGTTTTTGTTTATGTTTTGGGTCGCCTGCGCTCCATTAGCCTTGGACGTGCCTGTCGCCGCACCAGCTACTGCTCCTTGATTCAGCTTTAGCTTCGCTCACTGTTTGGATTTAGTTTTCCTTCTGGTTCACTGTGTGTCGTGTGTGTCTGTTAGTGTGTGTGTGTATTTTGCTCTATAGCTCTTTAAGCGTTTTAATTAAAACTTTGATTGTGGCCATTAAAATATGGTTTCCATCTCGCTCACTCCCTTCTACCATGCAAAACTAAAAGAATGAACCAAAAAACAAAAAAAAAAAACTAATTAATTAAAGTTATTAATTAAACAAAGTTGCGGCACATGAATATGAATTGAAATGCGAGGGATAAGAGAGGTCGAAAATATTCTTTCTAAAATAGGCTTAATTAGCCCTTAAATTAAGAAAAGAATGGCATAGTTTTGCAATTCATTTGCCTCAAAAGAGTTTACAATGTGAATGGGTTTTCCTGAATTGGAAAATTATGGATCAAAAATACACCAACCCTACCCATTTTCCACCTTTTCCTTGAGTTTTCAAATCAATTGGATGAAAAATAGTTTTTTCTATAGAATATTTTCCGGCAATTTTCCCACCCTGGGTTGGGATTGGTTTCCAACATTGGTAAATCACATCTCACTTTATTTCGCATACTATCCTTACCAACCAACCGAGTTTCAAGTTAATCGTATGAAAAATAGTTTTTTCATTACAACATTTTCCAGGAATTTTTCCATCGGAAAATCACATCATAAATTATTTTTCATACCATTCTTTATAGGGCAGCAAACCGGTTTTGAACCAGGAATTCCTTATTTTTTTACTGTGAACCAAACCCTTAACCGCGAAAAGTCTACCAAGTGTTCACAAATACTACGTATACGACACGTACACCTAATCGAAATTTCGTCAACGAATTCAAAAGTTGTTTTTCTTCAGTAAACTAAGAACTAAATCTGACGGAGCGAGCCCATTTCCAATGAAGAGATGCATTTTATCCACGCTTTTATATGGGACTACATTTTTAAGCGACTAATGTCGCTCGCAGTTTGGACCACAAGCGGGGTTCAAACAAGTTGTTTATAACCTTTTTTAGAATTCGAACTCTTACGAGAGCAAGAGGAACCATATTCAAAAGCACAGCATGATATTTTTGAGACGTTCCGAAACTTTGTTAGATGCGGAAGCTGCAGACGTTCCTGAACCAGAAAATCCCGTCCCTAAGAGCGACAGTTCATCTCAATAAGAGCTGCTCGGTTATGGCCTTATGGTCCATTGCGATTGCGATGCCTAATAGTGGTTTAAAAAGGGGAATGGGGGAAGAGCAGAGAAGTTGGTGGGTTCCGAACCACAGTAAAATGTATAAAATTTGATTTTCAAATAATCGATTTCTTGCACAACTAAATAAAAGAAAGCTAAATTAGTTACAATTCTTAACTTCTCACACAAAAAGGTATATCTTTTTATATTTACTCTTTACCAAAGGTACAAAGGTTAATAGGTTTGTGCAAGTGTGAGTAAAAATAAAAAGGAAGCATCTCTGATCCTATGGAGTATATATATTCTTGATCAGATCCTCAAAGTTTGGGAATGATCAAATGGACGACAGCACTGGCCGTAACCGCGATGCGCAGCACTTCAGTTTAGTTCGTGTGAGGCCTCACAAAGACATCCTAATTGACTCTTAGTGTAAGGCAAAAACTTCCTTTAGTTTGGAACTGAACAGCGCAGAATAGTAGAAATTTTGCAGTTATACACAATTTCGCATAATTATATATTGAGTATTGTATTGGTTATATTAAAAACCAATTTTTTCAATGGTCATGGTACTTTTTTGACAATTGGTTTGACTTCCAACCAAGTTTCAACAACTACCCGACTTTTCGATGTTTTCTCAAAGTTTTCTCTAACAAAACTATCGAGAATGTGTTCCGTTTTCGGTCCGAAAAAGTATTACCTGTCGCTCAGTTTGTGGCAGCAAAACGTAAGTTCTCGATACACGTTTTCGAATCCGTTCTCGACACTTTCTCGATAGCGAAAACGGATCGAAAACTGAATCGTTTCCAATACGTTTTCGCTATCGAGAAAGTGTCGAGAACGTATTCGAAAGCGTGTTGTAAACGTTTACTTTCGCGATAATTGATAAGAATGTTTTGTTTCATTCCATTTTGTTTCCCATTTAAAAATTTGTACTTTTTGTTAGTTTTGTTTCTTTATTTATATGAATTAGTTCAGTTTTATTATATTGTATCGCATTTTTGGCACAAAAATAACTGAAAATAACAGTTACAGCCAAAACAATAGTTTGCATTCTCTTTGCTAACTCTTCTAGCAGGAGCATTTAAAAAATGGTTGAAATCTGCGGAATATTGACATAGCTTACTTATTTAATTTAACACCTTTGGTAAAAAAAACACTGGACAAAGAAGGCCCGACTCCATTAGGGTTTGCTTGACAATGTGTTGTGCATCGGTCAGCAAACTGAGCGTCATGCAAAGCATTCATTTGCTCCTCATAGCGTGGTGGGGGCATCTGATTCAGAGCATTGCGCTGTGTCTCCTCCAGAAAGTAAACAGCTGTCTTCGCCAAAGCGGAAATATTCCGGGCAATTGCTAAACGCACAATGACCGCACTTAGTTCACTGGCCAAATCCATGATATAGGGCAGTATATAATCGGGAAAGACATTGGCTTTGTTGCGTAGTATATTCTTAACTATGGCTTGGTAAGCAGTAAGTCTTGCATCTTGACGGCAGATTTTTGGGCCAGATTCAGTTAAAGACAGAGAGAGAATGAGAGATTTAGATGAAGATTTGGAAAACCCTTAAAGTACTCACAATATAGGGCACAATGCGATCCAATATAGTCTCGAAGATAATATACTTGGACAACTTTTGCCACAGTTGCAGGGCGGCCATTTTGGTATTCGACTGTGTCCATCCACGTATGCAGGAGGTGACCACAGTAATGATTAAAGGAGACCATCGTTTGGTCGAATCCTTTTTCTCAGCTGCCTACTCTTCCCTCATCGAATAGAAAAACATATATCAAGAAGGCTACGAATTGGCGCAAGCGCTCATTCTCAATGCCAGCCAAATGATTCTCCACCAGCTCGCGTTTCCCACGTCTGTAGGCCAGCAATTGGAAGAGCTTAAAGAAGGCTGTGCTCTTGGTCCAGACCTCCAACAAAGCGCAGCTGGAAAATTAAAAAAGTACTAACTAGGATTCCCCATTTTCAACACTATTTTACTTACCTCGCCGAAAATATGTGCATGTCGGGCAGAAAACCGCATAGCTTAGACATCGAACGATCTTTTTCGCTCTAAATTTATCAACAAATGAGGTGGCAACCAATGACTAGCTGTCACAAACAGAGAAAAATTTGAAAATCCGGATGAAACCCGTTTTTCTTAAGAAATTCGGATTTCGTTGTTAAGAGAAACTATCGTAAAAGTCGTAGGTCCGATTACATACGTTTATTTGTCGGGTGGGTACAAATTAAAAATGCGTGCAAGGGCAACAGTTTGTATCAGTGATAAACTTTGAATCCAATTCACAGACACTAAAATCCATTTAAAAAACAACATTTGTTTTGTTATGCCTTTTGTACACCAAACGCGTCGTATAAGGGGGTATCACTATGACCTTACAGTTTTCCATACATGAAATGTACACTCTAGCGTACACCTTAAAAACAATCATTTATGATGGTATCTGTTAAGTTTACGCATGGTACCTTATAGTCGTCCTCCCTAATTCACAAATGTAAAACAATTTAAATATGGGAAGAATCACCACACCTACCTATGTATGTACATAAGGGTGACTTTTTTAAGGTAAATATGGAAATTTAGAGAGGGCGCCCCATTAACGTATTTCTTTTGTCTCATAGATTACACAATTTCAAAAAAAAAAAGAGAAGGCAAAGCTAACTTCGTCTGTGCCGAAGTTTTTATACCTTTGCAAATGCTGTTTTTGAAATGTCAGAGTTTAAGAACGCTTACATAAAAATCTAAAAATTTTTTAACTAAAACCCATTTTCCGACAGATAAACATCTGATTTCGACCAAATTTTGCGAATCTTTTTGAAAACATATCAAATTAACAATCGCGAAGATTAAGAGAGATAAAATTTAAAACAAAAAAGTTATTCTCACTAAGACTCATTTTCCGACCGATCGGCCCAATGGCAGCTATAAGATATAGTCATCCGATTTTGACCAAAGTTTGCAAATCTGTTTGAAAGCATTTAATATTAATAATGGCCGTTTTTATAGACGCTTACATTGAAAACTAATAAGTTTATCTCAGTAAGACCCAATTTTTGACCGTTGGTTCCTAAAGCAGCTATAAGATATAGTCATCCGATCCGGTCGGTTCCAACGTATTAGCAGCGTGCAGTAAAAAGAAGACTCTGTGCAAAATTTCAGCTCGATAGCTTTAAAACTGAGAGACTAGTTTGCGTAGAAACAGACGGACAGACAGACAGACGGACAGACAAAGCTCAATCGACTCAGCTCGTCGGCCTGATCAAGAATTTATATAGTTTATGGGATCGGAAATGAATATTTCTATGCGTTGCAAACTTCTGGGCAAAATTATAATACCCTTTGCAAGGGTATAAAAATACTGAAAGGGTATGGATGGTAATACAAAAACATTCGCTGGGTTTGGTCTGGTTAGCTGGCGTTTTCATTTTATTGAACTTTAAAGTTTTGAGATTCTGATTGTGACTTGCAACTCGATATCTCGTAAGCTATTTGGAATTTCGCTTTGTCTTAGAGGAAGTTGTTGCTTTTGGCTTGGCTTACAAAACATTTCTAAGTAGCAAGTCAAACAAGAAAGAAAGTCGGTCAAGCCCGACTATAACATACTCTGTACCCTTACTACCCTCGTTTTTGCTCACGAGTCAAGAGAGGCAATCTTAGTGACAGAGAGAGAGAGAGAGAGAGAGAGAGAGAAACTTAGAGAGCGCACAACGCAGTGCCGAAAATAATGTTGTTTACATTTCCAAAATTTATTTTGCTTATCAAAATTGTTTAGGATTGGAATTTTGCTAAATTTGCTAACAAACCAAGAGAGGAATTTGCTTGGAATTTGTTCGGAAGAAGTTTCTGTGGCACCCCCTTTATACACAGAGAACAAAGTATGAGAAATCTACACGAAAATGTAGGATTTCTATTCGTTTTGACGGAGATTTTCAAGCCATTACTTTTGTGTAGCTTTTTTGCTTGCTGCGTTTAGTTTTCTCATTTCTAAATGCAGCATTTAGAAAAGCTACATGCACGTGTTGAAATGAGAAAGCTAAAAGCGGCATGCAGCAAAGCCACACGCCACGTGTTGAAATGAGAAAACTTAACGCGACGTGCAGAAAAGCTACATAAACGTTATGGCTTGAAAATCCCGGTCAAAACGATGAAACAGAAGTAGACCACCAACTAACACCCATCAAGTTTGGTTCTGAAAAATACCACATTAAACAAATTTATATTGTTTTTTACTTACTCTGCTGGTGGGATTTGAAGTCGGGGCCCTTGGACTGAAAAAAACTCGGTGGGAACGACGCCTTAGACGGCTGAGCTATGCCGCGCCTGTAAAGCAAGGCATCTAATGTGTTACTTGTATTGAGTAAGATGTACTTGTATTGAAAACTTACACCAATTTTCGCATGCTTGTAATTCTTAAGTTCGAATTCAGTACTCTGCTCATTTATATACGGGACTGAAATTTGGACACGTTTCGTGTAGACTTCCAACATGTAGCATTCAGCATTTGTAATTCTAAACGTTTATGTAGAAAACCTACACGTCGCGTGTGAAGAGCAGTTTTCTAAACGAAAAATGTAAGAATTCAATACTGACTTAAAGCAACATTTTTTGTTTAGAACTTCCACATCCAAAAGTTAATGTTGAAAACCTAAACGGTTCGTATGGTATTCAGATTGCTGCATGAAAAATGTAGAAGTTATTTGGAACTAGATTTTGCTTTTGCCCAGCTTTTGCGCGGCGTTTAGTTTTTTTGAATTTCTACACGTTGCATGCAGTTTTTCTGCATGCCATGTGTAGCTTTCTGCATTCTACATTAAGCGTGTGCAATTTAGCAGGCCGCGCCGTGCAGCCAATTTTGTTTTCGCTGTGTAAGTCGATATATTTTGTTATTTCCATTTCAATTCTTCTGCTTTTCCTTTCGTTTTTTTCCACTAATTAACGATTAAGATGATTAGATTTTTCCATTTTTCTTTTGCCAGAGTTTTTCGCATTATCAATTAACTCACAGTTGAAGCAACTGCCTCAAGTTTCAATGCAATTAGAAATGTATATCGCACTTAGATACGAGTTAACACAAACACAAAAGGCTCAAATTGAGAGCAAGAAAAATGAAACTTGAAAGCCTCAGTTTCAGTGAAGCCACAGCCAAGGAGTACAATTAACTGTTATGTAAGTGAGCAAGCACACACGCACACACACACACACATACACAGCCTTATGCATATGTTTATGTGCTACGAAACCATACAAAAGATAATTAAAGCATTTGCCCAACACACGCACACACACACACACACACATGCAACCTTACTCAAGTGTGTTTAACGTTCATAATGCGCTTAAGCTGTTTATTGTGTTTAGCACCCACACAATGTGTGTGTTTGTGTGTGTGCGTATCTTCCAAATAGCTAACAGCCTGGAGCCTAGCGGGGGTCTGTGGCATCTCTTCCTGCTTCAATTACAGGGCATTAGAGCGTCGATTACAATGGCCCTGGGGGCTTAAAATCAAAGCAAAGTGAAATTTAAGGAAAGAACAAAGACCAATTGGTACTTAATAATTAAGGTTAAGCACCTGCAATTTCAGGTGTATTCAATTTGTTTGTGTTTGCTTGCGCAATCACTTAAGTAGGCTTTAAAAAAAATTGCCCACAAACAAACCGAGCAACGTCCAAACAAACAGTAGGATCAATTTACCAAGTGATTCTCAGCACGTGCGCACACTTTTGGCATCGACTGTCACAATAATGCACACTGCTCATTAACGTTATAAAAATAATTGCTTCACACTCTCACACACCCACACACCCAAGAAGCAAGTGAATTACGGCTGCCATGTGCTAAATTCCAATTAACTTGCATGTGTATGTGTGTGTATGTGTGTGTGTGTGTCATCCCGGTTGCCTGGCCAAGTTGGTAATCGTCCAAGATGAACAAAATTGTGTTTAAAAAAAAAAGTTATGCTGGCCTTGTTGGGGGTGTAGACTTTGTAAGTACCCTAGATTCTTAAGGGAAAATTATGGGGAACTAATAAAGCAACATTCAGCAGTTGAAAACAATCAGATTACTCATGATTCTGTTCTGTTGGACTTTGTTTGCCACTTGTCGTGGACTTTGTGTTGACATCGAGTATTTGTGGGTAGACCCTGGCTGGCATCAATTGCCTAACAAAGAGCGTCTCGAGTTGTAGCAGGTGGCTGCGCGACATACTTTCACAAGTAGGAACTATCGTCTGGCAGGCTGTGTACAATGTAAGATCTGAAAAAATTGATCGGATGCTTGACCAACGTGAAATCGGTTACATGTAGGTGAAGAGTCGGCTGAGACTCCCCCAACTCCAATTGTAGAAGCATCGCATTGCACCACAAACGGCCGCGTGAAATCGGCTTTAACCAATACTGGGGCTGTAGTTAACGCATCTTTCAGTGCCTCAAATGCTATGCGACCCGCCTCTGTTAGCGAAAAGCTACGTATCCGCTCCTTGGACAGACTTTCGTGTTGGGGCGCGGCGATGCTGGCGTAATCCTTTACGAACCTCCTGTACCACCTATGTCATTCCCAGAAACCGTTTCAACTGCTTGGCTGACTTTGGCTCTGGAAACTCTCGCACTAGCACTTATTTTCGACTCATCCTTTTTGATTTGTCGCCTTCTCCGACCACAAAACCCAAATATTTGGCTTGTCTATGGCAGAATTTACTTTTCTCCACGTTAATGCTCAGTTGTGCCCCCGCTAAACATCGCTAAATGTTCTTCAAACGTTTTAGAGCACACCAGCAAATCGTCTAAATACACCATACACATGCTCCCTTAATGCTGCCGGGATCACCTTGTCCATTAAGCGACACATTCACTGGGCAGAATTGCACCGTTCAAAAGGCATCACAGTAAACTGATAAAGCGGGCGAACGGGCACTGTGAACGCTGTCTTGTCTTTACTTTTTCGTTCCAACGGTACCTGCCAAAACGCATCCTTTAGGTCTATAGCAGAAATATAATAGGTCTCTTGAAGTCGGCTTAACAACCCCTCAATATGTGGCAGTGGATACGCATCCTTAACGGTTTGTTCATTCACTTTTCGTGCATCCAGGCATAAGCGGTTTTTTGGGACCCTTCTGCACGAGTGTTACTGGAGAGCTCCAACTGCTGTTGCTCTCTTCGATCCAGTTCGGCGTAAACTAACTGTTGCTTCGCTGGCGAGATTGGATAATGCCTTTGCTTGATAGGAAGATTCTCGTTGTGTACTTCGATCACATGCTGTTCTATGGACAACTAATTGTTATGTTCCTTCCGGCTTTATGGAATAAGCAACCTGGCCTCTGGCATACATACATATGTACATCTTTGTGGGTGGGTGTGCAGCTGACACCTAACTTCGTTCGATTAACAAAGAGAACAAAGTACTACAGACACTAACAACAATATGCACTCGCTGCTAAGCCCTCTCTATTTTCTTTGTAACTGTAACAGTCGCAAAAGAATAACAGTTGCGCTCTGAATTCTACTCACTTCAGCTCTCATACACACATGATTAACATGCGTGCTCTGCAAGTAGTATGTACCAACAACAACTACATACATATGTAGGGGGGAAAGCTTGAAAGCCGATAGGTGTGGGACTTGGGACTACCTCACCCACTAAAACCAACCCTTTTCTTCGTTCCCCACTCGCGGGACCAACGCTAGATATTACTTCGCGAGGGGGGGAGGAGATGGCATGAAAGCCTCGACTAGAATCTCTTCTAGTGATTGAATTCAGATAGCGCAATCTTTCTGCGCGACGCCAGGATTGGATAACCCCTGGAGCCATTTTGCTTATTGCATCCCAATTGTTTTGCGAGCTTAGTAGGATATCCATCAAGTTAGTGACTGTGAATGGCCTCCCAATGCATAGGCTTAGCTCTTTCCGATCAGCACAGAATCTAGGACAGATAAAAAACACATGTTCTGCGTCTTCTATGGTGCATGCAAAACGGATCAGTCTCATGCTTAAAATCATATAAATATGACTTAAAGCATTCGTGTTCTGTCAGTAGTTGCGTCAAGTAGAACAGGTCTTTGCGTGGCCAGAGACGAACTCGCTCCACCTCGCAGCTCATAAAACGGAAGCAGTGCTCATAAGTCAACCACCGCCTAATGTCCGGTATCAGTCGTCTTGTCCATCTGGCGTTGGGGGGAGTCCGCCATCTGTTCTGCCACTTGGCCAACGATGCAGCTCTGCGGTCAGCTGGCAGTTATTGGCTCGCGCACTCGCGCACATCCCTGCCAAAACAAGGATACAGTCCGCAAGGTGCAAAGAACATGCAGCGCACCTCTGCGGTATGCCGGTCTACATCCTCGGCTGGTGCCCATATCGCTGCAGCGTAAAGGACCTAACTACGCTAACTATTAATCCTCTGCCGTGTTGCGGTGGCCCTCCGATGTTGGACATTATGCCGGTCAGCGCTGTTCCTGTTTTCGCAGCTTTATCGGCAGTGTATTGGAGGTTGTGCTTGAATGTTAGCCCGTGGTCCAGCATCATACTCAGATATACAGTCATCAATGTGTATTGTAGCAACCTCCACAATTTTCCTTCCTTTTGCTTCCGTTTTATGAGCTGCGAGATGGAGCGAGTTCGTCTCTAGCCACTAGAGAACTTGAACAATTGTTGTGTTTGCTTTTTGTTCTGCATCCATGAGCTCTTTAGCAACAAAGACTATCGCAATGTCATCTGCGAAGCCAATGATAGTGGTCTCTGGAGGTGTTGTAAGCCGCAGTATTGCGTCATACATGACGCTCCACAACGTAGGTCCTAACACTGAGCCCTGTGGTTTTCCGCCAGTGACGATCTGTTGGGGGATCAAAGAGGGGGACTAGGGGGGAACAGTGGAAGAGTGGGAAAAAGAGGGAAAGAAAACTGTGACCACAAGCTGTGATAAAATGAAGACAATCATATTAATATCCAACAACACAATTTCTACAATTTCTTAAAATTTTGGACGCGAACGAAGTCGCGGCGGGTTCAGCTGGTAAGGTATATATATATATATTCTTGATCAGCTTCAACAGCCGAGTCGATATAGCCATGCCCGTATGCTCAAAGAGATCTCAGAGATGGTAAGAGATAGAGCTTTGACAAGTATGGGACAAACACTTCTTATATTTGCAGGCAGATCAAGTTTATTTTCCATTTTTGCCACGCCCCCTGCCGCCCTTGCAATTTATAAAAAACGTTATATCTCCCACAGTTTTGTAGTTAGAAGGTTCGTTCCTTCTAAAGATATTTAGTAATCAATATTATTTATGCATTTGCTGAAGGAATGATAAAGATCGGACGTACTATACTCAAGCTATGGCCAAAAGAAAGTTCGCTTCCGCTTGCTTGGTGGCTAGCAGAATTGCTTGCAGAGTAAATGCTAAGACCGCAAGGGACAGCAATTTTGAATTAATCTATAAGTCGCTCAGGCATTTTGTGTTTCGTTACTCGACACACGAAATTGATAAGAAATTCAGCATCACATTCGGTTCGACTAAACTGTCAGTCGTTCAGAGTGTAACACACACACAGAGTATAGAGTTCATATTTTTTCAATTTAATGTTCGAAATTGGTAAATAGAGGACGCATTCAAAATTCTTGTAGTCGAAACAGCAGAAAAAAAAAAACTTTAAAAAAAAACAAAAACACGAAAATCCCCTTTTGCATTTAATTTAACGAATCCTTAATAAAAAAAGGACCACAAAATTCTCCGGCTACACAATACGGTACTTTTCGCAAAAGCGTTTCAACATTTTCGTAGCAATTTTCAACATGCTTAGAGGTGTGCCGTACGTGGAGTTTGGGGATCGCGGTGATGGCGTCTTTCTGCTAAACGAACGCAACGATGAGGCAGAGCACGAACAGTTGCGCCTGGAGGCCGGCTTACTGCATGAGCCCAACTTGCGACGTGACAATCAACAGCATCCAGTTCTGCAGCAGATCAACCAGCAGCACCAGCAACAGCAGCAACAACTGCAGCAACAACAACAACAAGTGGAGGACAACGACAAGCTGATTGCCGACCTAATGAATGGCCGCCAGGATGAGTACGAAGCGGATGGCCGTTTGGCTGCCACCGCCAAGAATGCCATACCGGCAGTACGGCGTCTGATCAAAGAGCTGCAGGTGATGGAGACCGAACCGCCGGAGAATACCTGGGCCAGACCCAAGTCCATGAACAACTTGCTCAAATGGCGCGCCAAAATACGCGGCCCCGATGGTTCCCCCTATGAGAATGGCATATTTGAGCTGGCGCTCAGCTTTCCCGAGGCTTATCCCTTCAAGGCGCCCATCGTGCGCTTCATTACCCCCCTCTACCATTGCAATGTGAACGGCCTGGGCTACATCTGTGTGGATGTGCTCGATGAGGGTGCCTGCTGGTCACCGGGCTTGACCATAGACAAGCTACTCCTATCACTCTCCTCGATGCTGAACGATGCGGATCCGTTGACCGCTTACAATGCGGAAGCCGCTAGCGTTTTTATGCAGGATCGTGAGCGTTATGAACGTACAGCACGCGCCTGGACCAAACGTCATGCCATGGAAGTGTCTTGGGAGTGAGGAGGAGGAGGAGGCGGGGGAGGCGGAGGATTCGAAGGAGGATGAGAAAGAGGAGGAGGAGGAGGACGGTGCAGAAGGAGGGCGTAGCAGCTGCAGCAAGTGCCGGTGCCAATGCGATTGCGATTGCGAGTTTCATTCATATCAAATGGTTAAACGTAAAGCCGAGGCAGTTTTGGACATACGAGTTTCGATTGTGGTTGACATAGAATTTTGGAATAAACATGATGGTGTCCTCTGTCAAAGTGAGAGTTTGTTTTTAGGCAGAGGGTAAAGGGCGAAGTGGGGGGTGGCACATACATATGTGTTGCATAACATTTAGGCAGCACCGGCAGCCGACTCACAACTTATGCAAATTTAACGAGCCACCACAAGACACATTTGCATAATCAAATGCCACAATGGTAAGGAGGGGGCGGGCCCAAGGCCTTCCCCAGCTAGAGGGTGCACACTTGGGCATATTCCATTTAAGCTGCAAACCTGACCTTTAACTGCATTTCTAGAGGGGATGAAGGCTGAACTGAATGCATGAATGAAGAGTACAAATCCATATTGGAAACAGTTATGGTACCGTATGCTGAGGAAAATATGCCATTACGTTGGGTATTTCAGCAAGATAATGATCCTAAACACACATCAAGGCTGTTATCTAAATTTTTCGAGGACCAACAAGTTGACGTTCTGAAGTGGCCAAGCCAATCCCCCGACCTTAACCCCATTGAAAACTTGTGGGGAGACTTAAAAAAGAAATTGGCAAAGCATTCATTTTCAAATAAACAAAAATTATGGGAAGGTGTCCAAAAACTGTGGTATGAGACACCAGTAGAGACCTGCCAGGATCTTATTAAAGTGGCCAAAAATAGAGGTGTATACACTGAATACTAAGTTAGGAAATACTAATTTACCTAAAAAAAAGAACACAAAATGGCAATTAACATATTTTTTCTTACCAACACATGAAGTGTACCTATTATTATGATCACACTGAAAACGTATCTGAAACACAAAATGATCTCTTTTATGTTATATTATTATTCAATGTTACAATTAAGTTTATTTTATTAAAAACAAATAGTTTAAGAACCAATGAGAACAAATTTTAAGTTTGAAACAATGAATAAAACTGTTTTCTGTTACCTTAAAGTCAGATGTGTGTTGTGTGTACCTATTAATATGATCAGGTGTGTAGCTGCCATATAAGAAACTGGCCAGTGAAATGTTCCAACAAGAGGCGCCATCTATTGGCGCCATCAAAATAGAAAACAAGCGAAAGAAAGTTAGCTAGCTACAAAAAGGATGTCATTATCACAAAAATGTCTTCACACCTCTGTGTGTGAGCACAGGTTGTAAAGCCTTTAGGGCTAAAGTGGAATGAAATTCATTAATATGCATATATGGCTCCCATGTTGGGCAACCAAAGAAAACCCGCCCCCCCGGTCCACCCCTCCACCACACCACAATCCCCATCCGGTTGATGTCTTTGACAGTTGACTTTTCAGCTTGCTTTTTCCCCATTTTCCTTCTTCTCTTCGCTCTCTAATGGCATGTTTTGATTTTGCCCTAGGAATAAGTAGAAACAAACATGGCACATACAAAGGGGGCGGGCGAAGGGCGAAAGCTAAGCGAAACGTGTAGCATAACCTCAGGCGGCCAGTCACGCACACTTTCGCACTTGTGTGTCGCTGCTTGGCACACGTGACATTGTCCACATTTTCGCGTTTTGCGGGTGCAAATTGATTTTCATGTTTTCTGTTTTCTTATTTTCCCCCTCTCCTTTCTTTTCGCAGAAATGGCCCTTCTACTGCCCGCCGCCCTATCGCACAATCGGCATGCGAACGACAGCAGCGATATTCGCAGGAATTTGCGCACGCGCTACCGCGACTCCTACAAGCACAATCGGGATCATGAGTAAGTACCACTTGGCTGCCACTCAGTTTTATGGCCGGGGACCACCAGCCCAATCCCAATCCCAAATTTGCTAGCCATTGATTTTTATGGCCGAGAAGCGACATGCAAAAGCGTAAATAAAAACCCAAAAATGCGTAAAATCCTTGCATGAAATACATAAAAATGTCTAAGCCTGCGTTGATTTGACGCGTTGTTAATTCTTTACTGACTTTTATGATTCGCTTCATGGACAGGTTGTATGCCGTCCCGCCTACCCACTACGTTTTGCAAGGAGCTAAACGGCAACTTGGCCAAGTGTCTACGACATGTCCTTAAGTGTCCTTGATGTTCTGTTTGTGGTGTGGCCGGGACAAACAAACAAACAAACAGTAGGAACAGACGGCACAAAACACTACTTGTCCTCAGCTCTAGTGTTATGTATCTCCATCTCTGACTCCGACTACCCACTCAGTTTTCATTCATCCTGACCGTCTGCGGTTGTCGTTGGCCATGCCAACACACACACACACAAACACACAGAAACACACAGAATGATTGTCAGTTGGCAAATTGCAAAAAGAAAGCAAAACCAACAAAAACAAAAAAAAAAAAACAAACTCAAAGATATTGCACGATTTTTCATAAATTCTTTTTTCTTTAAGAACTTGTTTTCCATTTGACCCATTCGGCTTACAACTTTGTGTCAAGTTTGTTATCTTTTTCAAGCGAATTACATACTGTAGCCAAATTTAAAGCAAGAGTTAGTGTTGGTTTAAGGTGGTTCAACCTTCTATGGGCATGTTGGGTAATTTGCACGAGTTTGACATACACGAATCAAGGCAGAATAGTGAGTGAACAATCACTGAGTTTGATAACTGAGCTGAGTAAAAGAAGTACTGAGTCGCTGAACAAAACAGAGCAATTCACTTTTTCAGCTTAACGCAGCATTGAGCAACTGGCGCCACTATGTCGCACAATCAATTGACTCGTTTTAAACTGAGTTACAAAAACAAAATTCATGCAAACCAGACGGCTGACTATGAGACTATGAGGATCCCTGCTCTACTAGAGTCTCGCTAATTATTGTTGTTATAACCGTTACTTGAGGAGTAAAATGGGTATACTAACGTTGTGCAAATTTACAACAGCAGAAACAATATAACCATATATGTCTGTACCTCTTTATGAACATCTAGATAATCAGAGCTGGCAAATTTGAAATGTCTGCACTTTTCTGTTGGTGTGGAAAAAGGGGTGACAATTCATCACCGTTCAAGACATATTGCGTTTTTAGTTCTGAAGCATGCGAACAAAATCCAAGCAAACATTTCAAAACTATGGCCCCTTGACTTAATAATGATAGATTTTGGAAGACTTTATAGATAGCTGTTCAAAGATATTTGAACAGAGTAGTTTGAGCACTACCTGCGTTTGGGACTCAAGTGCAAGGCGCATAAAAATAGATTAGTAATTAAAAAACCCTTGAAAAAAGGGCCACATCTGGTTTCAATAAGATAGAAATCCAAGCAGCCTACAACCATTTGGTATGCCATGCGATTGCTTGGGGGTAGAACAAAAAATGTATAAAAAGGAAAAACCAATGTCTTAATAAAACATTCAGCTTCTAGAAACGGAGCTAGTCACTCGCACCATATATGCGTTTTATTCAATAGCTATATGAAGTAGCGATAAAATCTTGCTTAGGGTTTCCTGAAATTGAACTACGAAAATTAAAAATATTTCATATATTTTTACATTTTTATGGCATTTCCATACGTTAAAGGCCTGGTATATGGGCAGCAGTTCTCACACATTGATCAATTCTGCACAATTAATCTACATAATTTAAAAAATAGCAAATAACATTGAAATAAGCGATTGTGAGGACACTTCATGTCGATTTTGCGAGGCACTACAGTACTGCCTAAAAGGGTACCATAGTGGTTCCATTTTTAAGAAACTTTTTTCGCCAAAATACAGCTTTAATAGAATACAAAGGGGGTAACAAGACTGAAAGAGGGTTTGCACAAGACTATCATACGAACAAGGAACATAATCTCTCTATGGACAGCAGTTGCGCAAGATGTTGCTGCGGCAAAGAGAAGCCCAGTCATCCATGATCACTCTTTTCCTAATATAGAAACTTCATATTAGTGATCTCTCTCCTTCAAATTCACGCCACATGATCCCCAAAATTTTAAGAAATTATCAAATGTTCATTTTAACAAATATTTTCCTAAAATAATTCTTCATTTGATAGTTGATTCATTATTGGCGAAAAGGGAATTTAATATAATTAATTACAGCTAGAATTTCATAGATTAACAAAAGTAAAACCTAAAATTTATACATACACAGAAAAATAAAGATCACGATATTTAGTATCAATCTGATATTTTGTAGTTTCAAATCGGCCTTCATCTGAAAAATACCCAGATGATATGTTCGAATATATCACTTTGACATTTCGAACACATCAAAGCGATATTTTTTCAGATCAACAATTTGATATTCTTTAATATCAATGATATATTATTAAAGTATCAAAGCAATATTTTAAAAATACCTGTAGGACATGGTTTTAGTATCAAAGAAATATTTTTTAAATATCAAAAGGGTATTATTGTAGTACCAATGCTTTATTTTTATAATATCAAAGCTATATTTTTATAGTACATATTAGAATTATTCTGACAATTATCTTTCTGGAAATATCTGCTCCTTGTCGCTGGAAGAAATGTAATTAAGGCGGTCGAAGTTAAATCCACACTCTAGATAAATTGTAAAATTATTTTTTTTGTAAAATTTTATTTTTTTTCTCAAAATATAGAAGAATAATTATTTCAAAACAAAACTTACCAATTAACTTTTCGTACACCAATTTTCCAATGTTTAGTTTTTGTATCAGCTCATAGAGTCGGATGTCTTCCATTTTAATCTGAAAATTATAAAAAATTTATGTATTTAAAATCGCAAAAGCTTTTTTGTGCATGTGTGCGAAATCTGCCGAAAGCAAAGGCTGAGCATGCGCTTTTTTGTTCTGCCCTTGAACGTCAAACAGCACACATATGCATACACACATGCATATTTTGCATGTACATTTGTATGTACGCATGTTTGCATATGCATGTATTTGTGTTGTTCGACGTTCAAGGGCAGAGCAAAAAAAACGCATCGCGGACACAAAATATGTATACATACATATGTACATATTTAAACACGCACTTGTACTGCGTAGAGAGCTCAAAGTGAAAAAACACGCACAATATGTATGTATGAGTGTGTGTATTATATCCGTACACACTATTAGCAACTCAATAAAGGCAATAGCCTCATTACAATTTATTAATTTGCAAGTACAACAACAAAACACACACATGCAATTCACATTTTATTCACTTTTACCGTTTCCTTTGTTTTTTAGGCACCGCACTTTTTTTTACTTACCTTTCCCACGCGCCAGCACAGATTGAATGACGAAATGCGCAAGAAGAAGCTAGAAGCTCTCTGCAGACCCGACGCCAACTTCGAAACGTTCACGAAGAGAAAACGACCGGCACTCGTTTTCGCGCTTGCGGCAGCAGAGCAATGAGCATTGTTTTTGCTTTTTTCGAGATAGACTATTGCTGTCTCTCTTTGATTTGAGAAACTCTGTGTGTCTCTTTCTACTGTCAGAATTTCGATGTCTACTTTGATCTCAAATCATATCACTAGGGCATTTTTCATATCACTTTGATCATTTCACATTTCCATATAATATTTTTAGTATCAATGTGGTATTACAGGTTCATATTGATATTAAATAGTTTCACTTTGATATGCAAATATTGATATTACTGATATGATATTGAAATACCTGATCTTATTTTTTTCTGTGTAGAAATATTTATGGGTACAAAAAAACTAACGAAGTGAGCCAAAAAGTAATACAAAACAGAATCAATATTCGGATGAGACCAATCATTGGTAACTAAATTTAATTTGGAATAACTACGATCATCATAATGATCATAAAAGTTGCTGCTGCTACAATGGCAGATGACTCCACTAAGAAATGCAAAACAAAAATGCAAGATAAAACTATTTAGATAAGGTTTTTCAAATAGTTAATGATCATCATCATAACCATAACCATTTCATGGCTCAGAGATAAGACCAACTATTTAGGCAACTTGCCACTTGAGCGTCAAATTCTAATCATAGCCTAGCCGATTTGGAAAAAAATAAAATTTCATAAAAACTGGGCGACACAACCACAAAATTTTCATCACGCAATGAATGATTTAAAGAAAAACTGATTACTTAATGGTAAGTATTGTCGCTGTTTCGGGAATAACCAAATTCTCTCATCAGCGGACTTGTTTTGCTGTTCACACTTCAAACAAACATCCAGTTAGTATATATTTAAACAACTGCAGGCGGCGAATAAAGACATAGGAATTCCAATGTTGTAAGTTCACAGTCCGAATTTTGTCTATGGTTTTTTGTTTGAAGGTGTTTGTTTACAAATTTGTTGTAATTAACAAGTCTGCTCTCGAAACAGCGATCGTTGTACGGACATACCCAATTGATATTCCAAAATGTTGCAGTTAATATCTGTTGATTTGTGTTGTTTATAAAGATTTATACTCAACCCAGCCAGATGTAACTTTGACTAAGATTTAAAAATTTGAAATTTTTTGCATTTCGTTTGGAACTTTGGCGAGTTTTTTTGGCATGTTTTTTTTAAATTTAATAGAAATCAAAGCAACTTTACCTCCATAATGGCAATCCATTTCAGTTGTTTCATTCAACTTGCAGTTCATTGAGTTGTCTCATTGGAAAACTGTCAAACCTCTTGACATGTGGCAAAAAATAAAAAAAAAAGAAGAGGAAAAGAACAAAAAAGTAAAGTGAAATTTCAATTTTAAATTACTCTTTTCCATTACAAAAACACACACTTAGTTTTAAGGCCAAATTGACATTTCCATTGACTTTGGTTGCCGACAACAACAAGAACAACAACAACAACAAAAGCAACTCATGTACAAGTAGAAACGAAAGGCAGACGCGTCAGCGTCAGCGCCAGCCCATTTATGTATGCTACAATAAACGCACATCAATCACATGCCGCATACGCCATGTTGTACACCCACACATACACAAAACTCGGACTGTGTCCAAGCAGAACATGGTAAGTGCTTGTTTTTGTCTGATTTTTGTGTTTTGTTGGTTTTCTTGATGTTTTTTTCGTTCTTAAGTGTTTTTCTTTGCTCATCAAAAGCCGTTTATTATGATACGCTACACTTTTGTTGGCCTCTCCGAGAC
Source organism: Lordiphosa magnipectinata (assembly GCA_037044535.1). Taxonomy (NCBI): domain Eukaryota; kingdom Metazoa; phylum Arthropoda; class Insecta; order Diptera; family Drosophilidae; genus Lordiphosa; species Lordiphosa magnipectinata. Next base: position 27,886 of record JBAMBO010001982.1, read on the forward strand.
ACACTCACACACACACACATACACAAAATTAAATTAAATCCGCAATTTATTATTTTATGCTTTTTCATTTTATTTCATTTCGTTTTTCTCTTTCATTTGGTGTGTGTGCGTTTTTTTCTCATTTCGTTTTCATACCAAAATAGCTACAGTCTAGCTGTGGCTTAATTAGCCAAAGGACCAACATTCGAGCCATTTAAGACCCCGTGAAATGTGGCCTAATTGAAATAAATCGATCAATTCCGCCGTAAAACTTTTATTGCTTATGTCGGCGGTGCGACAACCACAAATTATGAATTATGCACTCAGTTATAAATAAATAACAAAATTACGAAAAATAACAAAAGGAAAACACAAAAGAAAAACAAATAATAATTCGCCACAATTTAATTTACATAATGACAGTGTCAAGCGGCACGTAAGGCGCTGCGGCACACTCCCTCACACACAAACACACACACACACACAGCCAGCCTCACAAAGCGAACAAAGAAATTAAAAAGACGCCGGCTTTTGGGCCCGTACAGAAATTCACACTTTTTAATGCGATAAATTTACAAGGCAACTGGGAAATCTGCAGCCGACAGCCGTAAAGTAGGCAGCACCCACCACCCACCACCCAACTCCAATTCCAACAGCAGCCGTGCATCATGGCGTCTACGTGGAGCAACAATAAAACGTTTTAAGCAAAAATCCCCATGAGGATTAGCTTGGACCGCATAAATTTGCTAGGCACAGACAAAACAAACAGAGATGAAGGAAATGCCAAAGCCAGCCAGCCAGGAACGGATTCAACAAACTAAGGGGTCAGCTAAAAGGCTAAAATTTGTCATCGATTTGTTATCGAATAGACAAGTTTAAGCTAAAGCAACAGCTGATTGTGTCGAAACAAAGTAAATGCCGCATTATTTTGTGTTCCACCCTTATATTTCCAATCATTTTGCCGTGACTGACGAATCAATAAATTGCAAAAACAGACCAAAGAGTATATAAATACTAATTGTAGCATGTATACAGAAAAAAAATCCGAAATATCCGAGCTAAAATTAATCCCAAAACGATGTCAGAAGTCGATCAAGCCCGGATTTTCTCAAACCAAGTACGAGAAGGATTGATTTGAGCACGGAATTTTTAATTCCGAAATTCTTGTCTTGATCCCCACTTTAGATCCAATCCAGAAGGTTCGATATTGACTTAAGCTTGATATTCGTACTTGATGTGATCTCTTAGTCGGCTTGGTGCAAGAATAGCCGAGATTATATTGACTACTTTCAATCCGAAAACGGATTGCATCCAAAATGACTGAGATTGACTTTAGCTCAATGTTAAAACTCATTTTGACCCCAAGAAAAGCATCTCACAAGAACATCTCTAACGAACTTTTTTGATTTTCAAACCGTATGGGCCACCCCTAGCCTATGGGGCATAGCCTCGAAACTGTTCGCTATTGAAGACTCTTCAATAGACTTGACCCATCAACTGCAACTCAGCAGCTACTTTCTCATGCTGGAAGTACTATAACTGGTAGGGAGTTACTAGGCAACGGTTAGTGCTAAGAAAACTTTGTGTATGTGTGTGTGTACACATTTAGCCTGACAGAGAGCTTTACTCTCTCAGTTTCGAACTTGCTCGCGGTTTCTATTCGCTCTTTCGCTTTGACCGTGGAATTCCGTACTTTCTTCAATCTGGAGTCAGGATCATCTTGAAATTAGCATTTTTGGATTGATCCAAGCCTTTTAGGATTGTTCCAATCCTTTCAACTAGAATCTAGTCCCTCTAACAAAGCTTCTCGCTTAATACACTGAAAAAATAAATTCGGGATTTCCGGGATCAATTTATGCCAAAATGGTAATAAAAATGGGTTGAACCTGGAATGGCATAAATAATTCCCGACAGGAACAATTTAAGTACGGATAATTTTTTAAATTTTGATCCCGGTTTTAGCCTGACCGAACTTAAACTCATCCTCCTTTTCGAACATAACTTAGTCCCATAAGAAATAATATTCTAGTTCGGTAGAGATAGATCTGTGAACGATATCCGTACTCAAATTTGTTCCATACGAGATAATACTCTACTTAGGTAGAGATTGATTTTTTTTTTATTTATATATTTTCTGATATTTTCTTACAGGCAATATAGATATTGTTTTCGCATTTAGAAGTTCCGAACAATTTATCTACGAAATTGTAGGAGATATGGCTCATTTCAAATTATAACATGCGGAATGGCAAAATACAGAAGCCTGCCATTTTGATATACATATAAAAATGTACTCACTTCAGTTTGTCTCCACAAGAACAGCTTCTGCCTAAAGTCCATACGAGGGCCTAAAGGAGGGATCGCATCTCGAAGCTCTTTCGCTGTCATGAGCTTTAAGTGCTCAATCTTAATAACCGCATCTGTAAATAATGGAAATAATGTTAGGGAACATTTAAACACTGGAATAAAGCCGAAGACGCTTACAGTATCTTACAGCTTATTTCAACATTTTCTTTTAATGAGTTCTTAAACTTTTTTAAACTATTTATTCAAATAAACTGTGATACACTGTATGTGGATACATGCAGTATGTCAAAAGTGTTTTGACACAGAAAAAATATTAACATTTTTCACTTATTGCGCAAAAAAAATGGGCTTTTTATAAACGGTAAAATTTTGTTCTAATTTTGTTTTACCATTTTTTGCAAAATAAGTAAAAAATGTTAATATTTTTTCTGTGTCAAAACACTTTCCTGAAATACTGTATATAAATGCACGCACAGTCACCAACGAGAAATAATTTGAGTAAAGTGCGCATTTTTCATACACATACATGCATGCATACATCTGTGAGTTTAAGGTAGGCAAAGCATTGCTTCCACACCGGGTTTTACATATGTATGTACATATGTATGTCTTCACACCCAAGCCGAAAATTAGAAGAACGCATTAAACACCAAACTAAAGTTTGCATGTACACACAGTCACAAAACAGAAAAAATTTGAGTAATGCGCATTCTTACCCGCTATCATATACACACATTCATACAAACAAACACACATACACCGCCGTAGCGATTGCAACACTTTACACAATACACTTTACACTCACCTGACAAATTCTCCACCATATGGTGCAAGTTGTTGCTTTTGCACCATTACTTTAATTTTTTATCGGCCATTTCACTTTTTTGTCACTCTTTCTTAGTTTTTTTTCACTTTTCACTGCGCACTTCAACTTCTTGTAGCAAGCGTCACACAAAGAATGCAAAATGCAAAGAATGCTACAAAAAGGAGATCGAACAACGATGAGAGAAGCAAAGAGAGCGAATTTGCCTTTGCTCTCAGGTTTTACGCCCTCTCACTCTCTCAATTGGTTGTTACGTACGAATCGTACATAAAACAATCCTTTTCGGAATGATACATGCCCACTCGTACTTAAAAATGTAATCCTACTGTCGGGATCAAATCACACTTTTTAGGCTTAAAAAATTCCCGGCATTTTTTTTCTGTGTACCTTATTTCATTACGCTGCTGCATGGTTTTCCCAAAACAACATACTCTAAAACATGTTCATTTCAAAGTTAATTATATTATAAAACTTCAATATTCGACCGGAAGAATAAGTTTAGGCTAAACATTATGATCAGGATGCACCTATATTTAATATTTAATACTAAAAGAATCGATAGAGTGCCTTAGTTCTATATAATAGGATATGGGATAAAGAACAAATAAAGAAACCTAAGCTAGTCTAAGGTTCGGTTCGCGGACCGGTTCCTGGAACCCCTGAACCCAAGGCTTTGGTTCGAACCCCGGTTCGCTTGAACAAAAAATAAATAGTTTCAATTTATAATATCCTTTATTTTAATAATGTAATTTGAATTATCAACTTCATTAGCTGACATTTACAACATTTGAGAACCTGCTTAATTTAAGTTAATAAGCATTATATCTTCTAGGAGCTGTTCATCTATACTAGCTCTTAGATCAGAAAGAACAAACTTAAGTGTTGAAAAGGCTCGTTCAACTGATACCTGAGTTGCTGGAACAGCAAGTAGAGTTAAGGCAATATTTATTAAGTCCTCGTTTTTTTGACCTTTCCAAAATTTTACAACATTTGTCGATGTTGGTTCTCTTGGACAATTGTCGAAGGAATCTATAACATCATTTACAGATTTTATATTTGATATTTGCTTAATGCTTTCTATTGGTTTTATAAACTTCTCTTCTTCGTAATCGGACGTTAAGTCATCTAATGTTGAATTTTGAACACACTAATTAAGGTTTTGCTGATGATTTTGTTCAGTGCCGTAAGTCGAAGCAGCAGCATGTGTGTCGACGACAGCGCTGTCGCCACGATATTTTCCTGGAACTTACCAGCCACCAAAATTTAACGCAACGCAATAACAACATTGGTTTTTTTCAGCGCGCTCTTGTTGTTACCTGCAACCGAACCGAGCCGACTAACGGTAAATGTTAAGGTGACGGACCAAAACCAAAATGCAAAAGCAGAAAAGAGATGAAAGCGACTTCTATCCCGACTACACTACCGTCGACTTCTGAAAGCGAACACGTGCTGCAGCTTCCACTTACGCCACAAAACAAAAGCAAAATCAAAATGAGAATGCTGTTTGCGTTTTCTCAAAAATCATTTTTTGCTTTTGATTTTGATGCGGGTTATGGTTTTATCAGAACCAGAAGCAAAAGCAAAGCAGACGAAATTAAACTTATTGCAGTTTTTTCAAACACTGCCTGGTAGTAATTGTGAATCCTACAGCTTTAAAGCAGTTTTATAAATTGACTGCAGCAAATTACCTTGGATACCTGCTAAGGATGATCATTGGACGGATAGCCCAACCACGTAGCAGCAGCCATAAGCAACAGAATTAATTACAGCAAATAAGTAAACAACAGTAAACAAACACCTTCAAAACAAAAAACCATAGCCGAAATTCGGGCTGCGAACTTACAACATTAGGAATTCCTATGTTTTTATTCGCCGATTGAGTGAGGCTTAAGTACCAACTGGATGGTTATTTGAAGTGTGAACAGCAAGAACAAGTCCGCTGAGAATTTGGTTTTTCTCGAAACAGCGATCGTTGTACGGACATACCCAATTGCTATTCCAAAAATTTTGTAATTAATATCTATTGATTTGTGTTGGTTATAAAGATTTATAATCAACCAAAGACCTTGAGCTAGCCAGTTGTAACATTGACCAAATTACAGATATTTTGAACTACGTTTCATTCTGATGTTTAAGCGATTTATAACATATTGTTCCAAGTAGTGAAGATTTCATTCAAACGGTATCTTTTCAAATGATCTAGTAACCTTTTTATATAAAAAGTCATCCAAGCTTAGTTCAAAGCGGAATCGTTTATACTAAAATCTTGCCCTGTACGTGTCTTTGAAAACACCATTTAAATTTGTGAACCGAACCAATTTTTTCGAAAAAGTGGTCCGGTTCGGGTTGAGGTTTGCGGGGTCAAAAATATAGAGCGCCTGGTTAATGTCCGGTTCGCGAACCCCAAAGAACCCGAACCTATCTTTCGTTGTGTAGGCTGGGAAAATGGTGATTAGATGATGCTTAAAGAACATCACTTTTCTCAGCAAAACATTATAAACTCTGTGCCACTAAAGAGTATTTATAGCTTAAACTTAAACTTTGGATTGAAGACACCAAAAAAAAAAATATCAATAGGCTGAGCTGGTTATGTAACCTCAATTTTTACGTTGTCGTGTAGGCAGGGACCACTGTAGAGCGGAGGATAATCTATAACCTCCATTAAACCAAATATGTCATATTTATGAGTGAGAAGGCCTGAAGTGGTTGCGGTACAACTATGGCCCACTTAGGTTTGGCTCGATAGTTGCGAAAATGGAAGTACGACTCCAGGAGGTATGGCCAGAGACAATACCTATGTCAACGCGCCAGGAGTCTGGTATAGACTTCCACAAAACGTATGGAATTTCTTGGACGGAGTAGCCCACGCTGATTCCTGGCTCTACTTCCTGGCTCTATTGTGTCCGCTTTGGGTCGGGAAGGCAAAAGAGAGAAAGGAATCCACGTCTCTACTTAGCTTACTACGGGCAAAAGAGCGGGAAGGAATCCACGTCTCCGTTTAACTAATTACTGGTTGATGCAGCGGGAAGTCATTCACGTCTCCGTTTAGTTAACCTCGGGTTAGTAGAGCGGGAAGTAATCTACGACTCTGATCAATTAACTATTAGCGATGGATCGGGAAGAAATCTACGTCTCCGTTTAGTTAACTACGTGATAGAGGGCGCGAAGGAATCCACGTCTCCAGAGGGATTAAGGAATCTAATGGGGCAGAAAATCAAACACAAGCTACACCGCATTCACTTGTCTTATAGGCCACGCTGCACCACAGTCCTCCTTTCGCCTTGCTCTCACTTATTTTTACTTACTTTAACAATATCTTTCCACTTTCTTTCCCTGTTTCTTTATGCGCCTTGGTTTCCTCTGTTTATCCACGTAAGTCCGTCCATGGCGAGATGTAGAATGTAGTGTAGTTCATGAAGCAGAAGGCCCAGATTGTGTGTTAAAGATAGAGTTTGTCATGAAGAGCCAGGTCAAAAAGTGAGAGTGTATTGGTGTGCGAAAATAAAGCGAAGTAGACTAGCTCAGACCAGCTTCATAGACCGCTGGCCAGCATCTGAAAAACAGGTTGCTCTCTTGGTACAATCCTCGGCATGCGTTCGTCTCGTGTCGGTGTGAATAGCGATATGTTTTCGGCCCCTGCGGGCAGTGTTAATCGCTGACAGTGCCATCTCTTTCATATCAAGGCTGATTCAGTATTGAGATTTACTGACTCATTCTCGAAAACGGGTACTAGGCAATGTCAGACCGCACCTGATCTTTCCAATACAAACCTTTAGAAAGGACCTCAAAATACCTTGACCATATCGGTTGTTGGTTTGTGTCTCAGGTGTCTTCTTCAGAATTTGTTTGCCATGTAAATATCTGGCCTGGGCTAAGTAGAAACCGTTAAGGCCGCCCATTTTTGGGCCTTGACCTGCCTGGGAGTGCGTGCCTGTGGGGCTGGCTTGATGGCTGGCCTTAAAGTTGGCTCGGAAATTGAAGACAATGGTCTGCGAATTGACAGATTTTTATGACTTTACCCATGCTCGTGGAGCGACTCCTCCATTTGGCCATCTCATTTGCATAGGTAAAGCAGGTGAAGGCAACTGGACGCGCATTTTGTTTGCCTTTTTTTTTTCTTGTTTTGTTTTGCGAGCTGACAGTAAAATAAAAACCATAAAAATGCTTAAAAGCTGCTGCTTTATTTTCATTATACACACACAAACTCCGCCGCCTGTTGTCCTTTATGCCAGTTGATCTATGCGTTTGGGTTGGGGGGCTGGGAGCGACTTTGCATACTTTTAGGGGCACTCAAAAGTCCGCCTGTTTTAAATTGAATTATGCACTTAATGGTGGACAGCCTCATACCTTTCTATATTTAGCCCAAGCCCCTCCCCCCACCCCTGTCAATATCAATTATTTGGCTTACTTGGAGCATGGCACGAGGGCAGAAATTGGTTCGGTCTAATCTACATGCCGACAGCTTTATTTGCACAAAAACGCGCTCGGCGGGCAGCCAGCCAAGCGGAACTGTCACAGCAATCCCCCAGCCCACAAATCCGCTTTTGCATTGCCCAGCAGCCCGAAAGTATGCAGCAAGATTTGCGCAGCTCCTGCTCAATCATCATTAAAAAAGCAAAGAACGGACGAACCACAACAACGACGACAACGACGACGTCCAACGGAGTCTCCTTAACATTTCCCTTTTGAGGCGAGTCACTCAAGCGCCACAAAGTGCTTCCTTTGGCCAAGTCCAAGACTTTGGCCTGTTGCGCCAAATCCAAATTGCAATGTCGCCTTGTCGTTGTCCTTTCCGGTGTGGCAACAACGGTGACTGTAGTAGGCAAATCGTATTGGTGGGACGGCGCGACCAGCTGTGAGCCAACTTTGTTGAGCAATTATTTTTAGCGCAGAAGCGGAGAGTTTTCGTTTTGTTTTTCTGCTGCTTCCTTCTGTTGTGGTTGTATTCCCTTTATATAAACGAGTGCAAATACGATTTTAAGTGCTTGTATGTTGTGGCTCGACTGGTTGCCTGCTATTGACAGTTGGCGGCCTTTGAAGTGGCAAAATATTTGACAGAGAAAATGAAGTTTTCCTATCCAAAAAGGGGGGAGGCTGGGCAGCTGGGAAGCTGGAAAAAGGGGCCAAAAATTAGATAATTGTTTTATGTTTTCTTTGGGGATAATTTTGTTTGAGCTTGAAACTAGCCAAAACAAGCGAGTAAACTTCATTAAGTGAGTTTATATAAGTAACGAGTTGGCAGAATAATCAAGAAAATTCGCCAAAAAACTAGTTACACTAAGTAACGAGTTACTACTTACTCGCTACTTAGTTGAACTTGCTCTTGTCTAAGTAATTTGAACAGTTTTCTACTTAAACTACTAACGAGTAAGTTGTAAGTACTTGTCCTAGTAATTTTGACATTTTATTTGACCAACTCGTTACTTATATGAACTCGAAACATGCTTAAAAATACCACAGAATTAGCAAATAAGTGGGAAATTACTTAATTAGCCAACAAAATGTAAAAAATAACGAGTAATAGGAAACAACGAGTAAGAGCTTGAGCAAGCGAGTTACTATAAGTAACGAGTTCCAAGAGTAATTCGCTAGTAATTAAATTTAGCAAAACAAAAACTAAGAAAATTAAAATTGATGACCAAAAAGAGCGAATCTACCCAACGAGTAGCAACTCAAACAGACTATGCCAAAAAGTTCAAAGACCAAACCGTCTCAATTGAATAAATATCAATAAGAAAGCCATTCCATTAGCTTAAATTGAAAAAATGTGCAGCCAACTAGTTAAACTAAGTAACGAGTAGGTGGTAAAACCAAGAAAAATCGTAACAAAGTTAACTGAAATACCCTAACTAGCCAACAAGATGTAAAACGTACGAGTAAATGGAACTAACGAGTAGGAATTTGATCAAGCGTGTACAAAAAAACTCATACTGAACCTCAACTTATCAAATAATTGACAAAAGAGAAACAATGTGCAACCGAAGCCTCGTTTGGTAGGTAAAACTAACGAGTATGTTGGCAACTCGCTAGAAAAATAACTTTTTTACCCCTAAATTAAGCAAGTTTAATAAAAATTTTTATCAGGTTTTGCTGGAATAACTAATCAAACAAAGCAACTAATGTTTCAAACGAGCGAGTGCTTAAAGCTAAGGTCCCACAGGCAAATAAACAAAGTAACGAGTAGGTGGTAAGACCAAAAAAATTTATTTTTACCACACAAATCGCAACAATGCCAACAGAAATACCCTAACTAACCAACAAAATGTAAAACGTACGAGTAAATGGAAGTAACGAGTAGGAGTTTGATACAAAAAAACTCATACTGGACTTCAACTAATCAAATAATTGACAAAAGTGAAACAATGTGCAACCGAAGCTTCGATTGGTAGCTAAAACTAACGAGTATTTAGGCAACTCGCTAGAAAAATAACTGTTTTACCCCTAAATTAAGCAAGTTTACCAACAATTTTTATCAGTTTTTGCTGGAATAGCTAATCAAACAAATCAACTAATATCTCAAACGAGCGATTGCTTAAAACTGAGTTCCCACAGTCCCAAATTTGGATAAAAATTTGACTAAACTTGCCAAATTGGGAAACTTTCGGTCATATATGTTCAAATTATTCGCATATGGAAACATTGTTGTAGTTTTTAGGGCTGCGAAATCTGCAATCAGGGTTATTAGTCAAAATTTATGCAAATTATTTGCCTAGCTTATAAAAGGCAGTACCAAATGTTACCCCAGCTAGTAATTGCATTGAACAGATAACTGTAATGACTAAAACTAAGCAACGAGTAAGCTGTTAAAGCAACGAACTGACAAGTAAACAAGTAAAATATCACTCAAAATTATCAGTAGCGCTTTTATACAGCTTAATAAGCCAAAATAACTGGCATAGTTGACTGACGAGTAAAAAAAACAAGGAGCGAGTAGGATCTAAAACATGTTTGTCAAAGGGACTTAACTACACTTGGCCCTCGCTTAACACGGGGGTTACGTTCCTAGAAAACCTCGTGGTCAGCGAAATCGTGTTAAGCGAAACATGGATTCAGTACAAAATAAAGGGTTACGTTCCTGAAATTCAAACAAAAATATTTTTTTATTGTTTAAATTTGGTCTGTTTTTATTAAAGTTTCATTCATTTGTTCAAAATTAACCAAAAGTTACTATGTTTATGTCTTAAATATATAAAGTAGTAGAAGAAGTATTCTCTTTATTGGGCTAAGCTGACCTCTACCTTAGAGTACTACACACAGCTTCCCCTGTCTTCCGAAGATACTGCAAGTCAGAGGACCACGCTGTTGCCGCATGTCTTCGTGACTTAATACTACAGATCTCCGTAGTCAAGCAAGATAAGATAGCAAGGTACCGCATTCATTCCCACAAGAATATTGCAAGGGGTCGCCAGTTTGACACATTAAGCAGCGTAATACAGTCCAATATCTCCAGAGGATGTTTGCCGAAGTGAAGCCTCCTGAATTCTGCTACAATGGGGCACCGAGCGACAAAATGAAATACATCTTCCCTCTCGCGTAGGTTGCACAGCTCGCATTGGTCATTTGTTCTTTTGCGGAGTTCCGTTCGCGACTTAAAAAGCATTGAAATTATTGACGCGTCAAACTGATCTTTGAAATAGTTTGCTTCATTTAGATTATACTCCAATACTCTGTACGTATATCGTGCCTGGGACACGAAGAGATCTCGTTCGTGTTGATCTAGCTTTTGCAGAAGGTTGATATGAAAGTGATCCCACGTGTCTATTGCATTCAAGTTGTGCTCAAGGCCCTGCTGCGTAGCCAGTTGCATCCACTCAGCGAAAAATTGCGCTTTGGACTCCAACAGATACGCTGCCACAATTCGAGGCAGTCTTGATTGGGGCATTTTCATCACTTTTACGAGGTAATCAAAGTGTAACTGTAGCGTGTACGTGTAGAGAGTGGGCAGACCTGTCTCAAGATGTATTGCATAGTTTGGCGTGTTCAGTGGAAGGAAGAATAATTTTGTTAACGTGTTAACTGGCTGTTTTTTGCCCATAACTTGAGTATCGTTCATCCGATCTTTATCATTCCTTCAGCAAATCGATAAATAATTTTGTTTACAAGGTATCTCTAGAAGGAACGAACGATCTATCTCCAAAACTGTAGGAGATATGAAGTTTTTTCCAAATTGCGGGGGCGGGAGGGGGCGTGGCACAATTGAAAATAAACTTGATCTGCCTGCAAGTATAAGAAATATATGTCCCATACATGTCAAACCTCTATCTCTTACCATCTCTGAGATCTCTTCGTTCATACGGACGGACAGACAGACAGACGGACAGACGGACATGGCTATATCGATCCGGCTGTTGATACTGATAAAGAATATATATACTTTATAGGGTCGGAAACGATTCCTTCTCCCTGTTACATACTTTTGCACAAACTTAATATACTCTATGTACCTTCGGTACAGAGTATAATCAGTAATTTTCGACTGTTTGGTGGCTTTTAAAGCTTTTTTAAAGCACTCCTTATAAGGCAAAAGTATTTTTTCCAACTCTCTCTTAAACTTAAGTCATCGTTCGATGACCGGATCTGAATTTAAAAAGCACGATTCCAAACTGCCAGCATTTGCGAATACTCCTTGGAGCTTTTCTATCGTTAAACTAATCGGATCGGTTTCTTCAGAACTGCTGTCATCTGATTTCGAATAGTTTGCTTCATTCACAGCAATCTCAAGCAATGATTCGTCATTAATTCCTTTATCTTCAAAAAACTCTTGCCATGTCGTCGAAACCTTCACCTTCAATTGAATGAGCAAGGTCCAATATATCCTGGATTCCACATTTTGGCACTTCTATTTCATGGCTTTTAACAAACTCTGGCCATAATTTCCTTCAGCATCTATTTAATGTTGACATCTTAGTCTCTTTTAAAGATAAGTTTACCAACTCAAGGCTATCTTTAATAGAAAATTTCCTCCAAGCACTGGTTACATCGATGGAGTCAGTTTCAGTTGTATCCAAAATCCAGCGTAATATGTCTTGAAAGTGTAAATTATACCCTGATCCATTGGCTGCAATAGAAATGTTGTTTAAAGTGGAAGAAATTTTATTTTATCATTCGGATGGCTTAAGTCTTTCGGATGATCTGGAGCATGGTCCAACAATAAAAGTGCTTCAAGAACCAGTTTTTAAATAATTCTGCAGTTACTTATCTATCCCTTTAAAAAACAATATTGAAATTTTGCATTGTGTAAGAACGAGATTTTCAGCGTGTTAAAAGGGGAAAGGTAGCAAATTTGTAACCGTGTAAAACCGAGTTCGTGCTAAAAGAGTCCGTGTTAAGCGAGGGCCAAGTGTATTTATAACTCTTTTTGTGATCATTTTTATACTTGGCAGTGTTTTGTACAAACCGAACTGAAGATTTTTTTAGTAACGAGTTTAAAAAAGGTGTAAAGACTAAACGCCAAGTTAAACTCTTCTCCAAAATCCAAAAAAAGGGTGTAAAAGGAGATATATGCGGGCCAAGTTATGCTACCAAAACTTAAGAGTTCAAAACAACTGTCTTTGTGCAGTAAATATGCAACCAAAAGTAACGAAATTTTTAGTAACGAGTAGAAAAAAGAAGAGAAGTGTTACCACAAGTAATTTGTTCTAAAGTAACGAGTTGAAAAAAATGAATACACCCAATTTCACTCTTCTACTAATTGTAAGTTAACAAAAACGATTTGAAAATTCAAAACAACTGCCTCTGTGCAGTAGTAAAGCCATCAAAAGTAACGAGTTCTAAAGTAACGAGTTGAAAAAAATGAATACACCCAATTTCACGCTTCTACTAAATGTAAGTCAGCGAAAACGATTTGATAATTCAAAACAACTGCCTTAGTGAAGTAGTAATGCCATCAAAAGTAACGAGTTCTAAAGTAACGAGTGGGAAAAACGCACATTTGTGGTCTTAAAGCCAGCATGTAAGACTTAAGAGTTCAAAACAACTGTCCTAGTGGAGTAATTGTGTTACCAAAAGTACCGAGTTCTAAAGTAACGAGTTGAAAAAATGAATACACCCAATTTCACGCTTCTACTAATTGTAAGTCAGCGAAAACGAGTTGACAATTCAAAACAACTGCCTTAGTGAAGTAGTTATGCCATAAAAAGTAACGAGTTTTAAAGTAACGAGTAGAAAAAATAACATTTGTGGTCTTAAAGCCAGCGAGTAAGACTTAAGAGTTCAAAACAACTGTCCTAGTGGAGTTATTGTGTTACCAAAAGTAAAGAGTTCTAAAGTAACGAGTTGAAATAAATGAATACACCCAATTTCACTCTTTTACTAATTGTAAGTTAGCAAAAACGATTTGACAATTCAAAACAATTGCCTTAGTGAAGTAGTAGTGCCATAAAAAGTAACGAGTTTTAAAGTAACGAGTGAAAAAAAAACATTTGTGGTCTTAAAGCCAGCGAGTAAGACTTTAGAGTTCAAAACAACAGTCCAAGAGCAGTTATTGTGTTACCACAAGTAATGAGTTCTAAAGTAACGAGTTGAAAACAAGAAGTAAAGACAATGCACCCAATTCCAAGCTTCTACTAAATGTAAGTCAGCAAAAACGATTTGAAAATTAAATAAAGCCATCAAAAGCAACGAGTTCTATAGTAACGAGTAGAAAAAAATAACATTTGTGGTCTTAAAGCGAGCGAGCAAGACTTCACAGTTCAAAACAACTGTCCAAGAGCAGTTATTGTGTTACCAAAAGTAAAGAGTTCTAAAGTAACGAGTTGAAAACAAGAAGAAAGGACTCTGCACCCAATTCCAAGCTTCTACTAACTTCTTAGAGCATTAGTTATGCCATCAAAAGTAACGAGTTCTAAGGTAACGAGTGGAAAAAATAACATTTGTGGTCTTAAAGCCAGCGTGTAAGACTTTAGAGTTCAAAACAACTGTCCAAGAGCAGCTACTGTGTTACCAAAAGTACCGAGTTCTAAAGTAACGAGTTGAAAACAAGAAGTAAAGGCTCTGCACCCAATTCCAAGCTTCTACTAAATGTAAGTCAGCGAAAACGATTTGACAATTCAAAACAAATGTCTTAGTGCATTAGTTTTGCTACCAAAAGTAACGAGTTCTAAGGTAACGAGTGGAAAAAATAACATTTATGGTCTTTAACATTCTTCTACACTTTGCCATCTCGTTCATTTACTCTGTCACTCATTCATTATGCAGGTCCTTGAACCGTTCAGCTCGTTAGAAAACTGTTTTGCCATTTGCCCTGACGATGCTTAATATGGTAAATAATTATAATGATTTTGCATTATCAATTACAACTGAGCACAAAAGAGTGTGGATGGGGACAGCACTGATTGTGCAATTGTGCGCAAACATCTCACTCTCTCTTTCACACACACACTCACATCAAAGCAAAGGAAATTCGAACTGTCTATTAAGCCTAACAATTTCCGTTTCCGTTACGCAAAAACACAAATCGAACCAGAACAAGCGGCTGTCAAGTGCCACCAGTGCGTGAGATGTGCGAGTGTGTTAGTGCGTGGGGGGGGGGGGGGGTGTGCGAGTGTGATGTGTGTTTGACAGCTGTCAAGGTGTTGACAACGGAAATTGCCTCGGAAATTTCACAAGTGCCTAACATTTCGGTCGAGGGGCGTTCATTTTTTTTTTTTTCAACGGAAATTCGTTGGCCACTTTTACCTTTTGGACCTTTTTTGCCAAATTAGCCAGCATCTCCTTTGCATTCAATTGGCGCAGCGGAAATGAAAATCGGCGCCAGACTCAGACCACAAAGAAACAACCAAGCGGCGCATTAATAAAAAAAATATTATTAAAGAGTCGACGGCAATTTGGAGCGGGGGCGGGGGGGCGACCCCGGGCAGCTTAATTAACTCCGGGTAGCGTCTCTTTCGGCTATAAAGGTAAATTGAAAAAATTAATGTAAATAAACAGCCAGCCGCCGCACAAAGTAATAAAAATAAACAAGGCAATGCACAAAACTTGAAGAGCAAAACATAATTAAAGACAAGCAGTGCGCCAGGATGGGGCAGGACCAAGGCGCAATACAGACATTGAGCACGACCAAAACGATGCGATCATAAAAAACAACTGTTATGCTTTGTTTTGGGGCTGTTTGTGTTGACCAACCAAAGGAAATGTCAACTGCGGCAAAACGTTCCCCTCAGAGTTTGTGGCACATGATTTAGAATCAGTTTGCATAGTTAATAAGAAGCTTAAACGAATAGAGACTTTGATTTCGAGATTCAGGCTATAGTTGTGCTTAAGACTCGTTGATGGGACTAGTTACTCGTTAGTTGCAGACAATTGAAAACTTGTTTTGAATAATTAATCAAATACAAATTCATTTAAACTGACGCCTGGAGCCGATCCGAAGTAAGGATATATAAGTATAAGTAAATCATGCATTACGTTGAATAGAAATATAATGTAATGGAAATTAACTTAAAGGATTAAATAAAACTATAAATGTTGGTTTCTTTTAAGAAGTTGATGAGTAGTACATAGTTGTAGTACGATTTTATTCTAAAGTTAACATAAATAAATAATATAAAATGGCTTACTTGGATGTCGAGGAACTCAATGCAATATTTGTAAATTTGAATGTACCTGCAGCAACCCAAAACTTGAACCTGAATGCTTTACCCCTATGTGATAGTAGTTTTAGTTTTGAGTGTGTAAATTCATGTGGCTTAGACAATGTTAATCCAAAATTCTTGAAAATATTACTTCCCATGCTTCTTGATCATATCACCTATGTAGATATTTAATACGATTTTCACAACCTCTGTATTTCCTGATTGTTGGAAAGTTGCTAAAATTATACCCATTCGAAAAGATAAAAACGAGTTCAGACCAATCTCAATTCTTCCTTTTTTGGCAAAAGTATTGGAACAACTAATGGCCAAACAGATTCAGACATTTCTCTCATCCAATTCTTTGTTAAGCCAACTGCAATCTGGTTATCAAAAGTTCAGAAGCTGCACGACAGCTATTTTAAAGATAGTAGAAGATATCCGAAGGCAGACGGACAATAAAAATGTTACATTATTAGCCTTACTGGATTTCAGCAAGGCATTTGATACAGTTGACCACGATATCTTAAATACCAAGCTTAAAAATCTCTACAATTTTTCCTCAACGGCAACGCGTCTGGTCAGGGAATCAAACCGAATCGTTTTTCGGTTCCGGTTCCGGTTCTGGTACGTACCGAAACTTATGTTTTGATAAAAGGTTCTGTTTTGGTACTAACACTATTTCGGTTTTCAGTTCCGTACCGGTATGTACCCTTAAGATATAAAGAAAGATCGGTCATTGTTTTTGCGTCCACTCAATTTTTTAGCGATGACATAATAATTGTATTCCAATAAACAAACGTTTTACGCTCACTTGCCCTTCTCAAAGGCAAATGTGGAAACTTTGTCGAGTTTTCATCTTCTTTATTTTGAGATCGTTTCTCAGGATGCCATTAAACTGTTTGGGGAAAATACTCATCTATTTGAATTGTCCTGTTTCTTTTTATACAAATACATGTATGAATCCACTTAAGCTTCCACTTTCAACCGGTCCATAACCGAACCCGTAAAACCAGTTCGGTTTGGGTTTGTGGCTCAATCGCACCGAAACTTTTAAATTTTTAACCTCCAAAACCTGGACCCGAACCGGACCTCTTCTGATGAAAAAGGTTCGGTTCAAGGAATATCTTTAGTCAGGTTTTCAGAGTATCTAAAATTATCCCAATATTTTGACCGTTTAAAAAATGTTTATAGCGATGAATCGGAGCATTACCATTTCAAAATTATATCCAAGCTGCTTATTACGACTTGGAGAAGGAAATAAAGTCAAGTTGTTAAATGACAAATCAAATCCGTTTATTGATAAACATAGAAGAGAACTAATGAATGATTACTATAACGAATGAGGTCCATTCGCCTATTGATAAACGTTTTTAATAGCTTCGTTAGCTGAAAGATTTCTTATCAAAAAATATGCTTTATTTTTTACCAAAAAATATCTCAACGATATCAGAATTCATGAACCAATCTTCGAACCAAAACCTTAAGCTCGATAAGTAAAGGAACCGGTTTGAGAAGCGAACCTAACATTTTCCAAGGGGTTTGAACCCCCGGCCTGATCCTTCTTTAGAATTTCAGAGGTTTGCAGCCTGGGTCAGAGCTGCTTTCCTTATTAAGTTATATTTAAAGAGAAATGGATAACACAAGTACTTTTTTGTTGTAAGGTTATCATGACTTTATAATGAGGATCTAAAAAAATAGGATGCAACATTTTCAAAGAGACTGGTTTATCGTTTTTCTATATCACACTCACACTACAAAAGATTTGCAGTCTAGTTGTTGCTCAGAACCGAAATTGTACCGGTAAAACGTTTAGGTTCTTTTCGGTCTTTTCGGTTCCAAGAATATCGGTTCTCGAATACCGCTATACAAAAAATTTCAAATATCGGTTCCGGTTCTGGTTCCGGTTTGATTCCCTGCGTCTAATTAAGTCCTATTTGCGGGACAGAAACGAAGCAGTGGTCAGGTTTCTTACGTTTGACTCGCGGTGTTCCTCAAGGTTCAGTCCTTGGACCCTTACTCTTCTCTGTGTAAATCAACGACCTTTCTGACTGTCTGATAGGCTGTGATATCCATTTGTATGCCGATGATGTACAACTTTATGTAAGTCGACCGTTACGTGAAATACACGAGTGTGTTAGAATCTGTAATAGGGATCTTGTGGCAAATGGGCCTCCTCTTCATCTAAGTCTTTTGGTCGCCAAAACATGTCTCATCCCGACTCTATTTTATGGTGTAGAAATATTTGGTATAAGTTACGCAAGCAGTATGCAAAGGCTAAAGGTGGCCTTTAATTCAATAGTAAGATATGTATTTAATCTTGGTCGTAGAGACCATATCTCGCACTTTGCTAATCAAATTCTTGGCCTCGATTTAGAGTCGTTTATTACTAGTTCATAAGATTCTAACGACAAAGGAGCCTGACTATTTATTCATCTTCATTCTTTTTATACCCTTGCAAAGGGTATTATAATTTTGCCCAGAAGCTTGCAAC
Source organism: Lordiphosa magnipectinata (assembly GCA_037044535.1). NCBI lineage: Eukaryota > Metazoa > Arthropoda > Insecta > Diptera > Drosophilidae > Lordiphosa > Lordiphosa magnipectinata. Next base: position 46,058 of record JBAMBO010001982.1, read on the forward strand.
GCATGGAAATATTCATTTCCGACCCCATAAACTATATATATTCTTGATCAGGGCGACGAGCTGAATCGATTGAGCTTTGTCCGTCCGTCTGTCTGTCTGTCTGTCTGTCCGTCTGTCTGTCTGTCCGTCTGTCCGTCTGTTTCTACGCAAACTAGTCTCTCAGTTTTATAGCTATCGAGCTGAAATTTTGCACAGAGTCTTCTTTTTACTGCACGCTGCTAATATGTCGGAACCGACCGGATCGGATAACTATATCTTATAGCTGCCATAGGAACCATCGGTCTAAAAATGGGTCTTAGTGAGAAAAACTTGCTATGCAAAAACAATGCTAGCGTCATAAAACTCGGCCATAATTAATATTATATGCTTTCAAACACATTTGCAAATTTTGGTCAAAATCGGATGACTATATCTTATAGCTGCCATGGGACCGATCGTTCGGAAAATGGGTCTTAGTGAAAAAACTTTTTTGTTTTCAATGCTAGCTTCATAAAACACGGCGATTATTGATATTATATGTATTCAAACAGATTTGCAAATTTTGGTCAAAATCGGATGACTATATCTTATAGCTGCCATAGGACCGATCGGTCGGAAAATGGGTCTTAGTGAAAAAACTTTTTTGTTTTCAAGTAAATCGTTCTTAAAGTCGGTGATTCATAATATTGAACGCTTTCAAACTAATTTGAAAAAGTTGATCGACATCGGATGAGTATATCTTATAGCTGCCATAGGACCGATCGGTCGGAAAATGAGTCTTAGTGAGAAAAAACTTTTCTGTTTTAAATTTCATCTTTCTTAAACTCCGCGATTGTTAATTTGATATGTTTTCAAAAGGATTCGCGAAATTGGAAAATGGGTTTTAGTTAAAAATTTTTTAGATTTTTATGTAAGCGTTCTTAAACTCTGACATTTCAAAAACAGCATTTGCAAGGGTATAAAAACTTCGGCACAGACGAAGTTAGCTTGGCCTTCTCGTTTTTATATATTTTGTATTTTTATTATCTATTGTGATCTCTCTGTTTTTGCGACCGATGCACTAATTTATAGTACTTATGTACCTGTAGCATTGGGATAATACCGAAATAAAAAAAATTTAAAATTAAAATTACAATTTTTGGAATAAGATCGGTGGAATCTAGCTAACTTGTCGGACAGGAGTCAGATGCTATAAGTCTATTATACTCATCCGTCATACAGCGTATAAGTTAGTATATCGATAAGGTATATTTTAGTAGGGTTTTTGTCGAAAATGTGTTTTTGTGTGTGTCCGATGCTACGTCGGAGATTTTTGGTTAGGTTTAATCTTATGAACGACTCGTCAAGGTGAAGCTTTGCGAAATCCTGCATGCGTAGTTAATTTTCGTTTATAATTTTGTAGTGATTGTTAGTAAGATGCCAAAGATCTTTCGCTAGGTTTTTGAAATGTGTTTCTGTGAATTTCATAGTGTCTGAGCTGTTGTAGTTGATCAATTCCGTCATTTCCGCAGTGGCTTCGTACCCAAGCGAGGATAATTCTGTGTTTGTTGTTTACGAGAATTTGTTTGAGATCAGGGTTTGTTGTGTCCGCTTGAGTGTAGGCGCTTTTTTATTGAAGTTCTATTTTCAATACGTATACCCTGTACCAAAGGACCTATATTGATGGAGAATCTATTTAACGTTAAAAATCAAGTTTCATTTAAAATTTTTGCCACACCTGCCATATATAACAATTTATGGGACGCATTAGCGACAATACCTATTTATATATTTAGTATCCTTATGGATTAGAACCAAGCCGCAAATTTCAAATCTTCCATGATGCAACTCCAACTTTTCTATATGAAAAACTATATTTCAATTTCCCACCAAACTTTATCTAAGTATACTTTTCAGGGCATTAATGTTAAATCAATCAATTTTCTGTTCTTTCTTAAAAAATATACTAGATTGTCGAAGTGTGCTTAGATATCCGCAAATAACTTCGTCATCAGGTAACCAAATTCATCGAGAGAACATTTGTTCAACGGAGAATTAAATGGGCTCTTATAATAAACTTTATGGAAAAATCGCACGGTATAAAATAGTTAAACCAGTGGTGGCCAAAATTTATAAAAAAAAAGTTGAAAATACCAGATCTGTAACCTGAGCCATCCCGTCAAATCTCTAAAGCCATGGAATATAATATAAAAGAATCTTCTTGTCGCTGTCAGAATTAGCAAAGTTACATAAAATCAGATGGTCCATTCGCGAGTTATTTCAAGTTTAGTAAGCAAAATGAGCAATTAACGGTTTTTGTGCCATAGCTTTAGATTTTGGGGGTCCCCGAGGAAAACCAAGTATGAGGAAGTGCTATACGCGGCCAGCTCTACAGCGTGCCAATACCCAAGTTATTACAATTTTTTGAAATTTGTAGCACTGTGCTATTTCAGCGGAGAATGTAGAGGAGTAAGATGATTGTTGTTGTTGTTGTAGCGGCTCCTGTGAATGAGAGAGTGGGGTACGCATATGTTGTTGGAAAAATAGAAGAAAAGTAAGGGGTGAGTAGAGTAGCGGATTAAGGTGTTGTGATCGAGTTTGAGTCTTCCAGGTCCGGTCCGTGAAATCTTTCTACTTGGACGGGGTTTGTCCAATGGTGGTTTGTGTCGTGCACTTATCGATCACTGCCTGGTTGATCCTTGCTAGGTAGCTATTTAGCGAAGTTGTACCAACTAGCATGGCTGATTGGGGGAGGTCTTCCTGCCAGAACAACATTATGTTTGAGGCTTATCGCTTATGCTTATCGCTTCAGTCACGGTACTCTGGTGGAAGACGTTTCTCGCAGTGATAGACTATGTTTCCGTTATTGTTGTGGAGTTTGAGGTGAAGGCGAAATCATCTGGCAGTTGAGTCGTCAGGTCCGGTCTGCTAGTTCTTGGCGGGCAGTGAGACTTGTAGGGCCGGATGATTGGGATGTTCTGCCTGCAGACCATTTACAAGGAATTGTTTGGTCAGCATGTTGCAATGTTCATGGACACCGAGCATGTGGGTGATCCACTTGAGCCATGGTGTGTGGCCATTTTGGGCACGTTGGAGTTTGCCCCATTGTGTGTCACTGATGGCGACTGTCCTTGTGCCCAGCAGAGTCTTTTTCTCCTTTTCCCAGAAGCTTCCAGCTATTGCCTTGAGTGCCCCATTTCTTGCCCTTAGTTTGCGTGCCATATTCACCAAGTGCCTTGCTAAGAAGAAAAGTTTGTGAAATGTCACTCCCAAAAGTTTTGGAAATTGTGCCTCCATCCACAGTGACATTAATCTGGGTGTTCACTATCTTGGTCCAGGTTGTGAATAAGGTTGTGCTGAATTTTCCTGGAGAGAGAGACAGGTTTCTGCCAGCCAGTTATACAGAAACTGTTGGAAGGTAAGAGTTTAGACTCTCAATTACCTTTTTGTAGTCCCTATCCGATCTTAGGATAATGCAGTCGTCTGCATAGCTGACTAGCTAGAGTTCCGTAGGCGTTGTTGGCATTTCTGCAACATGGAAGTTGAAGAGGAGTGGTTAGAAGACACCACCTCTATATTTGGATTTTACATCTCGGAACTCAACGTAGGCCTGCCGACCTGTCATGTAATTTGCTACCCAGCACTTGAGTGTATCCAGGAGTAAGAGAGTAGAATAGCTTTGTGGATGATTAGGTGTCTGGAGACACTGAACGAAATTTCAAATTCGTATTTATAGCCATCAGTATATACAAGTTCATTGCTTAAATAGTTTCTGAGATAATCTCTTTTAAAATCTTTCCAACTGATTTGAAAAATTTGACTCCATTTAAGCAACCCAAACACAACATTTTAAGTGCATAGCATATATAGTTTCTGAACCGGCTTAAGGCCTATTACAGCGCCATCTACGGAGTTCAATAGTAAATCTAAACCATTCAGGGACCCCTCCACTTGAATACACACAAGAGACGTATTCACTGCCAAAACAAAATATACAAAATTCACTCAGTAGGCCTTGAAGTCCTTTCAAACTTTACCTTATGGAAAACGCTGCACAGTTGTTCAGAAAGCAGTCAGAGCTCGAGCTGCTAACAACTAATTTTTTATTATTTTTTGATTTATTTTATCAATATTTTTTTGAAATCGTTGTACTTCTAAGGCTTGTGCTTGTGCGAGTGTTACACACAAACGGCTATTATTCTTTAAAAATTTCTAAATTTTACAAATTTTTAATAAGAAACGCACGAAGTGTAACAGAGATGAAGTAATTTCAATGTGGTCTAGTTAACATTCAAGACAATTTAAAAAATGGCTGTCATAGCTAAAGCCTGGTGAAACGAAATGAATATGTATTTCAATTCAAATCAAAGGTTAATCGTTTCGTAATATTCTTTTCTTCTTTCTTCTTCTTTTTCCTCTTCAGTAGAACAAATGATAGACGTCAAATAGCGCTAGGATTACAAGCAACACAAATAGCTTTGTTTTCCAACTTGAACAACATCATAAACCTATCATTCTTTGTAACATTGAATTTAATTAGGGTTGCTGACAAGGAACAGACAAACCACTTGAAAAGTTTATGTAGTGTGTGCCACTTAATATGCAACGTGTGAGGCAATGTGTATTCCTTTAATCACATACACTGCCTTATTAAGGAATAAAAAATTCTTAATAAAAAGGAAGATCGCTCACAAGAGCGAGTCAGTACAAATAAAAACTTACAAATTCTATACACCTGGACTTAATTTTATACTTTTGTTCCAGACTGTAAAGCCAGCGGGCTTAAATTCACCGACACACTGGTTATGGATTCTGAGTTCATAACCAGAACCTAGTCCACCGATTGCAGCAGTTGAAGAGCTGGCAATGGTGCGTCTGTTGTAGGGACTGCCACAATCTCCTAGTTTTTCGTTACGCAAACGTGCCAAATTGCGTGCAAAAAGTAACTGCCTCGGCATTCACTTAGTTCTGGACTTTAGAGCTTACTTAGCTGCTATAGCCTACATTGCCACAGACATAAGAGGTGGAGCCCAGTTGAGGGCGAGCGGTTGTGCTGACCGGAGCGAGTGCCACTTTGAACACGTGAACTGTTTGGCTGCTGCTGATATACCTTTATTTCTTCTACCATGGAGAATGAGTATTAGAGCTGCCTCTCAATTTTGGTGGTGCTAAACGATAGTGCCCAAACAGATACTTCACAGAGCCAGTAGGAAAACACAGTGGTTAGGGAGAGACGGACATATTCCCAAATGTATCCATAGAGAGTGCTCGGGCGTGGCGTATCAGTTGTATGTGTGGCTGCTGGTGCGGGAGGTTGTGGGTTCTCGATCCCGCCTCGGACCATCTAATAGAAAAAGTTTTTTCTTTCTTTAGAAAAAAGCTTTTACACACCCGATCACCTTCACCAGCTACTGGCGCCAGCTGTGAAGTAACTAGCAATGAAAAAGCAAAATTCTCTAACTATTGCCGTTCGGATTCGGCGTTAAACTGTAGGTCCTTTTCTCTTGTGCGAAAAATTATAAGCACACACGCCAAGAGATTGAGAGAAGCTTGGCCCTGGCCCTCCTGGAGGTGCTGTTTGAGCCAATTTTACTTTTACTATCCAGAGACCGTAAATGAGAGCGAACAGCTGACTTATTTCTGACAGAAGCGGTGTCGACTGCGCAATCGTTCAGTCTAGACATCTTAGTCTAGTCTTCTACTGCTTCATTCAGACGCTCTGCTTCGTCCAATTCAAGAGAAGATTTCTCTGCGGACGGAGTTTAAGATACTTTGTTGTCTGAACTTTCTTATTTTCTTATCTTTTGTTGATTTTCGTACTTTTAATATTCAGTTGATCTGTACATGTTTCTTCATCCACTGTAACTTCCTTATCGGTTTTGGCTTATAGAGAAGCTTTTTCAATATCTTACAGTTCAATTTTGAGTTCCAAGTTAGCTGAATCATGTGAATGAAAACGGTAGCAGGCCTGTGTAGTTTCCTATGGAGACAGTGATAGTTCTGTTGGTCATGAAGCTCACTAAGGACTTAATGATGATGAACTCATCAAAGACTACATTTAGTCTGACTCTATCGAATACCTTGGTATTGTCTAATGATATAAGTGATGCGTGGTTTTTTTGTGGATAGGGTGTTTGAAATCTGGTAGTCTAGAGTAACTAGGGAATCAGATATCGACGTTCTTTTTATAAATACTGATTGCTGACTGTCGGTTGATATTTATGCGATCTAGACCTGAGTTTTTCCGGTAAGTTTACTAAATGCTATTTGCAGTTCGATTACGCTGATAGTTTCGTCTGATAATTAAATTAAAGTGGGTAAAGATGGCGTTGTGGGTCTGTTGTTTGTTAGATTGAAAGTTGGAAGAGACACGAGGGAAAATGCCTTGCCTTAAAGTTGACGGCCTTACGTATATGGGATTTAGTGACTTGTTCTGATTTTAGTCAAAGTTTACATCTTGCTGGCTCAAGGTCTATGGCTGAGTATAATTCTATATAAACAACATCTTACGCACATGGGACGATTGTTTATTGGTAAATACAGGGATTAATTACTATTTTTTTTTTGGTTCTGAACGTTTCAGTGAGATGAAACATATAATACCCAAAAGTATCTGCAACTTTTTGAATTGAGGTGATGCACAGTGGTTTCTGCCATAGGCCAAAAATGCAAAATGCAAAGTGAGAATTTTGGCTTCAAACGTGTTGTCTGTCTCTATCTCGCAAAAGAATGAGCTTTTTAATTGTATAGTCGATTTTGATTCATTATAACCGTACTCTATAAGAATGGCTTCAAAAGAGAGAGCAGGAAATATATTTGTTCACACTGTGGGAGCTTTTTGAGATTTAAGTGAAATTTAAAACCATTAAAACAAAATTTAATCAAACTTGTTTTAAAGAAAATGAAACTGAATAGAAAAAAGAAAGGTACTAACTTTATTTATTAATAAATTAAATGTTTTTAATTTGTTGAGTTCTTATTATAAATTTTATGTTTTGTCAGTACTATTTTTATACTCTGTACCGAAGGTACATAGAGTATATTAAGTTTGTGCAAAAGTATGTAACAGGGAGAAGGAATCGTTTCCGACCCTATAAAGTATATATATTCTTGATCAGCATCAACAGCCGATTCGATATAGCCATGTCCGTCTGTCCGTCTGTCGGTCTGTCTGTCTGTCCGTCCGTCCGTATGCACAAAGAGATCTTAGAGATGGTAAGAGATAAAGGTTTGACATGTATCGGGCATATATTTCTTATACATGCAGGCAGATCAAGTTTATTTTCAATTTTTGCCACGCCCCCTCCCGGCCCCGCAATTTGGAAAAAACTTCATATCTCCTACAGTTTTGAAGATAGATCGTTCGTACCTTCTAGAGATACATTGTAAACCAAATTATTTATCGATTTGCTGAAAGAATGATAAAGATCGGAAGAACTATACTCAAGTTATGAGCAAAAAACGGCCAGTAAACACCACACACCACCCCACCCACCACCGCTGCATTCTATTGAACGGCAATCTTAGTGAGAGAGAGAGAGAGAGAGAGAGAGAGTGAAACTTTGAGATGAGCGCGTATAGCTCGTGAGCAAATGCGAGCTGCGACGTTAAGGGTACAGAGTATGTTATAGTCGGGCTTGACCGACTTTCTTTCTTGTTTTGTGTGCCATTGTTCATGTGATATAGTTTCAGCTTAAGTAATAGTTATGATCCCCCCTGATTCCCCCAATGGGACTTATTTGATAAAATTGATTAACCTTTTAAGATTCTAAAACAATAAAGTTTAGCTGCCGGAAAGTGTTTTCTTTCCCAAAGCCTGAAGTGTGCTTGTTTTTTTTTTGCTATTTGTTTCTGCGGTGCAACTGTTACATTCCTGGTCTCTGTTGTTGTAGTGTTTTATTCTTTTTTGTGTGCTCCATCCAAGCAGAAGTCAATTTGACATAAATCTGGGTTGTGGTTTTCCTGGATTAACTTTAAATTCTGAGATGGCAGCGATATATAGTATATTTTATAATTTCTTTTTTTTTTTTGAGGTCTTAAAAATTAATTTTATTTATTTTATTTTCGTTTCTTTTTATGTTAAGTGGAGGCTTTTAATACAAAAACTAACATAACAAAACAAAATAAACAAAAATTGAAACACAAATAACAAATTTTAATATTACTTTTTTCTTACACTTGGCAAAATTGTTTGGTAGGGGTGGGAGAGTGAAGGTTTAGCCACGCCAATTTTATCAAATCTTATATCTAACGGTTTTATAAAGCCGTAAACAAAGTTTCAAGTCGGTATATCTACTGAAAGTGTTTTTGGCCGCAGTCTCCATACAAGCTTGGCCCACTGTGTGATGTGTTAAGTGAATCATGCATCTTTTAGGCAATGGATAGGTAGGGTTTTCTAGGTGCCATAGAATATACGGATATTGTACGTTGTTTTTGATGTTGGTGTAGATGAAAAAATGTTGGAAGTTAATTCTTTTTGCAATGTGCCTTTAGGTATTCTTGATTGAAGGAAGTTAGGAAAAAGTGACATAAATTTTGGCAAATGATCGCCACCTCTAAGTTTGGAGGCAATCTTCTTGTATACTGTATATGCTTGGATAAGTGAAATCAATACAAATTGCAACAATTGGCTTGCTGCTTAACATTCATTCCATTTCCCTTTCTTTCCTTCACAGATACTGCGTAGAATTTGAGGTAATCAAAGCCTCCAAAGCCTGCCACAAACTGCCGCCCTATAATCTCATGCTAGAAGGTAAGCCTCCATTCATAAGCTAAAATGTATTATCAAATAAAATTTTCAACAAAACACTTTCAGGTGATCGTATTACTGTGCGCTGTGATCTGGAGGCTCTCATACAGGATAGCGTGGCAGCAACTAGTCAGACGACACCCACAACCACCACAACTATTATACAAGAGCACTTTGAGGGCTCCATGGAGCAGGAGAACGAAAATGACAACAACAATAACAACGAGGACGAGGACAATGACCCAGAGGATGAGGAAGATGCCGAGAATGAGGATGATAGCCAGAATATGCTTGATACGGGCAGCAACGAGAGCTACGAGTATAGACATCAGCGTCCCTCGCATCGTCAGCATTCGGCGAACTCGAAACGCAGTGCCTCCAATATCCAGGTAACGCCCAAACCGCCACCGCCGCCCTTGCGATATCACTGCCGCGGTGAGGGTCTATCAGGACGCACGACACGCTGGAGTGCTCTGGCGGCGCCTTCGTGTCGCGGCAAGTGGCTACGTCTGACCGTGGGTCCGCCCAAGAAATGCAACCATGCACAATTCATCTTTGTCTAGGCCAAGCAAAAAGTGTAAGCAACAAACGTGTGAGTGTTTTTTTTTTGGTCAGATCAATATGTAGTACACGTAAGCATAGCAGAAGCAGCCCCTTCCCTTCATATCATACATATATATCATATCGCTTTGCGGATCATAAACCCTCCTTGCGCTCCCCCAAAACGTACATCAGCGAACGTATTTAAGACAAGTTTAAACTTTAAGACAAGTTAATTAAGCGGTGTGTGTGTTTTTTTTTTTGTTGTTTTTTGTCAGTGATAACTTGTTGCCAGTTTTTCTGTACAACTTTTCCTTTAATTTTAAGACCAGCTTACGGCTATACTAAAGTTGTATATAGAATCATTCCGCTAGACTCCAAAACTGTAATGGCAAGGCAACAACAAAATGTAACTCGAACAAAACGAAAACTGTCCAAAAACAATGTCTTTAACTCCCTAAAAAGAAGAAATGATATTTAATAATAATAATAATAATAATAATACAGCAAACAAATATTGAACGTATTTAAACCCAAGTAGAAATTTGTAGTATGTTTAGTCTTAGGATTTAAGATTGAAAATTGGATGACACCTATACAATTCTAGAAACATACACCCAGATATATGTATATGCATGATGCACTGTCCTTAGCGAAACAGTAGCAAATCAGCTGCTGCTGAGCTACTGCTGCCTCGTTTTGGTAATGCATCAGAAAACTATATGCAAAAAGCCACCCTGTAGTTCGATTAAACTAACGATTTGTTTTTTAAATAGCTAAAGGAAGGAACTGTCTCTGCTCAGCAAGGGCAACTCAGACGTTAGATCTCATCAACAAACTATCCACCAACCACAAAGGCGGTTTTTTTTTGAGTTCCAAACTTCGATACTAGTTTTCATACGATGAACTCTGTTATTAGAGCGAAGCTCTCTTACGGACATTCGAATGGGTGACTGAAACTACCAACATTTTGTCATTGCAACAGATTCTTTTGGGTTTTGTATTTGCAAAGTCAACCGCTTATACCATTTGCCGTAGCAGCAGGTGGGTTGTGTGTTTGTAGGTGTGTGGAGTGGGCGTCTGCGCGGGTGGAAAAAGTTTAACAGTGAATTAAAAGTGATTTGAAAGTGACTTGAAAGTGACTTAAAAGTGACTCAACAAAGACTTATCAGTGACTTTACAGTGACTTGACAGCGACTTGACAGTAACTTGGTAGTGACTTGACAGTGACTTAACCTTGACTTCACAGTGAGTAAACAGTAACTTAACGATAACTTTACAGTGACTTAATAGTGAGTTAACAGTTAAATTGCATTGGGCGCTAAATCAGGGCTGTACGGCGGATGACCCATCAATTCGTTGCTATGGAAGGTCAAAAAGTTGCTTGTGTGTTGCGCATTGTCATGATGGAGAACTATTCGTCTTCGGCGGATGGTTTTGCGAATTTCTCCTAAAACTTCCGTCAAACAAATGGTCGTGTACCATTCAGAATTTACCGTCCTACGTTGCTCAGGCGACCATTTGCTTCGCAGTGCTTCGTGCGTGTACAAGTTTTGGGGAATTGGGCACCGCGTTCGTATTTTTCAGCATTTTTTTGAGCGATTGTCAAATTATGCGGAATCCAACGCGAAGAAACCTTTTTTACGGCAAGTTGGTTATGAAAAATGTTACATTTGCTGGTTGTACTAATGTTTAGAGATGCCTCAATCTTACGGTATGACACATGACGATCTTGCATTATCCGTTCACGCTTAGCATCGATGTTTTCTGCCACAACAACTGAGTTTGGACTACCTTCATGGAATTCGTCGCTGAGCGAACTACGATTACAATTGAATTCACTATACCAGCGATATATAGGTACAGTGGTTTTCGATGGTGCTTTCTTGCCATACAAAGAACTGAGTTCATCGACACACTTCTGTTGAAATAATCCGCGTCGAAAGCCAACAAAAACCATCTCTTGAAAAGGCTTAGCCGGATTTGTGGGTAAACCGGCCCCTGATACTATTAATTGTTGAAGTATGCCGTTTTAAAGTACATCAACCGAAAGTAATTTAGCAACTTTTTTTTATACTTCTAGTACCAACCCTGAATTTGTAACAGCTCGTGCTGTTAACATGTCCAATTCTCATTTCTAGATACCATTTCTGTATTTTTTTCAGAATTTTAAAAGTTTGTGGAAGATGGACACGAGGGTCCTGTTTCCATTCGCACAATCTTATTCGTACGAATCTTAAATAGAAGTGGAAGAATCAAATCAGTGAAGTCAACATATCTTGTAGAATCTACTTTTTCTGCAGACTATGCTTTCAAATTTTAATGCATAAGGCCACCAACGCCGTGAATTGTGTCAGGTTGAAAACTTAGGGTACAGACCACGACATTAGCTCCACTGTACCATTTTATGCTAATAAATACAGCTAGGAGAAGATTTTTTCTGGTTGTCATGGCATCGTGAATGTGGTTGCATTATAACTCCGTCCAGGACTAGCAAATCCTCGTTTGAAATGATCTCTTCCAGGTTGGTTCGTTCGATAATGGATACCAGAAGTTCTGGCTTTGAGCTTCAGCTAGTCAGTAGATCTTCTAGTTCAATCCGCTTGTTCTCCAGAGTCTTCCGATCGCTGTCACCTGAAGTTACCACGCTTTCCGTCAACCGGTCCCTACTTTTGGGAGGGTGTTGTCGACATTGGGGGCGGTCTCCTGCGGTGATTCTGTGTGTCCCACGTAAATGCTTTGACGGCCTTCGATTCGGATGAAGATTTCATTTCCGAGATTCTAATCCTTCAGTCTCCTGCTCCCTAGCTGTCAGTGACTTCGAGTTGCAGCCCTTTTCAAGTGTCTTAAGACACTTAAGTGTTTGCTTTGTATTCGGAGCTCTGTTTTGGGCGGCATCATCTGTATCATTCTATCTAAGCCCTTTCCAGTTTAAAGTCAGATTTATATTTTCAACTCACTGTAAACAACACAAATAGCGCTACTACATCAAAACGTTGTGAGACCGTTTATGCTACAAAATGTCAAACTTTATTATAGAATTAACAGATTTTAACTATATATAAATAGCAGGGCTGCAAACCGGTTTCGAACCCGGAATTCCGGCTTTTGTTTTACTGTGAACCAAACCCAGAACCGAACCACGAGTACGAAAATAGATGAACCAAGCTTTTGGTTCGGTAAAAAAAAAATGTCTTCGATTTGTTATTTTTGCCATTTCGCACTCCCAATGGTTATTAACATACATGCATACATATATGTATATGCATATGTAAAACAATTTAAATACGTGAAGAATCAGAGCTTGCTATTGTATGTAGTACTTCTTTGCTTCCCTACATTTATATTATATTATATTACATACACATAGACCACAACACTTCTAGTCAGAGATACTACAAATTCAATGTAAGCACCTTTGTTCACTGCACAATGTATTGAACGTTTTATTTTTCCTCTTACACGTAAACATATGCGCAAATCTAACCAACCCGGTGCAGGCTACTGCAGAAACATGTCAGCCGAATACAAATTGAAGTGTGCGCCACAAGCAGCGTTGCCAATTTAGTTATTTTTCCCACCAGATATAGCTGTTTTGTAAGCTCGAAAGCCGAAATATATTCAGTTTTGTCAGAGCCTGCAATTCTAGCTAATTTTTTCACATAGATTAGCTATTTTAATATAATCTCTGTTAAGTTTTAGCATTTTGAACAGACGATATTTGGTGGGAAAAATAGCTAAATTGGCAACACCAGCCATGCGTTAAAAATTGGGCGCAAAAGAAGAATCAAAACAGAAAGAGACAGAAAACACACAAATCAGAACAATAATAAAAATGCGCATTTCATTTCGTTTGAGAAGTTTTGACTGAGAAGGTGTGAAGACATATTTAATATTTACGAAATTTACATACAATGTAAACACTGATAAATCAGAATGTAGGGAATGCAGCAAATTTAATGCGGCACCTTCAAAAGAAGACAAAGGCAATTTATTGAGAAAAAAAGTTCCAAGTGTGGCGAATAAACACCAATCGATGCTCAATTTTGTGAGTAGAAGACTGATTAAAGTGCACGTCTACGTCTTACAGTCTTACAATGTATTTATTCGTGAGGTGTATACCTATTGTATTGTCATTTTAGGTAAAACGTGCAACGAACCGAGGTTCGAACTAAAACCAAGGCCCAAAAACCTCGAACCTCAAATTTCCGAACCTTAACCGTTGGTAAATTTTGGTTCGAACCTGCAAACCGGAGATTCCGAAAAATTTTATGGCTTTGCAGTCCTGATAAATAGTACCCCATGTATTGGGGTTGACTTTAGCTTTTACTAGACTTCAATTATAAATATTTCTCACATATTTTAAGAGTAAATCGGGTTCTTCTTTAAGACCATTATAACCTAAAGGTATGATCAAAAATATGTTAAAATAGTTTGAAATGTACTTAATTTGTGCCGAAATAGACTTTAATCAAGTATTTCGGGATTGGTACGGTTCGGGTTGTTCGGGTTCCACGAGCCGGACCATGAACCGAACCCCGTGTATACAAAACAAAAGGTTCGGTTCAAACAATCATTCAAGTCAATTTCTAAAAATCTTTTCCAATATTCTCAATATTATGACCAAAAAAAACTATTTTATGGTAAAGTACAGAATCGATTGAGTTAATAATTAAAAATGCTTTTCAGAAATCCAAACCAAATTGTCATTTCGAGATGAAAGAAAAACATAAGCATAGTCGGAAAAGGGGAAAGCAAATGCAGTTGCAAGAATCGCCTTGATGAGTGCTTTTTAAGCTCTTTCTATGGATTAAAGAGTTTAAATTCATGTTCGATTTAAAGAAATATGACGATTTGGAAATATGACACGAAAGGAAATCAGGCTCTAAACGACTCTTCAAGAAGAGTCTCTGCTTGGGTACCACATTCTCACGACAAAAGTATTCGCTATGACTATTTTTATCAGACAGACCACTCAAAAAAGACTCGAATGTGACTAGAAATTTCATAAAGTGCTGGTTGGGTATGTACGTAAAAGGTGAGACTTCCAAAATTCAAAGACCAGGCACTTTAGAAAAACCTTATTAGATGACTAATGATGATGACCTATGAATAATAACAATAAGGAATGTAATCCTATAGGTCCTATTAGGCAGCCTTGGTTCACAAGAGAACTAATAAATTTGAAAAACAAGAAGTCAAGGTATTTCGAAATGTATAAAAATTCGAAAAAATCAACTAATTTCTCCCGTTATGTGGATGCTCGTTCTAGATTTAATGTGCTGAACGCATAACGTTATAAAGACTATCTTAACCGTTGCAGGCTTCAATTCTCGCACAATCCTAAGCAGTTTTATACGTTTGTTAACTCTAAACGCAAATCTTCCACTATGCCCTCTTCTGTGCGGTATGGTAATGCGAAAGCAAACACTGATCAGGCCATAGCCGATCTACTCGTCTTCTAGCTTCTTTGCGAATTAACTATACCCCTATCAGTTGAATGGGTCTAAGTGTATTTTTAATCCTGTAATCACTGAAAGCTATCTCCTTTGCGATCTTAACTCTGTTAAAACTGTGTATGCACCGGGTCCCGATGGAGTACCCGCTTGTGTACTTAAGTTTTGTGCTGATGCACTTTGTAAGCCTATTCATAAATTATTTGAATTGTCTCTTGAGTCATCATCTTTCCCTGTGTTGTGGAAGGAATCTTATATCATTCCTCTCCATACAAAAAAGGTAATAAGTCGGATGTTGAGAATTATAGACGTATTTCCAAGTTGTCTGCAATTGCTAAAGCTTTTGAGAGAATTATGACATCTCAACTGCAACATTCATGTAGTTCCATTATTTCACCCTATCAACTTGGATTTGTGAAGCGTCGATTTACTACCACTAACTTATTAGAGCTTACATCATTAGTGATCAAAGGGTTCTTATGCAGTGTTTGGAAGTACCTAGGTACAGACCTTGATACATATTTTGTGTATTAGCTGAAGTTCATAGCAAATACGGACTAAGAAATACCAATATACATATGTGGAACAGTTTCAGATAATTTATCCAACTTCTGTAAAGCATTAATAGTATGCAGTTTTTAGAAGAGTCTGATTTAAAAGTAATAGACCTGGATGGTTCAGCTGTTGCTAAATTATTTTGCCAAGACACTTTTGATGCGCATCACACCTTAGTTGAACTTGGTTGTCACGAAAGATGCTAAACAGGCTCTAGAATTCTTCCTTAGATTCATTCCAAAATTAAAATTGACGTGAATTCCTTATTAAAACAACTAAATTGTGAAGTATTTTAACATTTGGCTTGTTGAAGAAATTACGGAAAATTTGGAAACTGTTGTCAATGAGAGTTCAAATATAAAAATTGGATGAAACTGAGAATTGTTATGAAAATTCCAATATTGAAATGGAAGCCTTAACTTATCTTGCCGATTATAGCGAATCTTTTGAGTTCTATTGAAAGAATTTTCAGCAGTGGAGGCCAAATACACAAAAACGAAACAGACAAGGTGACGAAATTTTCGAAGCTGATGTTACGTTAAAAAATCGAGATAGCATATAAAACAATAAGCACAATATACCATTTTTGACCAATTTTTTTAAAATTTAAAAGTATCTTTTTTGTACCTTTACCTTTACCTAGGTACTGGAAATTCCGTATACCATTTACCTTACCTAGTTATATTTTTTGAAATTTACCTTGTACCTTACCTAGGTAAGAAAATTGAGTACCTTTCCAATCACTGTTCTTAATTTATACTGATTTTAGTAAGGCTTTGGATTCTGTTAATCACTCCTTGTTGCTTCATAAACTGAGTTAAATTGGTTTTCAAACTAACCTAATTAGTTGGATCTCTGATTGACAAAAAGTACTAATCTGTAATTCATATTCGAAACTAATCCAGGTTACCTCTGAAATTCCCCAAGGTAGTCACTTGGGTCCATTGCTTTTTACTCTGTTCATACATGAGCTTCCGTCTGTCTTGACTCACTCTCGTGTGCTTATGTACGCCGATGATGTAAAACTATGTTTAACATATAATGATTTGGTTTCCCGCTTTAATTTGCAAGCTGACTTGGATGCATTTCAGTCTTCTTAACAGTTCCAAGTGTAAGGTAATGACATTTTACAGGAGCTAGCCACAATGCTTCACTTATATGCTTGATAATGTCCCACTTGAGTGCTTAAATGATTCATCCAATGAGGTAAATGATCTAGGGGTAGTTCTTGATCACCGACTTAAGTTTGACTCTCATGTTACTGCTACTGTTTGTAAAGCCAGGAGTGTTCTTGGGTTTGTTAAGCGCTGGTCGAAGGAGTTTGATGATCCCCATACTACGAAGATTTTGTACACTTCTCTTGTCTGTCCGATTCTCGAGTATGGATCATGTGTGTGGTCTTCACAATATTCGACCCATCAAGATAGAATTGAATCTGTGCAAAAACAGCTTTTATCGTTTGCTCTTCATGGTCTGAGCTGGAATCCTGAGGTCCGTTTACCATTGTACTCTAGTAGACTTCTTTTGATTAACCTTCCCTCCTTTATTAACCGTAGTGTTATGCTTTGAGTAATCTTTATAAATAGACTAATTAATGTTGAAATCGACTCATCTGAGTTGGTTGGTCAATTTAACCTCAACGGTCCTTTTAGACCGACTCGTAATTGTATCCCCCCATTACTAAATCGTTGTAATACTATGCCTTGCATGAACCGTTTCGTGTCCTCTGTGCTGATTACAATAAACTCTACCGAATAATTAACTCTGAAGCTTCTCTTCCTGCTATAAACATTTCCATTTTAACTTATTTAGCCCGTAGTTTACATTACTTTATGTTCTTCCTTCGCGATTTCGTGTCACACGTTAGTGTCTGCGCCTCTCGGTCGGTTGGGCGGGAGGTGGGCTGCTATTTTGCCTGGGGGCAGCGCGTAACAAGCTTTGGCTTGGTGTCGCATGGGCCACTTGTCCCTATTCATAGCTTATGTCAAAAGTCTGTCAACTATTTAACAATCTAAGAAGCGAGATTCGAACCAAAACCTTGGGTTCCTTCTTCAGAATCAGCTATCAGAAAAACCACATTTCGAATGCTTTGTGTTATTAATCAACCACACCTCGTTCATATATTCAAAGGTAGTGAAATTGCCAATGGGTTTTAGAAACAGTCTGGCACTTTATCTTTTGTTAGTTGAGTACCCTTAAGCCTGAACATGAACATGGTCAGTAAGCTGGAGATCATTGTCCTTGCCTTAGCTAGAGAAAAGACTGACCACCAGTAGGTCACTAAATCGTTAGTATGTCGCATATGATCTAATGATCAGCAACAATCGAATTGCAGGGTAATTAGTTTATAATTTTAATGTCAAACTAAAACTAAATGTAATCATAAGAAGACAAACACACACACACTGAATTACTCAAAAAACATTCCAGATTTTCGCATGATTTTCCCAGCCACATACATACATAGGAATATATGTATATGTATATGTATATGTATAATTAATCATTCAATAAAGAACAAGTATAATTTTAACTGCCTTTTATTTTGTGAGTGTGGAAAGCAAAAAGAAGTTTCCCAACTCTGCGACTGGTTGCGACTCGTTTTGTGGCTTTGCTCAGCTGATTTTGGGCTTACCGTTTGACCCAATTTCAACGCACAATTTCACTCTCTCTCTGTCTCTCTGTGTCTTTCTCTTTGGACGAGTTCATGGTGAAGGCCAAAAACCAAAAACCAAAGCCAGCGACAAATTGATTAGTCCCAAAGCAAACGCAGAGCTGGTTAGACCCCAACAGCTGCAGCAAAACATTTGCATTCCCACCTCCATTCCATTTCTACGCGTTTTTGGTGTGAGTGATTCATCAAGAAAGTTGTCTTCAAAACATGTTAATTGTGTCAAGTACCTAGCATACGATGACCAAAACACTGAGGCTACTGCTGCTGATCGCTCTGATCACATCGATTGAGGCATTTCGACGTAACTTTGATGCACGCCAAAGTGCCAATACCCATATACCGCTTTGGAAGCAACGAGTAAGTGCATCACACTTGGCTAACGACAATTACTGTATCTCTTGCCCTACGTTCTTAGGCCTGCGAGAAACCACAGAAAAACAAGGCAAATTCACACTATGTGTGCGATGAGAAGGGCGATGTCAAGTGTTTGCCCGGCTGGCAGGGAGATTTATGCCAGGTGCCCATGTGTCGGCGTGGCTGTGATCCGATGAATGGTAAGTTATTCGCCTGCAAGATTAGATTGTATTTTACACCCCAATCTTTGCCCCCAATCAGGCTATTGTCAGCGTCCGGGCGAATGTCGTTGTCGCATTGGATATAGCGGGGAGATGTGCGAAAAGTGTATACCGCTGCCGGGTTGTCAACATGGCAGCTGCACCAAGCCCTTTGAGTGTCTCTGCAAACACGGCTGGGATGGACTCTTTTGCACGGAACGTAAGTATGTTAAAGGAGGCAGCAGCAGCAATAGTGGCATGGAGATGCGAAGATAGAGGTATATATATAGAGGTATAGAGGATATAGAACATAAAGGGTAGGGGCAAGTACGCTTTCTTGTGGTACTCGTGCCTTGAGCTGAAATCGAAAGATCGTACAGAAAACATTTGATTTGTGAGATACGACCCAAGCAAAGTGTGAGTGTGAGAGATCGCTGATGATTGAATTGGAGAAATTCATGAAATAGCTATACGATCAACCCGCATCCATTGCACTGTGGGCAAAAAGTCCGAAATTTTTGCATAAAGTCTAATTTTAAAGCTAGAGCGTTCAAATTTTGCACAAAAATGTAAAATATTAATATAGAGTTTCGGTTTATTTCTGTTTTGCAATAAAACTACTCCTTCAACCAATCCGCCCACACCCAAGTAAAAAAAAATTATTTACAGATAGGTTTAATCTTCTTCATCATCTAAGTCAATTTCTAGATAATCATCAGAATCATCAGCGGAGTCTAAATCTTCATTTTCTATTTCTGACGTGATCGTTTCATAGTTCGGGGGAGGTGGGCATTTTAAAAGATTTATTACTTCTGCCGGGAGGGATTTTTTTTTTATTTCTTTTGCCTTTCATTTAAGCAAATACTGGATATTAATGGATCAGAAGAATCCATAGCTCTATAAAAAAACATCAGTCATATTGTTGAAGCGGCAACTTTATCGGGCATGTGACTTCCTATCGTTTTTATATTACTTGTTCCTTGCTTCTGAAGCATTTTCTCCTAAACATCCAACCGGAACCAAAGAGGAGTTTATTATTTGCCAGCCGTGTATTAATATTTTATGTACCGTCGGTGACATTGGATACCAAATAAAAGTATTAACATATAATAAAAATGTATCCTTACAAAATGCTTTGAATTTATCAACATCAACAGAATGCTCGCTTGAAATTGTGATCAAAACTAATTGAGAAAAATAATTGGTAATTCGCGAATGCTCTTCTAGCCGTGTTTCCATCATTACTATTCCCACTTCCGTTTTGTTTGTGAATGCTTACATGTAGACCCATTTTTGTCCACATCATTTCCTGAATTACCTTTTTCCGAGCCATCATTTCGATTTTGTTAGACTGGGTGATGTGCCACTTTTGAATTTTATGCCTATAGGAAACGTTCAATACAAATTCAAAAAATCGAATCCGCATGCAATGGACTGACACCATATTTTAGAGTCGCTGGCCTTGGCTTCAAAACTTCGGAGTGAAAATCAAAGGTCTCGAGGAGTTTTTTAGGTTTGACCCCACATATTGGGCAGCACTGAGTTGATGACGTACCAGTTAAAGCGTTAAGTACTTTACCATCAATAAGTGTCATTTGTGACATCAAACCGGCGACTTGCATATCCAAACATTCTTTTTCTCTTAATATTTTCTCATGGCTCTCCTTTGCGTACTCAATTTTAAGTGGCCTGCAGAACCCTAACAGATTGTGGAGCTCTGTTATTCTAAATAATTCGATGATTTGCATCTATTAATTTTAATGGTATCATAGTGCTGACAAAAATGGATAGATCCAGGGAAGCAGGTTCTTCTGATCGAAACTTCTGCTGATATAAGCTTTGGCCAGTAGACCCATCAAATCCGTAGCTTACTATTAATGTGCAACGTGAAACATTTTCCATTTGAGATATAACCTCTTTTTGCAAGACAAATATTCTGCCAATGCTTCTTCAGTGGTAAGGGGAATAATCACCTGCGATTTCCGGCCTCCTGTCAACCTCCTGTGTTCCCTGTCTGTTCTTCCCTGACGACTTTTAATGCGCTAAACAAATCATCCTCTTTAGCCTTCTTCGCAGAAACAGAAGCAGCATGTAATAAGTGCTGCATTGAAAAGTCACTGTCTGATGCAACATCATTTGCTAATTTATGTTTCAAACGCATTCCAGCCTGTGTATAGCTTAGGTTATAATAATCGCCTGCGAAAGCCACCTTGAGTGAGTAACTTTAAACCTTGACAACATACGGTTGCATTTAGGCAAATATTTCTTAATATGCGTGATAAAACTGCAAACTTTTTGCTCAATTTGATTGACGTGTGAGTTGCTGAGTTGACTTATTTTCATTTTCTCCAACATCCACTTCGTTAAGGCAGAGTCGTCACGTCCATTGTTGTCCCAAACCTCCAGCAGTGTTAAGTGGCGAAACTCATATTCGGCTGCAATATGTAATTTTTGTCGAAAACGGGCAAAAACGGGCAAAGAATATTATTAACACCGTATTCTATATACTTTTACGAAAAACATACCAGTTTTAGTTGCTCGCAAGCGCGCGCGGCAAATATGTTACTCACCACAGAACCCAATTACATTTGTTAAATTTGAGCTGTAAAAATACTCCAACAACAATTGACGATACACATCAAAACATACAGAACATATAAAAACTAACATACAACGTTGAATCTACATACCTGTACGATTATTTGCCATATTTCCAAATTGTCTACACTTTAAAGAAAAAGCCACAACAAACGCGCAAAGTTCATCGACATTCACGGTTGCATTTTGATAGGTCAGGCATGCATTTAGCAAGCTGACTTTATTAGCGCGGCAATTTCAAACCGTACGCTTTACAAATTTTTTCGGAACAGTTTTATTTTCTCTTGAGTATGCATAATTGGAAAACACATTCAATTTTGAGTATTTATAAATATAAAAAAAAATACTTTATGCACAATTTTCGGACTTTTTGCCCATAGTGCATGTCTTGATTATGAAATGTTATGAACTAAATCATAACTTATTGACCCAACAACTTGGACAACAACAAGGAATACTGCACTGTGTCGCTTCTTTTAGGGTTTTTGGTCTTAGTCTCGTACACACCAAAAATTTTTCATCCTAGATTTTAGTAAACGGTTAGCCTCAAATGCAAATATGGACTATAATTGAAATTTTTAGGTTATTTTTTACCTAAACAGCTCAAATGTGGACTATATCTTACAAATTTAGGCAACAAATTTCTAGTTCCCATTTCCTAATTATGTATGCTGTATATAAATGTACATTTGATTATATATTCGCAACATTTTATTATCTTCTGATTTGAGTTGGTTATAATACTTGGATTAAAATTAGTTTTTTATGCCCATTGCATTTCCGGGTATAGCAATTTTTGAAAATTATTCGCGTCAACATGGTTCAGTATTTTGATTCACAAACGTGTGATTTTAATACGGGGAGAAACTAAAAAAAGAACAACTGGTAATTGTTTATTTCATCGAGGGCAACTTCCTGGGATCGATGTGACCCCGCTAGTGCACCCATCGATTGCTAAGATCGATGAATAAATGCCGAAGAATTGAAAAAATTAGTAAGCGTGAGTTCCTTAGCCTCAGAAACGCCTTCTTGTCCACTCATTT
Organism: Lordiphosa magnipectinata; assembly: GCA_037044535.1. NCBI lineage: Eukaryota > Metazoa > Arthropoda > Insecta > Diptera > Drosophilidae > Lordiphosa > Lordiphosa magnipectinata. The sequence goes on from JBAMBO010001982.1 coordinate 68,185, forward strand.
CACCTGTGTCCAAATCTCAACTCCTTATCTCTCACCTTTTTGGCTGCATATGCTAATCCAGTGAGTAAGCAAATCAGTCAGGATAAAGATTGCTAGTAAACTTTTAACTACATTACTAATAAGTTATTAGTAAAGGGCGGTATCCACGGGTCGCCAAAAAATTTATGGTGAAAAAGTTGATATTCCGCAGATTCTTAACAGAGTCTGCTAAGCCTATGTTAATAACACGATAACACAATTTACTCTGTCGATAAACGTTTCAAAGAAACCTTGCGCTGCTCTGGCGCTGTTAAATATGCCCGCGAACTTACAAACAACGACACCTTGCAGGATTATGAATATAACATATTTAATGTGCAATTTTAATATATTTTTATTATTAAATGAAATCTGCAATATTAGCGCAGTGAACGTTAGTAGCTGCCTCTTCAGACATTTTCCTTAAAATTGTGTCTGGCACAATCAATGGCATTAAATGCAGTTCGATGTAGTCCCGGCATTTAACGAACACCTTGCACTTGGCTGCCACGGCAAAGATTTCGTTCATCTCAATTGGAAAGTAATTCGCGCATTTCTGGCGATTTGCCTCCATAAAGTTGGTCAGATCAGCATGATGATCTTCTAGATGCACTGCTGTAGCATGTGTGACTTGGCGGCTCCGCTGAACTCGAAAAGGGAATTAGGCAGCGGTCCCTGGGTGGTCACATAGCACTTGACCACGTAGTCGGGGTCCTGTCAGGGAAACGTTAAGAAATGGAATTGATTTATAAAGTTGAAGTTTGGTTCTCCCATTTCTTACCTTGATATAATTGACATTGATGTAGGGCACATCCTCGTTGCCCGATCCGCTTTTGCTCGGTCACCTTCAGGGGCGCACTATCCGCTATACTACCGCGTGATAGGGGACCAGCAGTTCGCTGTCCACTGAACTGGGAGCGGCCGTTTTACTGTAGCGATTGATTGAGCACCGGCGGCTGTTCAATGATGTACCTTTTGGTCTGGTAGCTGTGATCGAAGACATAGTTGAGGTGAATCAAATCGAACTGATTGAGGGGACTGGAGTGTGAAGTGTTTGAATGCTGGCCAAATAGATTTTAAGCTCCTCGCTTGTGGTTTGTGGTGACAGGAGACGCCACATGATGTTGCAGACCGTGCTGCTGTCCGCCGGTGTTCTCTGGCGGGTTTCCGACCGTTTCTTATCCGCCAAGTCCCGCACCTGGCTCCTCACTTTCAGTGCATTTATTGAATTCAACTAGCCCGCCCTAGAAAGTGCCATTAGGCAACGCTTTTTGCAGGAATCTTTTTTAGATGCACTGTTCTCAAACCAAATAACAAAAAACTGAGCGTAAACTTTTATATAAATTACGCTAAAACTGCATAGCTTCAATCTGCAATCATATCCTAATTTGAGAAACTGTTTCAAAATAAGGAGACCTTACAACCTATTAAATGCAGAGTGGGGCCTTCTGCGTATATGTATATGTACGTATGTACGTGTATACTACGACTTATACTATAAGTTTAGCGATATCCTTAGCGCTGTTGATGCGAGTTTTACAATTTTTCAAGTGTTAGATCTGAAATATCCATAGGCTTTCAAAACCAATTGGATATTTGTTGAAAATTTTTTTTTTGGTTTTAATATTGATACCACTATTCATAGCTCGTAAATAGCTCTCAACCCTTTTTTCAGTTCGCTCTGCTCACGTCACTGACCGAAAAACCAAATATAAAAGGGGCCCGGGCTTCCCGCAACAGAATGTGTTCTGTTATCGCGCTCACTGTTAAATGACACATCACTGATCGGTCAGACAGCAACCGAATAACAGGCCCAGCTCAGTCAATTGGTCCTAAATTGTGTGCTTCTCGAAGACCAAACTCTCAAAATGTTATTTGAAAAGGTTTCAGACTCAAGAGTTGCGCCACAGTTTAACATAAGCAGAGAGAGAGTCTATGCCAGAGAGATCGAGAGAGCGCGTATAGTTCATCGCATACATTCATATCGTTAGCCAAGCCTTACATACCGATGCATACATACGAAGAAGACCTTTTGAATTCGGGTCCCAAAAAGACCTAAAAGGAAAAAAATCAAAAAAATGTGTTTCTCTTCTCTCACAACCAAATAGATGCAGAGAGCGTAGTTAAAGGTTGTTTTGGTACCTCTTTTCAATGTGGTCGCACGATAGCTATCGTTTTCTGACAAAGGCAAACGGGGAACCGATTTTTGCGACCTCTCCCACTATTGTTTCCGTGATCAATGATAGGAAAATGAAACGGGAACAGTAACAAATTCACCGACTTTACCCAATTAAAAACTTCCAAAACTTACTTCGAAATTCAAAGCTTTTAAAAAAGTGTATTAATTTACATAAGGAAATAAAATAATTACAATTTGGGGGATATGACCACACTACGACACAATTATGAATGGTTATTTCACCATTGCCGCAGGATATAAAAAATCCTTGAAGCTTAAGGTATGTTTCAACCACATTATTGAAAATTAAAACACCTAGAATCTTAGATAAATTTTTGTATCATAATTTGATCAAACATTTTACCTAAAAACTAATGCTAAAACTACCTCTAATAAGGAAATAATATGCTTAAAATTAAGGTAATTCTTAGTAGTTCTTACCTTAATTCAAGTACATATCACAACCTAAAATTTATAAAACAACTATTTCAATCTTAGAGCATAACATACCTTAAAATTAGCGAAATTTTTACCTAAATTTAAGGACATTGATGACTTAAAGTCGGTTTGTTCTAAATATTAGGGCCCCAATGGCCTTGGCGCCTATTTAGATAATTTAACCTAAATTTTTAGGCAATTTTAGGCAAATTTTTTGAGTGTACTTGAGTCCAAAGCGTAGGTACCTGTACTCATAATGCAGACAGACATCTTCCATCTAGTGTAATATACAATGTGGAAGTTGAATGATAATTTTTGGTATGATTAGGTCGTGTACCGCAGATTTCCTAGGATTCAGTTGCTCATTTATGATCTTAGATATATATCTTACTCGAAACGCTAAAGGATTTGGGAAGTTGGATTTGAAAGCGGTGGAAGAGTAAAATAATTTGTGGCTGGGTTTGGTAGGAAAAGGATTTTAAGATGTGTTGCGAATACGTTTGCCCTTTCTTCATCGCTGCGAGCCTATGAACCAGTATGAGCTCTGTTGGGTGTACTTAAGTTGGGGGTAGGCTTCCATAAAGGAAACATAGGCTTGTATATCATCGTCCGTGAGGGCGTTTAAAAGTTTCCGCGTGGCTGACTTTAACATTTCTTTCGAAATTAGTGAGCTGCAGCATTGCCATTTACGCCTTAAGCGTGGCTTTTTCTGAATAAGTTGTTCAATTTGTGTGCTGGTTGTCAAACGATTTGGAGATAGGGGAAGTGGTTGGAAAGTGGTTGGTAGGTGGGTTGGAAGTGGGTGGAAAGTGAGTGGAAAGTAGGTGGAAAGTGAGTGGAAAGTGGGTGGTTAGTGGGTCGGATGTGTGATATTGGTTCCATACTGATAAAACTGATACTGATAGATCATACTGATTGTCGACGGGTAAATAGATAGGTGTACGCCAATCGGTCCAAAAAAAACTTCGAAGTTTGCAAAATTCTTATATAAGTTTAGATTGTCATACAGGCGGTTAAATGTACGGGTAAATAGAATGGTAAACATACGGGCAAGAGACGGGTAAATAAGAGGTGCAGATCATACGGTAAAAAAACAGCGAAATTTTAAAAATTTCATAATAAGTTTTGATTATTATGAAGACGGGTAAATAGACGGATGGTAAAGATACATAAATGATGAACATCAAAAGATCCACAAAAATTGCGAAATTCGCTAAGTTTTAAGTTGAGTTTAGACTATCATGAAGGTTTGATAGATCGAAAATGTTATATAAGCTTCACTTCTTCGTTTTGTGTTTGAAATTCTAAAGGGCGCGAAGCAACGTGCTTCGGGACAGCTTGTTTACATATAAATGCGGTGTGCACAACGAAATCTTGATTTAAATGCTGCTGAACTGCTGCAACCTTGCTTAAGTGAAGCATTTTTAAAGTGTTTTCTGTACTTTAAGAGTTCTTGATAGCTTAGATAGCATATGATATTCCAAAATTTTTAAACTAACAACAAAATGGTGTATACAAAACGTCTTAAATGCTGCTGAACTGCTTCCGCCTTGCGTAGTTAAGGCATTTTCTAAGTGTTTTCAGTTCTTGATAGCTTAGATAGCATTTGATATTGAAAATTTTGAAACTAACAACGAAATCTAGTATCCCAAATGTCCAGAATGCTACTGAACTGCTGCTGCCTTGCTGGAGGGAAAAAGCAAATTTTGAAGTGTTTTCAGTTCTTAATTGCTTAAATAGAAATTGATGTTAAAAATGTAGTTCTCTCTTATCCCCCCCCCCCACACAGCCAGCTGTCGTAGTGGCTGCCACAACACCCGCGGCTACTGTGAGGCACCTGGCGAGTGCCGTTGTCGCATCGGCTGGTCGGGACGCACCTGCAGCGAGTGCGCCACTATGCCGGGCTGTCAGCATGGCACGTGCAATAAGCCGCTGGAGTGCAACTGCCTTCCTGGTTTTACTGGCTTGCTGTGTCAGACGCGTAAGTTGATTAACTTCCTCCACCTGTTGACCCACACCCACACCCACCTCTTGTCATTGTCGCCACAGCTCTATGTGCCTCCGATTGTAGCAAGCAGCATGGCTATTGCCGCAAGCCGGGCGAGTGTCGGTAAGTTGAAGCTGAACTCAATTCGGGTTGCAAACTCACTCGGTTTTCCCTTTTGGGGCAGCTGCAAGGTGGGCTGGACGGGCAGTCAGTGTGACAAGTGCTTTCCCTATCCCGGCTGTGTCAATGGCGATTGTGAGGCGCCCTGGGAGTGCAACTGTCGTCCCGGCTGGGGCGGTATGCTGTGCGATGAGAGTGAGTAAATGTCCAGTTCAATGATTGTTGCTGTCGCCATCACCTTTAACCCTTTCTGTCAAATCACAGAGCTGAGCTATTGTGCCGACCATCCGGACACGTGTGAGAATGGGGGCAGCTGCATATCGTTGAGCCGGGAGGATGGCAGTTATCGCTGTCAGTGTCGACAGGGTTATCTCGGCAAGAACTGTGAGATAAGCGATGAGTTTCTGCTAACCTCGGTGGCGCCACCACGCATTACGCCCCCCCCGCCCACACAAGTGGAGCCGAGCGCAGGTGTGTCTGATGAGGATAAAATGGAGGAGAAGTTGCCAACAGCGAGCCGGACAAATGACACCGCAGCAGCTGTGCCGGCAGCAACACCAGCCACACTGACAGCCACCACAACAACAAGTGCCCCAACTGGCACTGGCAGCCACAATGCGACTAATGAAGCGTTAAGCGTTGTTGCTGTACCCCTTGATGAGGCGACAACAGTGAGTCGTGTTACCATGCCACCGGCAGCAGCAGCAGCAACAATGGCAACAAAAAACGTTACGTTCATGGCGCATGCAACAAGTGAGCCGACATTCGCACCAGCCGTGACCAAGGATGAGCATAATGCAGAGGCTGATGTTAACGATGACAACGACGATGACGACGATGAGGATGAGGATGAAGACGATGATGGTGAATATGAGGAAGATGAGGATGAGGACGAGGACGATGAAGAGGATGACAATGATCAACTTATACCAAATATTATTTGACAAATTGGTTTTTTCTATTTGTGTGAAATTATTTATAATAAAAGTTATCAAATTAGTAAATCTATTTCAGAAGAACACATATTTTTGAAAGAAACTTCACTGGAAGGTAGCTAGCTGTACTCGATGGAACCACAAATCTCAGTGCGTGAGGTCTGTGGGATTTAGGGAGCACTTTAAGAGGTGTCTGGTGCAAGGCGTAGCCCCTAAATCATAGATTTTGCTTAGGAAAAGTCACATTTTCACTTATAGCTTCATTCATAGTCGATGCCAGATCGACTAATTACATAGCGCGGAACAGTACACGCCACACGAACGCTCTCAGATTGTTGAAATTTACATTCAACAAAACAAAACAATTGAAAAAACTCATCATCATGTCCTTTGAAGCTCTTTTCACGTTGAACGGAACGGTAAACAAACAAAATTGCCACTGTCACAGCAAGTCACTGGCCGTGTTCAGCAGAACAACTTGCTCCCTGATCAAGTATAAATTTGCAATTATCTTAATACTGAACTCGAGAGATGCGGCATCATAATAGCCAATTTGAGGTATCATGATACAGGAGCATGTATCAAAGAAATAGTACGCTACTTTAAAGTGATACTGCTCCCTCCAACAGCAGAAACTATTCGATTTTCGATGTTGTTCTGATACCTGCTCAGGGATCAACTATTCTGCTGAACACGCCTACTGTGTGGTGCGGTTATTGGGACATTCTTTTTCGAGAATGAAGATGGCCAAACGGTTACCGTCAATCAGGAGCGTTATCGCCATATGATATAAGCAATCTTTGGATAACAATTGTTCGTCAAAAGCGTATGGTGCACTACTGGTTTCAACAAGATGGCGCTCCAACACACAAAAGCCGCGATACAATCGATGTTTTTGAGCTCATTGTTCCCAGGCTGTTTGATGTCAAAAAATGGTGATTTTGACTGGCCGTTCAACAGATTTGACGCCTACAGATTTCTTTTTGTGGGGCTATTGGGAATCACAGCCTTCCATCAGCGGTGGGCATGCCCTTTTTTTCGGCAATTGGAGCCAGTCTTCAAATTGTGAACAACAACAAAGTATCGTAGCACGACGCCTACAAGACGCACACACAGACGGCACAACAGCTGCATTTTGGGCGATCGAAACTCGCTGATAACGATTGTTTTTTCTGTTTTTTTTGTTGGGCTGCTGCCAAACGCAAATTTCATGTTCACCGCTGGTCGACATCAACAACCCAAGGACCCTGAAAGACCTGAAAAACAATATCCGCCAAGAAATAGCAGCCATTCCGGCCAAAATGTTGTCAAAAACCATGGAAAATGCTGCAAAACGGGCTCAATACACCGTAGCCGCTCAAGGGGACCATTTATATGATATCATATTCAAAAAGTGATGTAAACAAATCAACTTGAACCCAATTAAATGATTTATATCACAAACAGAAAAAAATAGTGTGTTTCTTTGATCTTTTAAAAAAAAACAAGAAAGAAAGTCGGTCAAGCCCGACTATAACATACTCTGTACCCTTAACGTCGCAGCTCGCATTTGCTCACGAGCTATACTCGCTCATCTTTAAGTTTCACTCTCTCTCTCTCTTTCTCTCTCTCTCACTAAGATTGCCGTTCAATAGAATGCTGTGGTGATGGGTGGTGGGTGTTTACTGGCCGTTTTTTGCTCATAACTTGAGTATCGTTCCGATATCGTATCCGATCTTTATCATTCCTTGGGCAAATCGATAAATAATTTTGTTTACAAGGTATCTCTAGAAAGTACGAACGATCTGTCTTCAAAACTGTAGGAGATATGACGTTTTTTCCAAATTGCGGGGGCGGGAGGGGGCGTGGCAAAAATTGAAAATAAACTTGATCTGCCTGCAAGTATAGGAAATATATGCCCCATACATGTCAAACCTCTATCTCTTACCATCTCTGAGATCTCTTCGTTCATACGGACGGACAGACGGACAGACAGACAGACAGACAGACGGACATGGCTATATCGAATCGGCTGTTGATGCTGATCAAGAATATATATACTTTATAGGGTCGGTACCTTCGGTACAGAGTATAAAAACATGGGTGTCCCACCGTCGAATATGGCTGACCCTGTATTAAGTTTGTGCAAAAGTACATATGGGTATTTCCTTGATGTCGAACGCGACAGTCGTACATCGCATTTAAAGTGAAATTATGATTCACTGAATCAAAGGCTTTGCTAAAGAAATCCCTGATTTACTATTGAAGAAAATTCGAGTAGGTTAGTGGAAACTGAGCGTCGGCGTATAAAACCGTGCTGGGATGGACTCAGGATGGGTTGGCAACAATGTTGTAATTGGGAAGTAATTATATGCTCGAATAGTTTAGAAATTGCAGAAAGCTTACAGATTCCTCTGTAATTGGCTATATCGGACCTGGACCCTTTTTTATGAATTGGAATAATAAACGATTCCTTCCATAATAGGGGGAAATCACCAAGCTCAAGGGATAGATTAAACAGCTTTAGAAGGGGATCGCAAAGGAAATCAGCGCAATATTTAAGGACGCAGCTAGGGACATTGTCTGGTCCAGGTGAAAATGACGGCTTAAGTGCCTTTAAATTAGATAGAATACAACTATGATCCATTATAGGAGGGTGAATGCAGTTAGAGCGACTAATATGGTGAGGGTAAATTGGAGAAACATCGTAGCTCGTATCCGGACGAGCATAGCAAAGCTGGAAAAAAGAGGCAAATAGGCTGGCTATGTCACAATCATTCTCAGCATTGGCATTATTGAAATGAAGTGAAGGGGGGAATTGTGAGGAGTTACGTTTAGAAGTTATGAAAGTCCTGCTTACACCTGAGTAGGTAATTGCTATAACAATCCTCATTATGCTGTTCAAATTCAGAACGAGCCACCTCATATTTGGCGAAGTCAGTCTGCGATCCAGAGCGCTTAAATTTTTTAAACAGTTGAGACTTTTTATTTTTTAGGCTTGTCAATTGCCGAGTGAACCATAAAGGAGAGCGAGAAGAAGTAGGAGGATTAGCGCGAGGAACGCAGATATTAAAAATTTCAAAAAGAGCGTCATAAAAAGCACAAGAAGCACCGTCTACGTCCCTAAAATGGTCAAGAAAGGACCAGTCGTACTGAGGGAGTGAGAGATTTAGAACAGAGAAGCCTGCTTTTTGAAAGCAGAATGCGAGGTGAGGTGGGGACGTCAATAAAGCAGTGGCGGGCTTCAATTAGAAGGGTAGGATGATAAGAGTCTTCGGAAACAGATAATGGAACGGATTTACAGACTGTTGAGCAAGATGGATCAGAGGTAAAAACTAGATCCAGAACTTTTTTCTTACAGTTTAGTACAGAGTTGATCGGACCAAGCGATAATTCAGCCATGCAGTCCACGAACTCATTACTTTCCAGAGGGTATCATCAGAAATGGTCCAAGATATGTTAGGGAGATTAAAGTCCCCTAGCACCATTAAACGATCCCGGTCACCCAGAAGGGATGACACGTGCTGAATATATGAAGCATGGAGCAGATAAATGGAAGAGTCAGATGCTGGAGGAATATAGAAACAGGAGATATACACTTGATAGGCGATATAGCCTTTACGGCTATAAATTCGGTATCACTGCCAGCATTACAGTCGATTAATACAGAGGGCAACAGATTAATACTGAGGGAAAGGCGATCCTTTCTGTAAACTGTAAAACTATCAGTGAGAATTTCACTATTGCAAATATCGGGGCTGAGCCAGGTCTCGCTAAGTGCAATAATGTCGACATCACAAGACACACTTTTAGTATAGAGTAAGGCCAGCTTACTTCGAAGCCCGCGAACGTTCTGGTAAAGGAGGGAAAAGGTCGAATTTAGTTTTTTAAGGCTGACGAAATAGGCAAATTGTTGAAACGAGATCTACGACTAGGCCTATTTACAAATTCGTGAACCACGGAATGTTTAGGCCAGAAAGATTGCTCGAGTACTCTAACAAAGTACGCCTCAGGTACTAGAATCTTAAACGAGGTAATATCACGTATAGTTTTAGAGTTAGTTTTTGAGACCACTAGACCAGGTGAGACATTAATGTTAAGCCTTGAACAGATATGGGTCATGACGAGATCTTCCGTTGCCGATGGCACAAGGCGCAAGACAAAAATATATCTTCGAGGAGGAACGGCAGCTAGAGCGTTTGATCCTACTGCAGATAAAATTGTAGGCGCAGCTGCATACACTATATTAGGCATATGGGAGGAAGGCAAGGTGGTTGGGGGACCATTGTTAGGCACTTGAGGAGGAGCTGGACAAGTATCCGCGGAAAAAACAGCAGCCGTGGTTAAGTTAGTGGTGAGTGATGTGGTGGGCATTTCAGAGTTGGCCGAAGTTGCATTGGAAGAAGCGGTCAGTGAGAGAGTTTCATCCACAACAACGGAAGCAACACCTGGAGCATTCATCAGCCTCTGGAATTAAGATCAAAGATTTGGGATTATGCATAGACGGACTGCATTCTTTTCTTGTTGGGGAATCATCCACAATTTTTCGATTGCGAAAATTCGATTGCATAGTTACAAACTTAGTTTGGAGATCCCGAACGACACCATGGACGGATTGGAACTCCAAATCAGTTTTGCCGCATAAATATTCGCATATACGCTGCAATGCCCATGCATTTCCAGCAAGTCCAGGTGAGGTCAATTCCGTCTTTAAGAAGGTCCGCAATCCGACCACCATATGATCCAAACGGTATACAGTTAGTATGGGCGACGTTAGGGCACAACCAACAATACGCAAAAGACTGACGCGAGGTTATCTTTCTATTGTAATTACAACTTTCAGCGCAGCAGCTACCCATTGCACAAAATATTATGAATAGAAGTCAAATTAAAATAATTTTATTTTCTTTTGTTACTTTAGCTTATAGCACTTTCGAAGCACTTTATTTAGTGGGAAAAAAGTAGAGCCCATCTAGTGCTGGTTTCAAGATAAAGCCAATCAAAGAGCGATTCGCACGCGACAAAAAACAGAAGTGGTGTTTTTGGCCATCAATATAAGAGCAAACCTCAGCAAAATCTGCCAAAACCATTTAATGCGACTAATTTTAAAATGTTGAATAATTTATTTGTATATTAGAATTTATTTGATCGAAAAATTTTCTTAATTTTTTTTATTTCAAAATAACGATACGTTCGATACGTGACATTGCGAACGCGACACATTTTTCCATCATATTATTTATGTAGTTTTTGTATAATGCGAAGCAAAAACTTACGATTAATTGCAATCACATAGTTTCTCATGGTTTCTTACGCATTCTTTTATAACCCTTTGTACCCTTAGTAAGATTTTAGATAGCAAAGTTAAGTGCAATCTATAGGCACTTTTATCAAAAAAAATGTGCAATATTTCTGTCCAAATTAGAAAATTCGAGCTAGCGCAGCTGTGAAACCGAATATTTCGAAGTGTGTTGTGATTAAATGTTAGATTGGCTTACGTTAGTTCAATTTAATTGTTTTCCCCCTTCAAAATTTGATAAAACAGAGTGTTTTTCAGCACTTTTAATTTTTTGGTGTTGGTGGATCTTTTGGTGGAAATGCCCATATATATATAACTTAGCTCACCAGCTAATCTTAGGTTAGGTTAGGTTGCAATGGTTGAAATGGGTGAGAATCCCATTTCATCACTTAGGCCAATGAAGGCCCGTTGTGTTACCATATAGCCCTTTCTACGCTGCGATCGTAGAGGGAGGGTCTTTCCCGTTAAACCATTTAGAAAATATCGCAAATTTGAGTAGAGAGGCTAGATCTATTTCAGAGATGTCTGACATATCGTTTAGAAAGGGACGACCCAAAACTGTGAGTCGCCTTCTGCTAAGAGCTGGGCAATGACAGAAGAGGTGTTGTACACTCTCCCCTTCTCGTCCACTGAATTGCAGCTTCTACAGAAGTCATTGTGTCTGATGCCGAGCCTAGCGGCGTGTCTACCTATTAGGCAATGTCCAGTAAGGGCCCCTACTAGTAGGGAAATATGCAGTCTTTCTAGACGGAGTAACGCCCTAGATTTTTTAATACTAAGAGTAGGCCATGTAAGCCTAGATACTTCACATGTGTGTATTGTTTGCCATCGATTCATGGTTATTCGATGAGTAGTTTCCTTTGTTTGTAGCTTAAAGGTCGCAAGAGGCACCCCTATGTTGCTCTTAACCGGTAGGAGCTGAGTGGTGGTGCCAAGTCTGGCGGGGTGGTCGGCCATCTCGTTGCCTTCAATGTTGCAGTGTCCAGGCACCCAAACGAGATTAGTTTCGAAGTGCTGAGCCATCTCATTAATAGATTTGCGGCACTCCGTAAGAGTTTTGGTATTGTTGATATAACCGTCAAGGGCTTTTAATGCAGCTTGACTATCTGAAAAAATAAATACTTTACTTCCTTGGATTGCGAGGGTTCCCTGAAGGTTGGTAGCCTCCTGGATGGCTACAACCTCTGCTTGGAAAACACTACAATGGTCAGGAAGCCGAAATGAAGTTTCGATCCCGAGCTCTGGACTGAAGACTCCTCCTCCTACCTGTCCACCCAGTTTGGAGCCATCAGTATAGAAATTTATGGCATTCGGTTTGCAGTGAGGTATTTATACATGGTGGTAAACGTTATTGTTGGGATGCAGTAGTCAAGCGTTGGCGGTACCGCCACTTGATGCAGAAGTATAGAGGAGTGGCCAGAGTTACTATCTTTCCAGGTATCGCTTTCTCTCAGCCTGAGAGCGGCGTTACTGGCGATTTCTCTACCCAGAAGATCTAGAGGCATAAGGTGTAACATTATGTTAAGTGCATCTGTTGGGGTTGTACGCAATGCACCAGTCATGCATAATGCAGCACTACGTTGAACTTTGGTTATGGTTCTGAGGACGGAAGGTTTCCCCTGAGCCGGCCACCATACGACGGCTGTGTACAGCCAGTGTACTATTTCAGGGGAAAATCCCCATTTACGACCAATCGCACGTTTGCACGAGAAAAGTGCAGTATTAGCTTTTTTTCATACGTTCAGTTATGTTTTCGTTCCAATATAATTTTTTGTCCAACACTTCACCAAGGTATCTTGCAGAATCGCTAAATTTTAGGTGTGTGTTGTTTAGTCGTGGGGGTGTTAAATTTGGTATCTTATACTTGCGGGTAAAGAGAGCTTAACTTAAATTTTTTTAAATTTTTCTTTTTGTATTTTATTTGAAGTGTTAAAGTGTGTATCATAAGACCAATACTATACCAAAGCAGACAAGGTCCTTCATTGAAGAAAGACACCAAAAAAAATTCCACTCCAAGTAGGCCTTGTTTTGAATTTAGAATTTGATTGCTGCAGCTCGTCGCATTTGTGGCTTAGTTGTGCTCGAACAGCCGAGTGAAGCACATCAAATTTTTTTTTCTTATTTTTTGTATTCAAGCCTTTTTTCTTGCATTTTGAGCATTCGAACGGTCGTTTACCGCTTTCGGAAAATCACTTATTTTCTTCTTAATTTCAATTTATTTCTTTATTTTTGTATTCAAGCCTTTTTTCTTGCATTGGGAACACTTGAACGGTCGTTTACCGCTTTTGGAAAATCATTTATTATTCTTAACTGCCATTTATTTCTTTTTTTTTGTATTCAAGCCTTTTTTTTTGAGCAATGTGAACACTTGTATGGTCGTTTCCCGATTTCGGAAAAAAACTGGGAGGGGGGGGCCTTGGCGAATACGTGTTAGACCCGTTTCTATTCCCGCTTTCGGGACACAGAAAAAAGGAAGTTAGTTTAAAATGAAATGTTTAAAATCTAAAGTCTTTTAAGAGACTCTCTGACGATAGTGTAATAGCAAAGCACATAACTTTAAATATTTGGAAAATTTAGACTTTCTTCATGCAATTTGATAAGCTTCTTTATGAAAAACTAACTTAGAGACAGCTTTGTTATAGCCTATTTCCACTGGCTTCATTTCATAACATTTTCATTTCTAAAATTGAAGCTGTTTCCATTGACAAATCGTCATCTTTTTGCCACGTTGACAAAAACAGCTGAATGGTTTGATTTAAACAACAGGCGCCACTTTCAAACTCACGGGGACTTTTGGGTAAATAACCCAAAAATAGACATACCCATCAAAAAAGCAATTACGCAGGGCGAACGCATTGTTATCGCCCTGAATTATCAGCAGAAAGTAAAATACACAACTTTTTTGACTAATTTATATGTTAAACAAAATTGCGCCTACTTTTTAAATTCAAATCAACAGTTTATTGGTGATGACAATTTCCATTTCCAGAGAGTAGCGAGTACTTAAAAAACAAAAAACAAATTCCTTCATGGGGAATGTCATCATTTTTGAGAAATGAAAGAAGTGAAGGGCAAAATGAAACAACAATTTGTATGGAAGAAATGATATCAATGAAGCTTCATTTCTTCGGGGGAAATAGGCTATTAAATTGGATGTATATAGTCGATTTCATGAATTTTCGCATTCAATATGAAAAAGTGGCGACCGCGATAGTTTGATTTAGCCATCTTAAGCAAAGTTTGTTTGTTGTCTTTCTGAAACATAAGCAGAGTACACATATTTTCTTTGAGTATGCTAGACAGACAGGCAGAATTGTGATTGATACCAAACCATGGATCAATAAGTATTAGAGATCAAATTTTGTGCTGCCTCTCAATTTTGAGTTGTCATACATTGTTTAGACACCTTAGAGCTAGACTAACAGACATATTCCCAAATGTAACATATTCCCAGAAAGCGTAAGTGAGAGCGAACAGCTGACTAATTTCTGACAGAAGCGGTGTCGACTGTGCAATCGTTCAGTCTAGATCAGCGATGGTCACCAGTACACCCCTAGGGGGTCGAAGACATTTCGCTATTTACACATTTACGAGCAGAACGCATGCCGAAGCTGAGGCCAAGTGAGTAAACAGGTTTTCAGTTACTGTTAAGCCTTCGATGCGGCTAGATCGAAGTTGGTTTACGGCACTTTATGTTCGCACAGCAAAACACTCTCACTTTTTGGCCTCGCTCTCGTTGACCAACGCTGGTCTAGATATCCTAGTCCATGACCAAACCTTGCTGCAATTCTGTCTATAACACAGTGTACTGTAGAAATACCTACGAAAAGTAAGACATTCTATTCTGCCCAGACATAGTAGCATCGAAGTTGTCTTAACTTTAAGAATGAGCCAAGTAAGTCTAAAGTAATAACTAGTGTAATTTCTGTCAGTTCTAAATATTCCTCTAATTACACACTTTTCCATTAACAAATCTTTACCTTAAAACAGGTGCTAAGAACTCCTCAACGCCCACTTGTGTTTACCTAGAACGATATATGTAGGAGTTATACACTGCTCGCCACTTGAATAGGACACCCTGTATGCTCTCTTTAAAACTGCTCGTAACTCGATAACGAAATGGTAGAATAACGGTATTTTTTGCATATTATCTTTGTGCAAGCATTCTTCGCTCTTTCTGGTTTATTCCAAGTTTTGGAATAGAACCGTTATAAAGTTGTTTGCACTTTATGTGAGCATTCCGCCACTTGAATAGAACATGCATTTTATTTGGTCGGTATCGTTGACACGTGCACACAAATTTTGGTTTACTTCAACTTTTTGCTTTAATTGAAGTGTGTATAAAATTAAAAAAAAATTTAAATGGGGCGTGGCACTTCATTATCTGAGTCGGAGAAAGAAAAAATCCAAGCTTACAAGGATTCTGGCCTTTCTATTGCCAAAATAGCAAAAAAAAAAGTCGACAGGAGCCGTCACGCCATAACAAATTTTTCAAATAATGAGGCTAATTATGGTAAAAACATGAAGGGCCGCACCCACAGTGTGCTTACCATCGCGGACAATCGACTTATATTAAGAGAAGCTTCCAATTCGCACGACTCTTTGGCCAAGATAAGGGAAAAATGCAACGTTAAAGCAAGTTTGACAACCATGCGTCGTGTTATTAATAATGCTACACACCTGAAGAGACTAAAAATCAAGAAGAAGCCACCTCTTAACCCGGCTCGGAAGTTACAACGCCTTGATTTCGAGCGCGCACATATCACCTGGACTTCGGAGTGGCAACGTGTTGTCTTTTCGGACGAAAAAAAGTTTAATTTGGAGGGCCCCGATGGCTACAGCTACTATTTTCATGATCTTCGAAAAGAACCACACCATCTTGATAAGTTGCACAGCAGTGCTGGATGCTGGAGGTATTATGGTATGGGGGGCCATTTCCTATTATGGCACCTGTGAGCTTAAATTTATTCCAACCACCATGAATGCGTTGTGTTATAATGGTATACTGAAAGAGGCCTTTCCACACTTCCAAACTCTTTTTGAAAATCTAAAATGGATTTATCAACATGATAATGCCCCTATACATACGGCCCGGATTGTTAAATCGTATATAGCGAGCCAAAACGTGGAGTTATTAAACTGGCCACCCTATTCATCGGACTTGAATATCATTGAGAATGTGTGGGGATGGCTAACACGTGAAGTATATGGATCAGGTCAGCAATATTCGAGCGTTCGCGAACTAATTGCAGCTATCAAATTAGCATGGGGCTCGATATCGTTGAATTATTTGGGAAAATTGTATGCATCCCCCTTCCAGAACGAATGTGTGAGGTTTTGGAGAAAAAAGGAGGCTCAACACACTATTAAAAACTTTTTTTGGTTTAAAAACATGTTAGTAATTTCTTATTTAAGTAATATTGTTGTATTTGAAAAGGATTGAAACATTCTTAAATGGTTTTTAGATAAAGTGTCCTATTCAAGTGGTGCAAAATGAAGACTCCATAATTTGTTACTTATTGGTTGTTACAATGTTTTTTGTATACTTACAACTTTTGAATAATTTTGTAATTTTTGTCTAATTACTACATTTAAATAAACTTTATGAGAAAACAAAAATTATTTCTTAATTTTCCTAGATGGCTTGGTTTAGCAGCAATTAACTATAGAAAATCGACTTTAGAGGTGTCCTATTCAAGTGGCGAGCAGTGTAAAATCCCGCTCTCACTTCACTACACATTAATCATGTTGCTTCTATTTCTGTTACACTTTAATGAGTTTTAATTTATGACTTTTCTATTTGCATATTACAGGAATTTGGATTATTGATTTCTTTAAAATTTGTTCTGGCCAATTTTAAGCCTTTATAACACACACACTCCTGTTGCACTTTACCTTACATATGTATGTATGTACGTATGGATTTTGCTTGAACAAAAAAAATAGCCAAAAAAATATAAAAAAAAATAATTTTCGTTGCGATTTTCACTGATTTCGAAAGGGTTTTCGGGAGCCAAATTTTTGGTTGAGAGATGAACACTTTTTCGCCGTTTTGTTTGGTCATCCATGAGAGCTATTGACTGATCAGTCTGAGGCCATGGGAGTGATGCCGGTTTAGGCCTGAGCAAAGGTTGACTGATTCGATATTTTTGAGGGTGGCTGTCGTCTCTTTGCTTTGCCTTCTCTGCGTCTGAGATAAGGTTCTCTTGAACTGTGATATGCAGAATGAATGTATCCTCACATCACCTTGGGAGAAAGCACGAAGGCTTTTACACCCAGCTGCACAAAAGAAAAGAGAATTTTGTGTTTCTTAGCTGAGGCTTATGCCCTCCTCAATGTATGCGTATGCTTACCAATTGTGGATGCTTCACAGAGCAAAAGATAAGTTATCCGATTGCCTCTGGACTTTTGATATAAAGATTCTGGTACCAATTCGAGCAAATGCGAATTAATAATAAGCAAATCGATCGCTTTTTCTATGCAAAACCATTCTTAACATTAAAATGCAAAGGTGGCTGTTGGATATGCAAGAAATCTTACGCGAATAGGTTAAGGAGTAGCGATCCGGAGCAGCTTTTTGATGATGTGTCTTCTGGGCAACATTTTTTGTAAAGAGACCGGATGCGGTTTTGACCCGACTTATATACCCTTGAATGGCTCCGTAAATTTGGAAATTGCCATCTTGAAAGTGCTGTCATCGAATTCGCTCTACCATGGTTGTCAAGTGAATCGTACCGCAGACTTGCAAATGCGATCTAATCGAGTACTTTTCTTTGAACTATTGGCGCGACTATTCAAATTGTAAAATTTGTTAGTTACTCCACTGAACTTAAAAATTAAAATTTTAGCATTTTATTTATCAAGACCTCTCACCATAAATTTTTTGCCTCAAAAAATGCATAAATAAAAGTTAAGCAAAATTTATTTTGTATTTTGAAACTCCGCACATTACAAAGCTGAATAGGAGCTTGGATTTTCCTGATCGTAACTGGGATAGCGTGGTCCTTGAGTTTCGTGGGAGTGTCAGTTTTGACGAGTCTATGGGAGGGGGTCTGCCGCCCAGGACTACGTTAAGCCGGTAGGTTTCGATGGCTTCAACTACGATGGAGGTGTGGGCCTGCTTCTTAGCCTCTGCGTATGCAGTGGCGGTGTGCGGGCCATTACCTAGGAGTTGGAGGACGGGTGCAAGCTCATTCCTAAGGTCGAATCGCACTGCACGTGGACGCTGAGACATATTTAGGAGGATGCAGGCATGATTTGGGTGGGATTCCTGATGGCATCCGGGTAGGTACTGCTGTGTGAGTAGTTTATTGTGGAGACGGACTGGGAGAATGACTGTCTACTGGTACAGGTGATCGTAGTGCGCCATGATGTAGCATTTTGTGCAAGCTGGAGGTTCCTCCATTGGGTGTCACTAATTGATGGCGACCAGATGGGGGCAGCATAGTTGATCATCGATCTCCCGATCGCCTTGTAGGTTGTGGTTATGGTCTCCTTTGCCTTTCCCCATGTGCTACCTGCCATGGTTTTTAAGACCTTAGTTCGGCTCCTTACCTTCTTGATGACATCTTCCGCTTGTTTTGGCAAAGGTAAAGAGGGAGTCAAACGTAACACCCATCCCAGTTGGGATTCGTTGTCCGTCGATGTGAATATCAAGGACTTGTTTGACTTCCTTAGTCCAAGTCGTAAGGAGAGTTGCGAACGATTTAGGAGCGGACAGGTTCAGGTTTCTGTCATTGAAGAAGCGAGCTAGGCTGGGTAGGTAGGCGTTCAATTTTTGTTCAAGAGCTCCAACATCTCTGCCGGTTGTGATGATGGAGCAGTCATTCGCATAGGTGACGATTTTTATATCAGGAGGAGGTGGTGGTATGCCAGCAACGTATATGTTGAACAGCAGTGGAGAGAGTATGCCGCCTTGTGGTACTCCCTGCTTGATAACACGGGTTTTAGAGAGTTTGCCACGGAAGTCCACGTGGGCCATCCATCTTGTTAAGTGGTTGGAAAGACTTATATGGAACAGGTCCTGGAGAAAGATGGTGTGGCTGACCATGTCGAAAGGCTTAGAGAGATCAAACGGGAAGATATGTACGTATCAAGCAATCGTCCCAACGACAGATACCCGAAGATACACTTACACATACCTACCAAACCGCAGAGCTTATTCAGCATTAGAGTCAAACTCTTCTACATTTATATTGATAGATATATAATTGTATTTATTTATGATAATTTAAGCATAATTCTACATACACAACTGCAAAAAATTCAGATTCCAACAAAATTACCGAAAAAATAAAAAAAAAAAAAATTTGATTGCTCTTTTTTTTTTTTTACTACCCTTAAAAGCTAAAAGAAAGGGTCTGTTAGTATTCGCACTGTGGTAAGAGTTAGGATCCTGCTCTCGGATTGCACTTGGTTGGCTTAAAACTAGTCCAAAAAAAAAAAAAAGAAAAAAAAAATGTTTTGCTTTTGTCAAGAGTGTAAAATTCAAAAGGAAATATGGCCTTGGGGGGCGCCGCCAAAGTAAGTGAAGTGAGCGTAAGCAGGGTAGGAAGGGGTGGAGGGGTGGAGGGATACATATCTGACCAAAAGTATAATAATAATAGCAATAAACTCAATAATAATTACTACAATATATTCGAAAATAAACATTATAATTCGTTGCCTTCCGCTCAGTTGAGCTCCCGCTTGTCCCGCTGACTGATCTGTGCCATGGTTATGTATTGTCGCACCAGGCGCGATATTTCATGCGCCTGTTCAGTTTGCACGCGTATGACCCGTTGCTGCATCAGATTGCCCACCTTCATGTCCAGAAACAGGGCCCCATCCTCAGAGCGAACCTAAGTGTATGTGTTGATTAGTTTGCTGCAGTACACCAGGTTACCAGCTGCCGCACTTACCTTGCGCGTCGATATGACCTCCATGAAGCTCCAATGCTGCAGAGTCTCATGCGTATTGGGATCCAGGAATAAGACTCCTCGTCTATTCAGTGCCAATATCAAATCCCGCCACATGGGACTATGATTGTCCTCCACATGCGGCCCTTCCTCGGCCCAAATCCTTTTGACCGCAAAGAAACTGCTGCCAAACAGTGGCCACGCGGCCAGCACATTCAAGAACTGAGCCTTCACCTGACCCGGACTAAGACCCGCCACCTGAGGCCAGGCGGACTGCACCAGGCCCACCCATTGAGCGGGCCGTATCTCACGTATGCCCAACGCTGGTTTGGGCAGCAAAAACTTGATCTCCTTCATGGCCGGCACATGACTCAAGTCGGCCGCTCGATGCAACAGAGCCGCAATCCTGGCCATATCCCTTACCATCTCCGGCATGGGCACCCCATTGCCGGGCAGCTCCAACAGCAGACCCTCTAGATAGTCCGGTGCCACCTGATTGAACAGCACCTCCACATACAGCGGCATGGGAGCCGGTTCACGCTTCAAGGCAAAATGCCAGACCGAACGACAGAAGATCAAATAGAAGGGTTGCCCCGACTTGAGCAGCTCTGTGGTCACATCCAAAATATACTCGTCAGCGGCCAGCGGCATGGTGAAGGCATCACCCTGTACAATGCAGTACAGTGAGAACTCCTGTTGTTCCGCCTCCGACTCCACACCCAGCAGAGCGCACAGCTCGGCAATGACATCGGCCACCACAGTGGAACAGCGTGTATTAACCACACGTTCGGCCCCACCCGGCAACCGATAGATTTGACGTCTTGCTGAACGTCCGGCTGAAACAGCCGTCACCTCCTCCACGCTGGGCACATTCTTGCGTCCACCACAGCGTGCGGTTTTTCTTAAATTGGTTAGACAAACGGCAGCGGTGCCGTGACACGAACGCCGTCGATCCGATGCTGCCGAAGTCAAATGCTCCATTAGATATGGTCGCAATGCATCCGAACAGCCAAAATAGGCGGCCAATATGCTTAGCAAACGCCAAGCACGCTGTGAGCTATCCGGGCAGGGTGAACGATTCGCTGTAGTCTGTTTCATTAGCTGACAGTAGACTTCATCGCGCAACGCCAGATATTTGTGACAATGCTGTGGGAGAGAAGGGAAAAGGAGGAGTGGAATGTTAGTAGAAGAATGTCCACATCGAGAGGAAAAACTGAATGATTCTAACAAAGAGTGAAAGAATGTAGTTCCTAGAAGGAAACCTCAATGCTTCTATCCGACAGGGAAAGATTTCCTGTCTACAACAAGAGGAAATACTTAAAGTTTCCATCAGAGAGTGAAAGAACGTAGTTCCTAGGAGGAAAACTCAAGGTTTCTATCAGAAAGGTAAAGAATGTAGTTCGAAATTATCCAAAGAAGTTGGACCTTTTGTCTACAATAACAGAAAATACTCAATGATTCCATCAGAATTTAAAAACTAATCCAAAATCATTTTGGAGTTTCATAAACTCGAAAAGGTCTACATCTTCCATTCCATCGAGTATGAGCTTTGGTTCACTGTCATCAAATACGTATGATGGAATAGTGAATCTATTTGCTGCCTTTTTTTGGCGCTAATTTTGAACCAAAGAGTAACTGGGATGACCAATTTACTCTTAATTCCATTCCTTTGATTCTTAATGTCGGCATCATTACCATATCGGAAGCAATCAATGACTTTGATGACTCATTTAAGCCAGACAGTGATGAAATTTCTTCTTTTCTTCTCAAGAATTGCATTGCCCAGCTCTGTGAGCCTCTCACTATGATGTTTTCTAAATCCCTTGCACTTGGGCAATTTTTGATATAAGTGGAAGGTAGCCTCAGTTATTCCTATTCACAAAAAGGATTCAAAAAGCGATATCTTCAATTATAATAGCAATGTATCTAAGCTCTTTGAACGTATAGTCTCAAAGCATTTTCATTTTCTTATAAATTCTCACATAGATCCCAATCAGCATGGTCTAACAGTATTTAGCAATATTTGATAAAGTTTGTCACAATGCCCTTTTATCTAAGCTCTCTAAGCTTGGTTTTCATTCTTACATTCTCAATTGGATTGAATCTTATCTTGATGACCGATCGTATCAAGTCCTCACTAATGCCAAATGTTCTAGTTCCTACGTAGCAACATATGGCCTCCCTCAAGGGAGTGTACTGGGTCCGTTGCTCATTACGTTATTCATTAATGACATCGGTTGCCTAATTAAATCGCATTATCTAATGTATGCTGATGATTTGAAAATTTTTGATGATTCTAAAGCCCTTCAATGTGATCTGAATTCTGTTGCCGTTCTGTTCTGTTCAAAGTGCTGCTTCTATGTAACATTTGGAAAACGCGAACAGCCGATTCTAACCTCATATTCCATTGCTTATCGTGCTTTGAGTCGTCAATATGAAGCCTTGGATTTAGGGGTGGTGTTTGATTCTAAATTTCAGTTTTCTGGGCATCTAAATTATATCCTCCCCAAAGTTTATTCAATGCTCGGCTTTTTTCAATGTTCAATGATCCTTATACACGGTTAAGCCTGTACTCTGCCTTAGTGCGTTCTAGGATTGAATATGCTTCGCTCATCTGGCATCCTTCCGCTGCCGTTCATGTGAACAGGCTGGAGCGTCTGCAGAAACGATTCCTCAAATTTTGCACTTGTCAATTTACATTTTTTAGAGCCTTTGCCGCCGTATTTGAGTAGATGTCGCCTCATTCATATTTCTACCCTAGAGGATAGAAGGACAATTGCATCCTTAACATTATAGTCGGCAATATTAATTGTTCTAAACTGCTTGGCAAAATTCCATTTAATGTTCCGCCCAGGTCTTGACGTGCCATGGTTCCATTTAGAGTGCGGACTCATAGTGATCCGATGTCTCAAGCACTTCTTACTTACAATAGGCTTCCAGTTGGCATGCGACTCGATTTTAGCAGCAACAATGTTACTGTGCGGACTTTTTCTTTTAGTTTATTTGTTACTGTTAATTTTAAGTTTTATTGTAGTAGCCAGTTAAGTTTATTCGTTGGTGAAATACACTAAATAAATAGAAAGTGAAAGAACTCAAGGCTTCTATCAGAAAGGTAAAGAATGTAGTTCGAATTTAGCCAAAGAAGTTGGACCACTTGTATACAACAAAAGAAAATACTCAATGATTCCATCAGGAAGAGAAAAACTGTAGTTCGATCTTATCCTAAGAAGGTTTAAGTCTAGTTTTTCAATTCCTTGGTTAGGTTACACACTTTGGATATCAGAATGTGGCCCTTGGCGAAGCCGCATTACCAACAACAACAACAACAAACTACGCTCATCACGAACCCTTCCGAAACCTTTGTTTAAACTATAACTTGCATTATCATACTTTCTCAAAAGATAGTTTATTGTCGTTCCTAAGTAGGCCTTCTTAAAATTAAACAGAACATTGTTAAACATTTTCTTCTTCCAAATTGCTGCTATGTGTCGAATAAATTTTCAATTTACTTTATTTAATTTACTAAACACACGAAGAAACTGGATCAGAAGAATAAATTCATATTAAACATTGCTAAAAATACAGAAAATCTGATAAAAGAGCATAGTAACAAGGTAGTTATTACACAGGCAGATAAAGGCAACAAAACTGTAGTAATGTACAAAATGGACTACATGAATAAAATGAGAATACTTCTAAGTGACTAATCAACATTCAAAACTATGCGGAAACTATGCCCCGACATCACAACTGATCAAAAAGAGCAACGTAATAGAATATACGGACTTCCAAAAATACACAAAACAGGCACTCCACTGAGACCTATTGCTTCATCGACAAATGTACCATGCTACCAATTGGCAAAACATGTAGGAAACCTGATCAAAAACATAACATCCGAAACATTAAAAAACAGAATTATGGATATACACATCGAAGAGGATGAAATCCTAGTATCTTTTGATGTTGTATCATTGGCCGTGTTCAGCAGAACAACTTGCTCCCTGATCAAGTATAAATTTGCAATTATCTTAATACTGAATTCGAAAGATGCGGCATCATAATATCCAATTTGAGGTATCATGATACAGGAGCATGTATCAAAGAAATAGTACGCTACTTTAAAGTGATACTGCTCCCTCCAACAGCAGAAACTATTCGATACAACATTTTTTTCTGATACCTGCTCAGGGATCAATTATTCTGCTGAACACGCCCATTGTTTACAAATATCCCAATACACCTGGCAATTCAGAATATTATGGAAAAATGGAAAGAAATAGCAAAAAATAAATTTAGTGAAATTTTGGACTTCATTCTAATAGACAACAATTATCGAATTCATGACTCTACAATATACAACCAAATATTTGGCATGCCCATGGGAAACCCGGTGTCACCAACCATAGCGAATGTGGTACTAGAAAAGATACTGGATAACGCAATTGAAGACCTAGGGAAACAAAACGTTCACATAAAACACATAGCAAAATATGTCAAAGACATTTTTTGCATAATAAGAATAAGAAAAGGATGCAAATATAATATTAAATACACTAAACAAACAACATCATAGGATACAATTTACTTTAGAAGTGGAACAACATGATAAAATAGCTTACTTAGATACGGAGATAAAGAAAGAACAGGGAAAAATTAAATTCAAATGGTACACAAAAGACATCGCATCAGGGAGAATCATTAATTTTCACGTACATCAACCCAGGAACCAAAAGATAAATACAGCGAAAAATTTCATTAATAAAGCATATATTTTAAGTGATGAAATATATAGGCCCAATATTTATATAAAACTAAAGAAAATGCTTAGGAAGAATAGCTACCCAGAACAGCTGATCGACAACCTAATAAAAGACGCCACTAATAAACAAAAAGATGACAAAAACAAAGAAGAAAAGGATACACGATACATAAGCGTACCCTACATCGATGTAGGCACAACAAAACGCGCACTAGCAACAAGAAAAGGAGAGCACAAAGGAGACGCGAAAAACAAAAAAATGACAACAGCAATATCTCAACATCCGACAACAACTGGACACTCAGCTGATTTCCAAAATGTGAGAGTACAAGACCAGAGTTCTTCAGCGATAGCCCCTGGGGCACGAACTTACTCGCTAATTCACTCCGAATGCTTGTCGAAGTCATGCATCACTGTATGTTGGAGAGAGACACAGTTTTCGCGCTCTCTTCTTGGGAAACCCTGTACTAGACATTGAGCGAAAAGAGAGAACAAGACTGACTTTGGAGAGCCTAAGAATTCAGCAAAGAGGGGGGAATGCACTAAACCACAAAGAAGACATCGAACAAATAAATTACATTTACGCATCAGCTGTGACAACACAAAAATGAAAACACTATTGACAAAAAAACTAACCATAAGGATAGTTAATTCGAATAACGACAAAATAATGTATGTATGTCAAAAAAAGAGTTAATGTTTTTGTATTGTTTTTAATGAAGAAAAAAATTAATAAATCCAGACTCCCTGAAGAAGGCGCAAAATGACGCCGAAACGCGTAGGTGGAAAATTCCAATAAAAAAATGTCTTTTTATTGTGGATGAACCAAAACGGCCAAAGAAAACCCGCAAGTAACCGAAATGGCCCGGTAAAGAAAACTACACAATTTACTTAGTTATTTGTTAGTTTATGTGACAGATAGCTCTATGTAGAAGATGTAAAATCGGCCCTTAAAAGGTTGTGCGAAGGTGTACACTTAGATAGTTTTTGTTCGATAAAGGATTTCGAACAGCGGGAACATTTGAAGGGCTGCTCTAGCATGAACTAGGATCCTACTATCTGTCAGGAAGACTAGTGTGTGAGCGAAGGCATGAGAATAGGTCTAGATGTGCGGGAATGGAATATTCGTACGAATGAGTAAAAGGTATGACTGAGTAAGAGTGTGAGTGTGAATGTGGAATAAGTGAGTATCGAACTGACTGCAGCCATAAGATCTTTTTCTTTTTCTTATCTCTATAACTTTGTAATTTACTTGGCGACCTTTCTAATGTTTAATTAGTGAGTTTAGCTGGCTCTAGGTCCGAAAAAGTTGCGTTTGTTCACAACTGTAAGCAACTTATGCACTGTACCAGCATCTCTATAACTTTACCTTATATCTCGCAATGGCAAGATTTATAAAAATTATTGATTTTGTTCCTGGATGAGATTAGTCCCTTGAAGAAAGAACTCCACCAAATACGGCAAGCTGCAGCCAATGCTAATTTTACATGCCGGAAGGAACATATTAATACTATTTCTATACCGCTAATCGAAGCTCTTGACATTAACTAACCGACAATCTCCTAAGCATTGTTAGACGAACAGCTATGCATTTTGGGATACGCATTCGTTGCTCGCGCTTCGAGGGCACGTAACAGCCCCTATGAATGCGAAGGTGAACCCTTTTGCTACATTTATGGGTAAAAATCTTTCGGTAATGGGAACATATAACGAAGCTACTCCAATATATGAGAGGGTCTCTACTTTTTTCAGCCGTTAAAGATTTAAACTCTTCCATATGCCTTAACTACTTACTACAACTAATGCTTTTGGTGTCCAAGTGGTGTCCAAGCTCACACAATCAAACATTGTGCTTGTGTGCGTAGCAGCGAAAAACGAAGTAAACGTTACGAAGTCAGACAGTTTTACTGCTTTACACTTTCATAAACGAACAAAAAGCCGCCGAGCTTGTGTCGTGTGTTGGCTGCAACGCCGGCGGAACTATGAGTTCCTATCCCATGGGATTTGGCCATTTTGTACACCACAGTTTTAGAGTTTCGAATTTCAGGAGGTCCTTGTAAGTCACTATAGCTATCAATAAGTCTACTTTTTGGAACGACTAATCCCGAGTTCCACTTCAAGAGCTTACCGAAGGCCAAGCCAAACAGTTATGGAAAGGCCAGCAGTCTTCAGCAAAGTGCTCCAATGATAGACTAAGTAGTTTCTTCAAACAAACTCAAAGTAAAGCCTACTGATGATAGAATCGGAAGCTATTTCAAACAGTTCTAGAGACGAGC
Organism: Lordiphosa magnipectinata; assembly: GCA_037044535.1. Classification (NCBI taxonomy): domain Eukaryota; kingdom Metazoa; phylum Arthropoda; class Insecta; order Diptera; family Drosophilidae; genus Lordiphosa; species Lordiphosa magnipectinata. The sequence goes on from JBAMBO010001982.1 coordinate 95,075, forward strand.
TCATGATACAATCAATACAAGGTAGTGCAAACACTTGCTCCATTTCATTTGTGAGTCTGTGAAGTCATTTGACAGATTAGTCTGTAGTATATAGTTCCTTAAGAAGCTTTACTGGAAAGAAGAGCTCTCCTTCCCACACACACTAAATACATAAAGAGCTTCTCACTAGGCATATGGGTTTTCCCTACTTCGCATTCGCATCTTTTCTGAAATCCCCACTCACCATAAGCACCGTGTAGACACATTTAACTTCGGTCAATTCCGGATCCAAGGGTATATCACCGCAATATCGTAATATGCAATCGAAACACTCCAGCGCCAAAGGTGCCAAATCATTGGGTAGACGTAACAATGGTAAACGTATGGCATGTCCCTGCCATTTGACCAGTTCGGCATACGAACGATTTGCTGCCGTTTGATGTCGCTCCTGGTGACGATCTGCCTCACGCAGTTGACTGTGACATGGAATTGGTCAATTAAGTTTTCGAATTGTACACTAAAAAAAACTTACTCATTGCGGAAATGTTGCATGGCAAACTGTAGGAGTGAGTATTTGGTCACCGAGGGTGGTGTGCCGCCATTGCTCTCTTCCTGCATATAATTCGCATCCAGATCATGATGCATCATCTGTTGTTGTTGCTGCTGCTGCTGCAGTGACTCCGGCTGACCATTGCTCAGGGATGAGGGTTGTGTGTGCTGGCCTGCATTGGATTTCCGGGATGAATGCAGGTAACTCTGCTGTTTCAAATAACGTTGCTGCTCCACCAATTGCTGCTCCTCTACAGCATCCTCCAGATGCTGCTGCTGCTGTTGCTGTTGATGATGTTGACTACTGTGATGATGGGTCAATTCGGTTAGCTGACCCTCCGCTTGTCGATTCGTTTCACCATTCGAGTTGATATGTTCGTTGCGCTGAGCATGCGCCTGGCGCGATTCCAGGCGCTCTAGCGGCACATTTAATGTTTGAGCGGCTGCTCGCGCCCCAGAGGATAAAGTTGAGGCCTTCGATTGTGACTGAGGAAGAGAAGGAGAAGAGGAAAGTCGTGCAATTAGCTAATTGGCGCAAAAATATTTCATATGCCATGTCAATGGCATGTGAAAGTTGCTGGGCGCCTTTTTGGCCAAGCCAACTGGTTGCCCATATGTCCCGTGGACCGGTTGTGGGCGTGGCTCATGATTTACGCTGTATTGATGGCTGCGCGTTTTTGGCAACGAAAGTGTTTTGGCATTGGCGATCTTTTTTTTTGATTTTTCACTTTTATTGCTTGCATTTAATTATTTGGTGCAATTTGTTTGCAATTGCTTTCTTTCCATTTGCCGCCCACCCAAATCCATGTTGCAGTTGCATTTTTGCACAGTCATGCGAACAAAACAGAAGCTTAGTAAAAGTTTGTTGTTTATGAAAGCGGAAATCTTTCACCAATCAATCAACTTGCCATAAATGAAAAATTATACGCTCATCTGTGGGTTGGTTGGCCGAGAGAGAGAGAGGGGGGAGAGGGGGGAAAATAGCTGGGTAAATTCCCAAAAATAAATATCATTAACCAATCGTTTGAGCAAATTGCTTGAATTGCTACTGCATTTTTTGTTTTAAAGAGATATCCACTTGGATACATTCGAGTTAAAGTGGGGAAAACTGTGCCGGGGACAGGTTCTTCCAAAAGCAAAAATTACATAAAATATGGTAGACAGCATTTTGAATCAAAAAATCGATGGTAGAGTTGTAAGCAAAACAAAATTCAATGCCACAGCGCTACCAGCAGCCGCCAGAATTCGCCAACAAAGTCAATACTTGCTTTACAAGTCTTCTTTTACAAGTCTTGCTTTACAAGTCTTGCTTTACAAGTCTTTCCTTACAAGTCTTCCTTTATAATTCTTCCTTTACAAGTCGTGCTTTACAAGTCTTCCTCTACAAGTCTTCCTTTACAAGTCTCAGTCTCGTCCACATGTCTCGTTCACATGTCTCGGCAACATGTCCCGTCCCCATGTATCGTCCACATGTCTCGGCAACATGTCCCGTCCACATGTCTCGTCCACATGTCTCGTCCAAATCAATCCCAAGTCATAATGCGAACCGGGTTATACCTGTGGAGGGTCAACATTATTCCGACGACATAATTTCGACACAAAAAAGTAGGATCGAAATTATGTCGTTTTTTGTGTGTGTGTGTGTGTGTGAACAATGTATTCAGCAGATAATTCTGATTTACAATTTGCAATTGCTGAGGATTCTCTACTGAATGACATTGATTGCTAAGTTTTAGGCATTTTTTCTGGCTTTAGTACATTTGTTTAAAAAAAACCTTCACACTAGAAAAATGTAAAAAAAAAACCATTTGACAACATTTCTGTCGAAACAATGTCGCTTTGAAACAACATATTTTTGATTTCAAAACAACAAAACAACATTTCGATCGATGTTAACCGTCTTCCTTTACAAGTCTTCCTTTACACGTCTTCCTTTACAAGTCTTCTTTTACAAGTCGTTTCAAATCGACATACTTTCGATTCCAAATGTACCGGGCGAAATTATACCATCAAAATTATATAGCTATGCCATCCGAGTTAATCATGAAATTCTTAATCCTGAAAAGATACCGAATTCCTAGTCCATTTTCGTGAAAACGTTTGATGTCAACGGTTATTTATGGTTCAATAAACAGCAATAACTGGTAAAACATTCAAATCACTTTGCATAACTTTCGGCTGGAATTTCACACAATTGGAATCCTCCACCACAGACCAGATATTCACATTACGACAAAGACTGGAGAAGACCTATGAGAGAAATATCAAAACCAACCACCTTTTTGGTCAAGGTTCTTTGACGCCCTGTCTACCTTTGGTATACCAGCAAAGTACGTTCGACTTTGCATGATGACGTTGAGAAGCACTCGAAGCTCCGTCAAAATAGGAAGGAACCTCTCTTAACCATTTGATACCAAGAGAGGTTTTAGGCAGGGTGATACCCTATCGTGTGACTTCTTTAATCTACTGATGGAGTATATACTGCGCCAGTGACCAAATGCCAACAGATCGGGCTCATTTCTTTATAAAGATCTAATGCTACTCGGATACGCCGATGATATTGACATTATAGGCAAAAACGAACGGGCGGTAAGCAGGGCGTTTGCAGAGATTGAGAAGCGGTCTAAACTGATGGGCTTAGCGGTAAACGAGGGCAAGACGAAGTACCTAGTACCCACGAACAAGAAGTCTACGAGTCTTTCACAATTTGTTACTATGGGGGAGTACAACTTTGAGGTTGTAGAGGATTTTGTCTACCTCGGGACGATGATTACCGGCGACAATAACATTAGCCTGGAGATCCGAAGAAGAAATACTCTTGGAAACCGATGCTACTACGGACTCAGTAGTGAGCTCAAGAGCAGAGCCTTTTCTCGACGAACAAAAATAGCGCTATACAAGTCGCTCATCATCCCAGTCCTGCAATAAATGGACAATGACAGCAGCGGATGAGGAGGCGATTGGCGTGTTCGAGCGAAAAATCCTTCGTAGGATCTATGGACCTTTAAAAGTTGGCGATGGATACCGCATTCGAATGAATCACGAACCGTATGAGCTCTATAAGAACATCAGTCTAGTCAAGCGCATAAAGCAACAGCGGCTGCTCTGGTTAGGACATGTAATCCGGATGGATGAAGAAGCTCCAGTAAAAAGTATGTACAAAGCGAAGTCGGCTGACTTTTGTAGGACAAGGCAGGAAGGGTCGCCCACCACTAAGATGGGATGATCAAGTGCGGAAAGACACTTCCAGCCTTGGTGTGAACAACTGGTGCCAGCTTGCACAATGCAGAAGCGAGTGGAGGGCATTCATTGCAGAGGCCAAGACCGTCAAGCGGTTGTGATGCAACATCGGGCCAATAAAGAAAAAGTTGTAAATGGATTCTTGATTTTGTCGTCATTTGCTCTCATCTACGCAAACAATTCAGAGTTTTATCATACCAGATCTAGTAACCGTGGGTATATTTGTCAACTTCTATACAACGTTATTAAAATCGACTGCAAAATACTAACATTAACACATTTCGAAGTTCGGAACAAAGCAGAATCATTATAAGCAGGTTCAAAGTCTTCTCGTCTTCCTTTACAAGTCTTCCTTTACAAGTCTTTTTTTACAAGTCTTCCTTTACAAGTCTTCCTTTACAAGTCTTCCCTTACAAGCAGTGTTGCCAAATCAGCTTTGTTCCCGTAATTTCTAGCTTTTTTAAAAACAGGATTGCGGGAAAAATTTACAAAGAGCGGGAAGCGGGAATTCTGGCTTTTTTCAAAGCGATTTTGGCTTTTTTTCAGCTGCATTGTGCCTTTTTGTTGCTATTTTGCAAATTGACCACCTGAGCAGCTTGTGCACTAAACAATTTGACGACAGAGCAACTGTTAGCCAGATTAGGCTACGTAGAACAAAATGCACTAGCATTATAGGAAATGTGCTGGCGCCCCACTTTCAAGAAGACTTGCGCAACGATATAGGCGATTCAAAATTTAGTTTGCTTTTGGATAAATCAACAGATATAAGAGTCACTAAGCTTTTGGGTAAATATTTCATATATGTATTATAATTTATGTTATATTATATTTTGCTAGGTTTATGTATAACTTAACCACCCGGCCTCACTAAGGACCGTAAGGTCTATGTGTGGCCCCTACAAAGGGCATACCTACCTATGTATGACTTAGGTGTCGTCGTCAATTATTTTTCGGACTGTTACTTCCTTCTTAAGTCTAGTACCTTTAGAACGTTTAAACGCACTATGCATAGCAGAGAGACTTTAAGTTGAACATCAAAAACCTAATAGTTATCGGTACCGACAATGCTAAAGTTATGATTGGCTCAAACAAAAGCGTGTTAACTGAGCTGAGGAAGGATGCGCCGTTTCTAGTCCTGATCAAATGCGTGTGCCACTCTGTGCAGTTGGCGGTAAATCACGCTTGTAAGGAGTTTCTTCCAGAAGGCTTGGAGTTCTTGATATATGAAACATAAATAACTGGTTTTCCAAGAGTTCTATTCGACAATCTGAGTATAAAAATATATATATCAGTCTATAAACAACGATCAGGTTTGTGTGACTTGAAACCCATCCTTTTGGAAATGCAAAAATTGAACAAGTGTTTTCAAAGTAATAACATTGACTTGACGGGCTTGCTAAAAGATCTTCTAATGGCTATCAATTAGCTGAAAAAATTGATTATTCCACCAGATACTTTTATTGATATAATTCACGTAGACGATTTCGAGAAATTTGTTATCAAAGATTTATTTCAAGGATATGACTTTGAAAAGCAAATTAAGATGCTTCAGATGGATTGTAAATTGGAGAAATCTATTCGAGGATGCTGCACAAATTTTTTAGTTGATCTTATAAAGCAAGTGAAGCTGAGGTAATGATCTGCCTTTCGGATTTTCATAAAATTCATTGTATTAAGCAATTTAATTAATTTTAGGTTGCCTGACAATCTCAGCATTCTTCAACAAATTGACATATTTTCGGTTGACAACATTTTACGACCAAAAAAAGAAAGCACTGTTCCCATTTTGGAAAAATTTTTCGTCAAAGATATTGGGAAAATAGAGTGTCAATATAATGACATACATTTAGTGAAATGGGAGAACAACGATGCAATTATAAAGTTTTGGAGTAAAGTAATCGCTTTCAAAGACTCTGGAGGTAATCAAAGATTTTTTGAGTTAGCCTCGTTTGCGATTCAGATGTTGTCCTGAAGTGGAGCATGTCTGCCAGTCAGGTCAATATTGTAAAATCAATACTCAGAAATCGAATGGACGTGAGCACGCTCAACTAAATTTTATGTATAAGGTATTGGATATTAGTGAAACTGAAATAAAATTGAAAATATAATATGTGTAATTTTAGATACGGGTTACGCCGACATGAGAAATGCTACGTCGAGTTTAAACTCCCCCCTAGTTGCCTTAAGCTAATAGGCACAACTGAGGCCTACGACAAGGATGAGGACGAGGAACTTCATTACTCTGAAGATATATTAGATATCTAAGATATTTTAACGATATAATTACAGCTTTTTTACCCTCTCCGACCCGCTGAAAACGGATTTTTTTGCTCGTCAAAAGTTGGCAACACTGCTTACAAGTCTTCCTTTACAAGTCTCAGTCTCGTCCAAATGTCTCGTCCACATGTCTCGTCCACATGTCTCGGCAGCATGTCTCGTCCACATGTCTTGGCAACATGTCTCGGCTCGATATGTAATGTTGATTTGATCCCAGAAAGATCCATTTCCCTACTTCTCCATATTCCATACGATGACAAATAAATCAATCAATAGTCTTGAAACCGGGAGAAAACAGTGTCAAAAGTCAAAACAGAAACAAGAAAATCCAAGATTACATTCTCAATTTTAGTTTAAATTTACTCGACCATAAAATGAATATGAAAAGGAACAGGCAAAATATTTAGTATGTTATTATCAATGATTGGAAAGGTACCCAATTTTCTTAACTAGGTAAGGTAAAAGGTAAATGTCCAAAAATATACCTAAGTAAGGTAGAAGGTATCTGGAATTTCCAGTACCTAGGTAAAGGTAAAGGTACAACAAAAGGTATTTTTAAATTAAAAAGTATGGTTCATCCATTTTTATTAGTAATGAATATTAGGTTAGGTTAGGTTAGGTTGCGATGGCTGAGAACGACACGTCGTTCTCGCACTTAGGCCACTTTAAGCCCATTGCGATGTCATGTTTATTCCCTGTTAACCCTTTTTAAGACTGAGGGGATTCCTCGGTACTGAACCATTGTGTGGACAGAATAAATTTTAGTAGAGCTGAGATCTCTAGCGAGGTTGAGTAGGAGAGGTTGACTAAGTGTCTTAAGTTTCCTTCTACTTAAAGCGGGGCAGTGGCAGAGAAGGTGTTGTACTCATTTCCTCCTCTTCTTCATATCTGCAACTTCTACAAAAGTGATGGTACGTGACGCCCATAGGCGTGCTGCGTGTCTGCCAATAAGACAGTGACCCGTGAGGGTCCCCACCAGAAGTGATATGTGGTCTCTTTGTACGTTTGAGGTTGAATGTAGGCCACCTAAGTCTCGATACAGCACAGGAGGAAAGGTTTTTTCAGCGATCCGTAGCAAAACGGAGTGTTTCAGCATTTGTGTGAAGCTTATATGTTGCTACAGGCATCCATATCATACTCTTCTTTGAAAGGAGTTCGAGGGTGTTACCTATTCTAACCAGTTTGTCCGCAGACTCGTTTCCTTCTATGCTGCGGTGTCCAGGCACCCCCCATATTAGGTGTATACTAAAATGTCGTGCAATCTCATTCAGAGATAAGCGACATTCCGTAAGTGTTTTAGCATTGTTGGTACGTGAGTCGAGTGCTTTGAGGGCGGCTTGACTGTCTGAATATATAATATAAATACGTTTCCATCTTTGATCGTGAGTGTGTTAAGGTAGGTGGCAGCTTCCTGGATGGCTACCACTTCCGCTTGGTACACAATGTGACTGTTTTAGTGACCATTTGATTATCAATCATAGAACCTTTTAGCGGGTTATGATTTTGTTCAAAACATTTCTAAAACAAGACACGCACAACACCACAAATGAGGCAAGTTGATCGTATAGCTCTTTCATGAATTTCCACAATATAATCATCCGCCAACTTTTGCCTATCTTCAATGAGTTGCCAGAGGCTACCTCTTGACAGAATTGCAATGACCGCTTGGGAATCCTAAAGGCAGGCTTGTATCAAAATCCGACACAACAGCAATCGTCAAGTTATTATTTTTTTTATTATTTATTATTTATCTAAATATATTTCATCCTCTTTCAAAGTAACCCAGCCAGCATTTTATGAAATTTCTGATCACATTCGAGTCTTTTTCGAGTTCTCAGTCTGATGAAAATAATCATAAATGCGCTCGTTTTCTGATCTTAAATGATACTTTTGTCGGGAGAAAACTTCATGAAGAGTTTATACCCCGTTAATACCCCGTTTTTCTGAACAGTTTCGACTCATTTTCGAGTCTTTTTCTAGTCGTTTTTTAATGAATCACACTTTGAGCAAAACCCAGCCAGCATTTGATGAAATTTTTAATCACATTCGAGTCTTTTTCGAATCCTCTGTTAGTGATAATTGCGCTCGTTTTCTGATCATAAATGATACTTTGGTCGGGAGAAAATGGTTCCCTAGCCGCGGCTCTTCTTGAAGAGTCGTTTATAACCCGTTTTTCTGATCAGTTTTAACTCATTTTCAACTCGTATTTCCAATCATTTGCGAGTCTTTTTCGTCGTATTTTAGCTAATCACATTTTGAGCATATGCATTACTCATTTTGGAGTCTTTCTTAGATCGCAAATGAAATAAATCTCTTTTTAATCATCAAAAGGGCTCGAATAAGACTCAACAAGGTGATTCTTGATAAAATGATCTTTCAAATGCTAGGTGGGAATGCATGAGTCATTTTCGAGTCTTCCTTGAATGGCATATAAAACTAGTTCGAAAAAGACTCACCAAGGTGATTCTTGATAAAAATGATCTTTCAAATGCTAGTTGGGAATCCCCTTCCGCGGTAATACAGTTATGCCAACGAATTTTCTAGTTTTCATAGCACTTGGCAAAGTCCCCCTTAGGAATGGCGTTTAGAACCTTCTGCGATTTTGCTGAAAATTTGCCAAATTCGCGATTTATTGGCCCTTTCATTCTACATAAAATTTTCAAAATAATCTTAGGTTTTATGAATCGATACCTTTTACTTGCTAACGCCTGCGCTTTTGTAATTACTTAATTGAAAATTTGTCAAATTTCGTGGTTTTTCGAAAAATTAGCAAATTGCGCTATTTTTTGTATCTTTGGGGCCCAACGAATGATAACTGACCTATCCCATGCCGTGTGCTTCGGATTTATAAGTTCAAATGTGCATTCTAGAATATTGGCAACACATTTTAGATACCAGTTCGATACTGGTCCTGAAGCAGTAAACAGGAAAGAAGCAACCTACAGGAAAGATTTTAAGTTTAAAGCTTGAATGTCTTCTGAGTTATGGCTCTGAACCACCGTTTTTAACCCCTTTTGAAACAGTTTACATACTTGAGATATAGCCTATGAATCTTTTCTGATTGTGAAGATCGGCTTAGCGGCCTAGGAGCCTATAAGCTCAAAATATACATAGTATGAGAGAGATCTGCAACGAGTACTTAATTTTCGTGTACACTCGCGCATTTACTCGGCTTGTGACACACAAAAAATGATCGTAAGCACATTATGTCAGAGCGTGTAAGCTTTACACACGGGGTAATAATTGAACAAGTTTGTTAAAGCTGTCGGCTAAACGTGTAACAGCAAGCTTTACGGCGGCCACGGGCGGGTATCATGCGAATTACAGATACACGCGGTTTACTCTCCTTGTTGTTGTGTTTGCAAGAACTCTAAAACAATAACAAAGCAGCTGCTAAATCATTCTCTTTTGCTCTCACAAGCTGTTGTTTTTGCATGCTTGGGTTACTCGTGTACGCGCCGTGATTGTAACAGCCCGCAATAGATCTTTGACGTCGGCAACAAGTACTCGCGGTGACTTGTAGCCGAAGCTTCGAGTCAACTTATGCATTTCTACTAGGCAGTATACGAGCTCGCCAATACACGATCACTTTTGAATTTGTTGTTTTGTGTTTGCAACTTGAAAATGGTCAACGAGCTTTGAGCTTGAAGTTTACTCGTACCGCATATGTAGCAAGGGTGATTGAACATACACGTGTAAGCTCGCTGCAGTTCTCTGATACATACAAACATACTTTCACTTTTATATATATATGTATAAATGTGTTGAATTCTTTAATTGTTTTAAGAACTTGGGCAAACTGACTGGCAGTTTGCCGACTGAACTGGGCCATTGGTTGATCAAAGACTGTATATACAAATACGTCATGATATAGTTAGTTAAAGTATTAAACTTTAAGCATTTCAATCATAGAGCTTTTTAGCGGGCTCTAGGTCTACAAGTTTGATTGATTGACCACAAAGGAGGCTGGTTGATCTGTATTCTTCAATATTGATTGATAATCTTAAAAACGCTAAAACCATCGCCATTGTAATAAATTTCATTGTGAATTAAGACCATAAGTCACAGCTTGTAGTTTGGAATTAAAGCAGTGCCGGCCAAATGGAGAGGACAAAAAAAGTGCGCTTGTGTTGGTGAGCAAGAGAACTCTCTCCAGAGGTACAGTCGTATTACTTGCAATTCAATGTTCACCGATACACACAATCATGCGTTCGGCTCGTGGCAGCTACGGCTTGCCGGGTCTGAATTAAAGCCAAATCACCAAGTCAAATACATCAAAACAGAAATGAATCCGCATTTTGTTTCATTCTTGTACACCAAGGCCAATCAGCTGCTTTTAATTAATAAAAAAAAAAAGAATATTAAAGAGAAATAAAGAAGTTAATCATCGCCATCGAATCAGCAACAACAAACACTCGGAAAACCGGCGTCGCGTCAAGTATACTACAACGAATTCACAGCACCATGAATATGTTAAAGAGATTTCACTAGTAAAATTAAAGAAAAATAAATGAACTGCATTTCCACCAATCATCATGACCCGAAAGCGAGTGACAACTGAACCAAACTGACGCCTAACTCATTAAAGACTTTTGTAAAATGGTTGGGAATTGCAATGGCATTTGCGTTGAAAATTCATGGCCAACTAGGCCAGATGTTTGAATTTTTTTGTTTTGTATTTCTTAGTAAGAAAAATTTGAATCTTTGGCGGTAAAAACTGCTACAGAAATTATTACAGAATTAAAATTTTCATACATGGGTATTATTACAGCTGCGAACGTGACAAAAGTACGCATTTTTTTAGTCTTCATTATAAAGGAAAACAAAGAAAAATTGTAAAGCACTTTATTTAATGTAAGAACTGGGAGTTGTACACTGAGAAAAAAATCAATCTTAAACCAAGATTATAATGTTGAAACGAAACGAAAAAGGTGTCAGAATTCGACAGAGACAAGATAATCTTAACCCTAGATTATATTCTCAATTTAAATCTTAGTACAACAAAATTGAATTAAGATCGACTTTAAGATGAAACAATGTCAGTTTTTAATATGAAAAAAAAAGGATGTTAGGTGGATGTTGGTTGGGAAAGGGATGGTTTGGTTGTGATTGGTTGGTTGTTTTAGTGTTTTTAGTTATTAACATTTTCTTTCTTTCTGAAAAACTTATAAAAATTGTAAATTATTAATCCACCCTTACTGGGACTTGAGAGAGCTCAGTAACTTCTGCGCACTGAAACACTAACACCACCGTTTTACCACAGAGCGTCAACTGTTAGGTCCAACCAGTTCCAGTATAAGAGCAGAAATTTTCGCAGCCTGAGTACTTATACTGCAACTGGCGGCGCTTAACAATTGACCCCCTAAGGCAAAATCGACTAATCGGCCGTGCCAATGTGTTATTGAACGAAGAGTTCATGGTTCGAGTCCCAGAAGGGGTGCGAGGTTTTTTTGTTTTTTTTTAAGCAAAACAAACCTATATATATATCAAATTCACCAAATACAAATCTTTACAACGAAGCTATTAGTTCATTTCAATTGCTGTAATCTTTTGAAATTCAAAAAGGCAACTACATTTATGAAAATATGGCAGAAGAGACTGCTTATTGAGCCTAATTTTTGATAACACGCTTTCCTCAAGGCTCGGCTGTTAATGCTGACCAAGAATTAAAGGATGGGCTAGTTGATATCGCACATCTAAACAAATAAATCCAGTAAATTAACATACACAGAGGAAAATATCCGTTCTAAATGTTTCAAAATCATGACAATTTGGTGATGATAGTCTGCTAAGCCCGCTTTTTTCTAAATTCATGAACATTTTGTTCGATACTCATGAACGGTTTGGGCTTGTCTGATAAACATTAAGTGCACGTTTCAAGAACATTTTGTTTTCGCTTTGGTCGCCGGCTTGAGCCAGAAAAAAAAGCAAATATAAAAACTAGTTATAGTTAAGCTCGAGCCTCCTCCTACAGGGTGGTGTTCTCAGAAAGGGCGGGCCGTACAGTAAGGAAAAGACGTCAACACACACACAACACACCAAAATCATAGTTAAGAATGAAGTGCTTAAGTTAGCATTGAGACACATTGCAAGCAACAAGCTCTGTAGCCTAGCGGGTAGTCTACCCCTGCTTAGCACGCCGACGTCGTGGGTTCAAATCCCCGTCAAGGCAAAATTGGTTTTCTTTTTAAAAATTTTTTTTTTTTTTAAATTTATGGTCCAAATTTAAGGTTCAATCTAATGTACACAGAGGAAAAAAGTCTTTTCAGAAAATAAGTTGCCTTCAACTTAAAATAAGAACAAGATGTTTTCAAAATTCTTGACAATAAATGTTCCCAATTTCCCTGGAAAGAGTAAAGCTGCCAAAAACCGGTTTTCGACAGAGAGAAAGAGTGAGTTGGCTTTCGTTTTGATATCTCTCTAGTTTTTTCAACTCAACTACCCCCAGCGGCGCAGAGCTCAACGTCTTTTGCCGAAAGACACTACATTATAGTACCTACCGCAACTCATACAAACTTTTTCTTTTTTCTTTTTGAAGCTTGTTGGCAGGGGCGCGCGGGGCACATACGAAGAAATATAAAAATAGAACAAGCCTTTTACAGCTGCCAAGGTCAACTTAGTTTCGATTTTAACATTCCTTATCATTAAGCCAAATCAAGTTCACATTTTTAAAGCTGGTGGCTTTGATGGATAGACTCTCATCTCATGAACTTGGGGTCGTGTGTTCAAATCCAGGTGCAGACCAGATTTTTTTTTTATCGTTTGTGTGAAATAAAGAGAATTTGGTTCCATTTCATTTCGGCTATTGTCTTTGCAACATCTGATGACATCGTGTGGCCTAGCGATTTCGTTTTTGCCATGGCGACGAATAAGCACCTCGGCTTTAGACTCTAAAGCAGAGTTCCCCAGCGATAGCCCCTGCGGCACGAACATACTCGCCAATTCACACTGAATGCTTACCGAAGTCAGTTGTTAGAGAGAGACACAGTCACATTTTCGCGCTCTCTGCTTGGGGAAGTTCGGCTCGCGTTTGCGTAAAAAACACGACTGACTTTGGCTTGTGGTAGCTTTCGCTGACCGGGTCTGCTCTAAAGTTTAGAGGTAGAGAAACTTTTATAAAAACTACCAATCACATACTGATTTTGGAAACCTTTTTGCTGCTTCTGATGCAGTAATGGAAGCTAGCACAAAACATATTTTAATTTTTAAAAACGTTTTCAAGGTGGAGCCCGAAAAAATAAACATTAAGTCGCATATAATAGAGTTGTGCCTCAATTCTACGCCTGATTGGTTTTCAGGGGATGGCAGCGATCACGGGCTGCAACTCTTAGAATTTCTTCTCCTTGTTCTTCTACGGAAACATTGCATATGGGCATTGAAAAAGGCAGTATCGAAGAAAAAAAAAGACAGATAAATATCTGATTTCGATCAAATTTCGCGAATCCTTTTGAAAACATATCAAATTAACAATCGCCGAGTTTAAAAAAGATAAAATTGAAAAACAAAAAAGTTTTTCTCACTATGGTCCTATGGCAGCTATAAGATATAGTCATCCGATTTTGACCAAAGTTTGCAAATCTGTTTGAAAGCATAAAAAATTAACAATGAACGAGTTTCAGGACGCTCACATTGAAAACAAAAAAGTTTTTCTTAGTAAGACCCATTTTTCGAACGATCGGTCCTATGGCAGCTATAAGATATAGTCATCCGATTTTAACCAAAGTTAGCAAATCTGTTTGAAAGCATAAAAAATTAACAATGAACGAGTTTGAGGACGCTTACATTGAAAACAAAAAAGTTTTTCTCACTAAGACCCATTTCCGAACGATCGGTCCTATGGCAGCTATAAGATATAGTCATCCGATCGATTCCGACATATTAGCAGCGTGCAGTAAAAAGAAGACTCTGTGCTAAATTTCAGTTCGATGGCCTTAAAACTGAGGGACTAGTTTGCGTAGAAACAGACAGACGGTCGGAGAAAGGTCAATCGACTCAGCTCGTCGCCCTGATCAACAATATATTATATATAGTTTATGGGGTCGGAAATGCATATTTCTATGCGTTGCAAACTTCTGGGCAAAATTATAATTCAAAAAAACATAAAAATTTTGTTTCAGTAACTTATATGGATGTACATGAGATAGGTAAGCTGATATATAGAGCGGTGTCACAGAAATCTCTGGAGATTTTGGCCTCGGTTGGTTAACAAAACGCCGGTGTCCCAGAACTAGAAGAGATTTCATTTTCCTATTTGAAAATCTAGTTAGAACAGAAACTGTTCCAATTGAAGTATCATCTCAAAAACAGGCTGCATCTTTCGCAAAAAAATTTCCGTTTTTTATACTCTGTACCGAAGGTACATAGAGTATATTAAGTTTGTGCAAAAGTATGTAACAGGGAGAAGGAATCATTTCCGACCCTATAAAGTATATATATTCTTGATCAGCATCAACAGCCGAGTCGATATAGCCATGTCCGTCTGTCTGTCTGTCTGTCTGTCCGTCTGTCCGTCTGTCCGTCTGTCTGTCCGTCCGTATGAACGAAGAGATCTCAGAGATGGTAAGAGATAGAGGTTTGACATGTATGGGACATATATTTCTTTTACTTGCAGGCAGATTAAGTTTATTTTCAATTTTTGCCACGCCCCTTCGCGCCCCCGCAATTTGGAAAAAACGTCATATCTCCTACAGTTTTGATGATAGATAGTTTGTTTTTTGTAGAGATATCTAGTACTCAAAATTATTTATCGATTTGCTGAAGGAATGATAGAGATCGGATGAACGATACTCAAGTTATGAGCAAAAAACGGTCAGTTAACACCCCCCACCCACCCCACCCATAACCTAAGCATTGCGTTCAGCAGAAGCAATCTTAGTGAGAGAGAGAGAGAGAGACTTAGAGAGCGCACTGCGCTGTGCGTTGTGTGTTAACTGCCCGTTTGACTCGTGACCAAATGCGAGCTGCGACATTAAGGGTGCAGAGTATGTTATAGTCGGGCTTGACCGACTTTCTTTCTTGTTTTTAGTTCGTTTCTCCTGGGTTATTTATTGATGACCCATAGTCTAAAATGTATTGGTTCAAAATTTCAGCTTTCTAAGCCAATATCTCGTATTGAAAAAGGTATTTCCTGCCTTGCTTTAACCCGAGTACGAATAAATCCATCGCAAGCTTTTGGTCCACAAACAGACAATGAAGCTTCTGACACAAGCTTGATGCATCTCTCCATAGCTTGAGTGTGGCAAGGAAACTCTGGAAACTGAAGGAAACTGAAATCAACTCCTCCATATCCTTGTTATTATATTTCAGTGTCATTGGAGGTTCCTTGATCTTTTCTTTCGCCCAATCTTTTAAATTATTATAGTTCGACGCATGAGCTTGAAGCTCTGGAAGTCGAAACTCGCGAACTTTCGTTCCCTTTCTCTCCTTTCGCGCCATCAATATCTTTCGAAGAGCTAGTTCCCTTATGTGGGATGCATCATCTTGTAGAATGAATGAATTTTTTTGTATGGTTTTCAAAACAATGCTGTTCAGGTCATCTCTCAAATATAAACTAATTTTAATCATGTTAAAAACGTGAACCGGACCGTCTTTACAAGAAGACTTTGTCTTGATGTCAAAACAGGTTGGTGCGTATACTTTCATGATAAAACTAGCTAGTTCGCTCAAGTTTTCTGTTGGCTTAGCTGTTTCAATATATAAACGGAGAATCCTATTTGCGCAAGTTAGCCATCGAGAATGTGCCAGTGTTCCTGGGTATCTGCTGGCCAGGTTTGGTGAGATATTGCCAACAGAAACTGCAGAGCATATTTGATTAGGATATTTCTGATCGTTGCTTAGTAAATCCTCATTGATTTTCGGTAATTCGGTAGGAATGGATTCACAATCCTGTACACTCAGATCCCGATACTTGGCGAGCTTTTTATACTCTGTACCGAAGGTACATAGAGTATATTAAGTTTGTGCAAAAGTATGTAACAGGGAGAAGGAATCGTTTCCGACCCTATAAAGTATATATATTCTTGATCAGCATCAACAGCCGAGTCGATATTGCCATGTCCGTCTGTCTGTCTGTCCGTCCGTATGAACGAAGAGATCTCAGAGATGGTAAGAGATAGAGGTTTGACATGTATGGGACATATATTTCTTATACTTGCAGGCAGATCAAGCTTATTTTCAATTTTTGCCACGCCCCCTCCCGCCCCCGCAATTTGGAAAAAACGTCATATCTCCTACAGTTTTGGAGATAGATCGTTCGTTCCTTCAAGAGATACCATCTAAACAAAATTATTAATCGATTTGCTGAAGGAATGATAAAGATCGGATGAACGATACTCAAGTTATGGGCAAAAAATGGCCAGTTTACATCACCCCCCCACCAATAACCACAGCAACATACCCTAACCGTTCAACATAGGCAATCTTAGTGCGAGAGAGAAAGAGAGAGAGAGAGAGAAACTTATAGAGCGCACCGCGTTGTGCGCGGGGTGTTCTGGCCGTTTGACTCCTGAGCAAATGCGAGTGTAAGGGTACAGAGTATGTTATAGTCGGGCTTGACCGACTTTCTTGTTCAAAAGAACAAATGGCGAAGTGCATGCAGCAAGCACAAAAACCATTGCAAAGATCGTTCCAGATGTCTTTCTAATAAACATATGACTCTGTTTATATGCCCTGTGTTCACAGCAGTTCCATCACATCCAATTACCACAAGAGATGACCGGGACTCAAAAGATTTTTGTGTTGCTTTCCCCGAACTAATCGCAAGAGGACCGATGTACTCTGATCCTAGCTCAGATATTAATGAAATATCCTTCAGTGATAGTGTTGCGAGGTCATAACTACAGCTTTGTCCTTACGACCATCAAAATAAATAGCCATTATAAATTTATCGTTATCAACACATTGCAATTCTTTGCGTACTTTTTAACGCTCTCGGCGAATCTTACATCAGTCTATTACTTTTGATGAGTTGTCAGCACTAATAATATTCAAATCAAGCATTGCAGCGTTC
The DNA here is from genome assembly GCA_037044535.1 of Lordiphosa magnipectinata. Lineage (NCBI taxonomy): Eukaryota > Metazoa > Arthropoda > Insecta > Diptera > Drosophilidae > Lordiphosa > Lordiphosa magnipectinata. The sequence continues at coordinate 112,128 of JBAMBO010001982.1, forward strand.
ACGATAAAAGCAGCAGATCGATCAGAAACTCTAGTTCTATCACACGCTGTTGCAATATTTTGAATATTACGTCTCATCTGTTGATTTTCGTTTTGTTTTTTTTTAGAGGTTTTCGGTTTTTGGTTTACCATTCTGTAAAAATACCCATATTTGATTAAGATGGTCAAATAAATCATAACTATAGGTAGTAGAGTTTTATAAGCAAAAGAAAATGATTATAGAATAATAATACGAGAAAAACACAAGTGAAACCGCTACAGTTAATTCTTTATGATTTCAAGCTGCATCCACCGCTTGAAGCTTTAATGGCTGATCTCGACACTTAAGCATTGACAGCTGAATTGCCAATAAACATTCGCCAGTGAATTCGTTGCGCGTGTTATTTTGTTTTTTTTGTTTAGTTTTTCTCCTGCCAAGGAACGTGCGATCTTTGGCCAGTTGGTGTGCTAAATCTGTCCATGTATATGGAACAGAGTGTGTGTGTTACAGGTTCTCTAGGCACGCAACTGGGTCAGATGACTTGTTTCTTTCTCAAACTCGGACTGTGCTCCAGTTTGGCTTGGCTTGGGGCCTGCAGCATGTAATGTGAATTCAATTCGAGTATCATTCAAGTAGGATTTGGTTTAAACATAGTTAATCTAAATGTATATATACATATAACTCTAAGCAAACGCAACTTTCTTTTCGGTTTTGTTTGCTCGAGTTAATTAAAAATTCGAAATTAATTCCGCGCCACACGACGAAACAAAGCAACGAAATTAAAGTAATTTACCGGGGGAAACGGCCAAAACGGAGAAGAGCAATAAACAACAAAGACTGGCTGCAACAACAGCTACAACCGAAAATGTAATTAAATTATTGAAATCAAATTACAGTTAAATTACAATGAAAAAAAAAAATAATGGTCAGATGGCAAGTTTGGTTGGAATTCTCTATTTCTATTTGGGGCAACAGTTGCTGTTTTGTGACTATTCTGGCTTTGTTTTAGTGGGCATTTTTTTTATGGATCAAGTAAATTAAAGTGGATCAGCACACACACTCACTCACACAGAGACTAAATAAAGAAGAAACCAGCAAATAGTTTGAACTTTAAGGATCCATAAGACAGTCGGCCTTGTGACACTGCCTCTAACCCAGTTTATTTTGTTTGTTACATAATCGACACCTCTGATCGTCACTTAATTTGCTAATTAGCCCACCAACAGACAATGTTATTATTGTGCCAAGACGATGATGATGATGATGATGATGCCCAACCAAAATGATGTAAGCGACTTTTGAGTTTGTGGGCTGGCTAGTTATTCGGTTGTCTGACTGTGTGTGCCTTTTGTTCGCACGCTAATAATGCGATTATGTGTTGATTTCAACTTGCACCAGGTGAGATATGGTATTTTTCCTCATCTTTTGCATATAAAACCTATAATTTGTGATTGTTTAATTGTTTTAGTGTTGCACACTTCGTGGGGGGAGGGTGGTAATTAAAAGAGGAACAACGCTTTGAAGAAGAAAAATTTAAGAGAAATTTAACATACAACAATTTCAATTGAAATTTGAAGTTACTTAGTTGGGTGTGCCAGGAAAAGGACAAGGCGAAAGAGACTTGTGGTCTAGGTCAGTGCAAAGACTTTGAGAGGTAATTCTATATGAGAGACACAACCAACCGACGTGGTGTTGCCGACCGCTCACATTTGACAACGTCAGTGTTTTGCTCTCAATAACTGATTGCGCTCACCTCTCAGTAGTTTCTGCACACACCCCTCTCCCCTGAAAAGTGAAACTGTGAGAGCGTGTTTAACGCTATTCTTTCAAAGTTTGCCGCTCCCATACTTCCCTTCAGCGAAATTCTTGAAAATTTAAGCACAAGCTGATTTTGGTTTCAAAAAATTTGGAAAAAAAATTTTAAAAATTATTTAAATTTCCAAACAAAATACTTTATTAAAAGTCAGTTTCAATATATGGAATAAATATTTGAAATTTAATTTCAAATAAAAAACACTTTAAGACAGTGGTGTCCAAACTCACACAATCAAGCATTGCGCTTGTGTGCGTAGCAGCGAAACACAAAGCAAACGAACGAATGCCTCTTGAGAGAACAAAAAGCCGAACACTCGCATCGTATAAGAGCAAGCCGCCAAGCGTACTATTTATAGAACGCTTTATACCAGGGTTCCCCAAGCAGAGAGCGCGAAAATGTGACTGTGTCTCTCTCCAACACACACTGATGCGTGACTTCGGAAAGCATTCGGTGTGAATTGAAGAGTATGTTCGTGCCCCAGGGGCTATCGCTGGGGAACTCTGCTCCATACGTCTGTTGGCTGCGACGCCGGCAGAATTATGAACTCCTATCCCATGGGATAGGATGCTTTTTTGGACACCACTGCTTTAAAACATAAATTCCTCATTGATAGCTATGCCATAGATACTCAAAGCACCTCAAAAGCGGTGCATATCAGGCATCTACTGACAAAAACTTGATGCCAGGGCACAATCTTTCTTTCAACGCTTTATAGAGCTGCCTTAGCTTAAATACATTAAGCTGCTATAGATACCAAAAACATCTAAAAGCGGTGCATTTCGATAGGACTTCCAGCCTCACAGGCAACAACTGACAAAACAGTGTAGTACAGCCTGAACTTACTCAGATTAAGTTTAAGATTACCCAAAACACCTCAAAAGCGTTGCAAATCTAAGTCTATTCTAGCCATCAAGGCATCTACTTACTAAAAATATACAAACTTGCTATCAGTGCACAATCTTTCTTCTAATGCTGAATACTGTAGCCTGAGCTTACTAAGATTAAGCTGCTATAGATACCCAAAACACTTCAAAAGCGGTGCATTTCAATTGGACTTTCAGCCTCCACTGACAAAAAATGGAAAATCTAACGGAAGGGTAACATATAACAATACTTTATCCAAGAATGAACTTAATTAGATTAAGCTGCAGAATATATAGAAGATTCACTCAATACAAAGTACAATTTTCAAGAAAGAAATGCACCAGTACATTGTTTTCGATCGTTTGCCTTACTTTTGCGGAGTTGAAAGAAAAAATTAAAGAGCTTAAGCCCAAAAAGGCTCCTGAAGAAGATGGGATCGACAACCAGACGATGAAGGCATTCCCTGACAAAGCCATACACTTCCAAGTATTAACATTCAACTCAGTGTTGAGACTGGGATACATTCCAAAGGGCCTGGAAGTAGGCCCAGTTGGTTATGATCCACAAGGCCAGGATGAGTCCTTCAGATATTGAAAATCTTTGAGAGGTGGCTGGCTAATGGGCAAAATACTTGCCTAGGATGAGTTCAGCCAACGCATTTCGCTTTATCAATTTGAGTTTAGAACAGAGTTCCCCAGCGATAACCCCTGGGGCAAGAACATACTCGCCAATTCACACCGAATGCTTGCCGAAATCATGCATCACTGTGTGTTAGAGAGAGACACAGTCATATTTTCGCGCTCTCTGCTTGGGGAACCCTGGTTTAGATGGTCGCAAGGAACGACAGAACAGTTAAACAGGGTAACTAGCCTTATTCTCAAAGGGTACCAGGCCAAGGAGAACGTCTTGGCGGTATTCGTTGACGTGAAGCAAGCGTTCAAACGTGTGTGGCATGAAGGATTGGTGTGCAAGATAAAGAGTCTTCTCCCACCACAGCTCTTTGATCTGGTGAGCTTCCTTACTCTGTCGTCCTTGATGGAGCTGAATCGAGTACAAGAACTATACATGCAGGAGTTTCACAGGGGAGCGTTCTCGGCCCCACGCTTTACACACTTTCAACTATGGACATAACCACTGGGATACCATTCCAAGAAATGACCCACAGAACCTTTTCCTTGCCTCCTTTGCTGATGACACAGCCATTTTTGCCAGACATCTACAGCGCCACGGACATTCTACAGCAGTACATGTACCGATTTTGCAGTTGGACAAGACGCTAGAATATTGGTATTAATGGAGTAAAGTGTGCTAATGTCCCCTACACGTTAAGCAGAGGCGACTGCCCCGGAGTTTTCATGGCAGATCAACTTCTAGCCCATTATCAAGTACACAGGTACCTGGGAGTGTACCTTAACGGGCACCTGACTTTTGGCTTGCACATAAACCAGCTCCCAAAAGGCGCTGTATAGAAGAGCTGCTCAATTGTTATGGCTGCTAAACAGCAAAACAAAGTACATATACCTACATATATATTGGTATATATACCAATAATTGCACCCGGATGGAGATACGGCCTGCAAGTATTTGGTATTGCAGCTAAAACACAAGATTCGAGTCCGCTAAGCCAAAGTACTGCGCAGGGTATTGGAAGCGCCTTGGCACATGTGCACTAGAAGGCTGGACCAGGAACTAATTTGGAACCAATTATAGGCGGCGTTATTGTCAAAACAATCTGCGGATTGCATAGAAAGACTTAGAGGACACCGAAATCGGCTAGCAAGGCAACAACTTCGCAGAAGAAGAATAAATGGTGTCAGAGTCAGAAGAAAACTTTTGAGAATCTCCCCTTGGCAATTTCCAAGACGACGTATCTGAACCTGCCATAACATCTAACACTAATCTAATACCAATCCAAACATAAATTGTACCATACGAACATTAAACTTTTCCAATATATCATAAGTTGCTGACAAAAAAAACTAGCTTCGTCTGTGCCGAAGTTTTTATACCCTTGCAAGTGCTGATTTTGAAATGTCAGAGTTTAAGAACGCTTACATAAAAATCAAAAATTTTTGTAACTAAAACCAATTTTCCGACAGATAAACATCTGATTTCGACCAAATTTCGCGAATCTTTTTGAAAACATATTAAATTAACAATCGCCGAGTTTAAGAACGATAAAATTGAAAACAAAAAAAGTTTTTCTCACTAAGACTCATTTTCCAACCGATCGGTCCTATGGCAGATATAAGATATAGTCAACCGATTTTGACCAAAGTTTGCAAATCTGTTTAAAAGCATATAATATTAATAATGGACGATTTTGAGGACGCTAACATTGAAAACAAAAAAGTTTTTCTCACTAAGACCCATTTTCCGACCGATGTTTCCTATGACAGCTATAAGATATAGTCAACCGATTTTGACCAAAACTTTTAAATCTGTTTGAAAGCACATAATATTAATAATGGACGATTTTGAGGACGCTAACATTGAAAACAAACAAGTTTTTCTAACTAAGACCCATTTTCCACCCGATGGTTCCTATGACAGCTGTAAGATATAGTCAACCTATTTTGACCAAAGTTTGCAAATCTGTTTGAAAGCATATAATATTAACAATGGACGATTTTGAGGACGCTAACATTGAAAACAAAAAAGTTTTTCTCAGTAAGAACCATTTTCCGACCCGATGGTTCCTATGACAGCTATAAGATATAGTCATCCGATTTTGACCAATGTTTGCAAATCTGTTTGAAAGCATATATTATTAATAATGGACGATTTTGAGGACGCTAACATTGAAAACAAAAAAGTTTTTCTCAGTAAGAACCATTTTCCGACTAGATGGTTCCTATGACAGCTATAAGATATAATGAACCGATTTCGACCAATGTTAGCAAATCTGTTTGAAAGCATATAATATTAATAAGCTGGACGATTTTGAGGACGCTAACAATGAAAACAAAAAAGTTTTTCTCACTAAGACCCATTTTCCGACCCGATGGTTCCTATGACACCTATAAGATATAGTCAACCGATTTTGACCAATGTTAGCAAATCTGTTTGAAAGCATATAATATTAATAATGGACGAGGTTGAGGACGCTAACATTGAAAACAAAAAAGTTTTTCTCACTAAAACCCATTTTCCGAACGATGGTTCCTATGGCAGCTATAAGATATGGTCATGTGAAGCGGTCGGTTCCGATATATTAGCACCGTGCAGTAAAAAGAAGACTCTGTGCTAAATTTCTTAAAACTGAGAGACTAGTTTGCGTAGAAACAGACAGACAGACGGACGGAGAAAGCTCAATCGACTCATCTCGTCGCCCTGATGAAAAATATATATAGTTTATGGGATCGGAAATGAATATTTCTATGCGTTGCAAACTTCTGGGCAAAATTATAATAACCTTAGCAAGGTTATAAATACCAGCTGTCGCGCGTTAATTCATTTAATGTTGAACATTACGAGTGTAAAGAAGTAATTGATTAAAGGATTGGTCGTGTCTCTCTGTCCCATCCCCCTTCCTCTCTCTTCAAATAATTTTAAAGAATATTCGTACTTCGATCAAGTACTGAAACTCTTGTATCGAGCATGTCGGAATCAAAAATTCATTCTTGGTTCAAGAATTTTGCTCTTGAATAAAAAACTTTTATGCTTATCGTACTTCTGAGATCGAACAATTCTATTTTTTACCCCTACTCTAAGGACACGCGCATACATGCAACTGAAACATAAACTGACGGCAGAACTTAAGGCTGATTTTGACAATTAACCACGCTCCAGGCATGCTAGTGTGCACAACAAGCACTGATTTGAGCTTTAATATCTTGCTGACATTTGTTCATCTTTCATTCACATGTATGGTTGCGACCTAAGGTTTTAAAGGACCCTTGAATCGGACAATTTACCGAACCCTTTACCTTAAGAACAACCAGAACTAAAATACGACCGAAAAGTTTAGGAGGACAATTCAAAACAAACCAAGTTTTATTTTGGATGAGGTATGAGGGCCAACATAACCCACATTAGCCACCACAAAGATTCAACGAAAGAAGATTCAACTTTAGAAAAAAGTTAGGTGTTTCTCTAGGTAAGCCGCGATCCGCCATTAACCATATCTGCCTCTTCTCTTTCATAAGTTATTACTCGATTGATACGTATACAAGATAGATACTTATCTAATCTCTATCCATAATCCTACCTCATTGGAATTCATGGTCTCGAAACGGGCTAGAATCTCTTTGACTGATATTTTTGATTCCGTTGGCTCCTCCAGTATGGTTTCCATGCGACTTACAGAACCGCTGCTGGCATTGCTCACACGTCTCGTCTTGCTGCTGCCCAACAGCAAGGCGGCGGGATTTGGGACAGCAATTGAATTGGAATTGGACTGAGCTGGGCCCATGAGCAGCGTAGGAAACAGTTGTTGCTGTTCAGGTTGTTCGGGTGATTTATTTAAGATTTCCGTGGTAGCAGGTTGCTGCTCGTCATGGTTGTTATTGTTGTCTCGGCTCTGATTGAGCTGCAGCTGAAAGCTAAGGTGCTCCTCAAAACAACACTGCTCACAGAGGCTGGTCGAGGTATGGGAGGTGTTGCTATTGGAATTGCTGCAGCATTTATAAACCATATCTTCCTCAACACTCCAGGCATTGTCATTCTCCAGGTCAGAGGCGGTGGCATTTAGCTCAGCACCCAGCGAGGCGCAACACTGTTCGTTCAGCTCACGTATGCTCTCATTGGTGAGCTGATCAAGATTGCTGCCACGATGCACCTGATGCACCTGGGCAGCTGTGGTCCCAGTGATATGAGCAATTTCCGCATCATCGGAATCGGTATAGAGCAGCTCATGCTCGTCATCGGTTAGATTGTTGAGTGAGTCCAGGGAGGCGCATTTGCAGTCCTGATCCTGCTGCTGCTGTTGCAGCAGCTTAAAGTTGTTGACCTTGTCGTGGTGCATTTTATTGATCAATGATTCCACTTTGTTCACAATACTGCTAAACTTATGGGGCACACTACCGCCAGCTGACAGCTGCTGCTGCTGCTGCTGATGCTGATGATGAGGCGCCGCCTGACAGGATTTACTGCTACGCACGCTGTGCGACATGGCTCTCACACACACACGCGGGTGCCAGTGAAAGTTGTTAGTGCATTTTGATCAAGTCCAAGCTACATGTCCATAATGAATGCTAAATATTGTTTACACTTCGCCACCAATTCGAGGAAAAACGTTTCCCGCAACTATGTGGAAATTGTTGTGGCAACTTTTTGTTTGTTGCAATTGGCAATTCACTTGCTCACGGCTGGATGAGTTTGGTGTGCAAAACTAATCATACTTTTTCACATCTTGAACCACTTTGCAGAACTGCATCTGGATTTAACTTCTTTATGGGTCGAAATTACAGCTAGATTTTCAAAACAAACAAAAAAACACACACACACACACACACATTTCACAGCAACACAAAAAAAAGTTGGTCAACATTTAAAGCAGACGACGCCGCGGTACAATAACAAAAGAATTCGTAGAGCTGGAGCTGGGAGCTCGCTGCGTGATGCCGTTACCGCACATTTGTAACAACTGAAAACTGGGCAGACTGGTCAAAACGAGCCAACGCCATTTGACTGGCCATTTCACTCGCAACAGAGCAGAACAAGCAACCAGCCAGCCAGCCAGCCAGCCAGCCAGCTAGCAGGCGAGAGCCACTTGAGCCAGCTGAGCAAGTTGAGTGAAAACTGCAACCGAGCGTAAAGCCAAAGAGAAAGAGTCAGAAAGTCTTTTCCCTAAGCCCCCTCCCCCTCCCCTCTCCCCGCTATTACTGTCTTCAACTAACTGTTAAAGCTGGCGTCTCATCTCTCATCTCATCGGTAAAAACTCTGCTGGTCAGTCTCCAGCTCTTCAGCTCTTCAGCTCTCCAACTTTGGCATTTGACGAGTTTTCACGCATAAAATGAATTAAATTAACAACTAAATGAAATAAAGAAAGATGAGAGAGAGAAAATAAAAAAAGAAAATCCAAGTGATGGACGTGGGCCACTCGAACTCATACCTCCCCACTCATATATGGCAACCAACTGAATCAGTGGGCTTCACTGAGCTTGCGGCACGGGCCAAGACAATCAAATGCCACAAAACCAGATTTGTTTTCAAAAATTATCACGGGATGAGTTGGCAATGGAGGTAGGTAACTCTTATATTCAGGAGATAGTTTCCATGGACTCATTACACAGCTACACAACTACACAGAAAAATAAATGGAAGATATTCGGTCTAAAATTAATCCCAAACGATGTCAAAAGTCGGTTGAGTACGAGAGGATTGATTAAGAGAATTGATCCTGATTTTAGCTCAGGAGAGCTTGACTTTAGCTCAACATACACTGAGAAAAAAATCAATCTACGAGAGGGCCAAGCTAACTTCGTCTATGCCGAAGTTTTTATACCCTTCCAAATGTCAGAGTTTAAGAATGCTTACATAAAAATCCAAAATTTTTGTAACTAAAGCCCACTTTCCGACAGATAAACATCTGATTTAGACCAAATTTCGCGAATCTTTTTGAAAACATATCAAATTAACAATCGCCGAGTTTGAGAAAGATAAAATTTAAAACAAAAAAGTTTTTCTCATTAAGACTCATCTTCCGACCGATCGGTCCTATGGCAGCTGTAAGATATAGTCATCCGATTTTGACCAAAATTTGCAAATCTGTTTTAAAGCATATAAAGTAGGTAATCAGTGAGTTTAACGACCCTAACTATAGAAACCACAAAAATTCCTAACTAAGAACCATTTTCGACCGAACGGTCCTAGGGCAACCATAAGATATAGTCAACCGATGTCAATCAACTTTTTCAAATAAGTTTGAAAGCGCTTAATATTAGGAATCACCGACCTTAAGAGCCATTTACTTGAAAACAAAAAAGGTTTTTCTCACTAACTCATTTTCCGACCGATCGGTCCTATGACAGCTATAAGATGTAGTCATCCGATTTTGACCAAAGTTAGCAAATCTCTTTAAAAGCATATAATATTAATAATGGACGAGTTTAAGAACGCTAACATTGAAAACAAAAAAGGTTTTCTCAGTAAGACCCATTTTTCGAACGATCGGTCCTATGGCAGCTATAAGATATAGTCATCCGATTTTGACCAAAGTTAGCAAATCTGTTTGAAAGCATATAATATTAATAATGGACGATTTTGAGGACGCTAACATTGAAAACAAAAAAGTTTTTCTAACTAATAGCCTATTTCCACCAAAGAAATGAAGCTTCATTTCTCGAAATGACAAGAAATGAAGAAAATGATATCATTTCTTCCATACAAATTGTTGTTGCATTTTGCCCTTCATTTCCTTCATTTCTTAAAAATGATGGCATTCCCCACGAAGGAATTTGGTATTTTTTTAAAAAGTACTCGCTTCTCTGGCACTACTCGTTACTCTCTGGAAATAGAAAGTGTCATCACCAATAAACTATTGATTTGAATTTAAAAATAAGGCGCAATTTTGTTTATAATATAATTTAGTCAAAATAAGTTGTGTATTTAGCTTTCTGCTGATAGTTCAGGGCGAGAACAATGCGTTCGCCCAGGGTAATTGCTTTCCTGCCGGGTATGTCTTTTTTTGGGTAAATATTGCAAAAACTCCCCGTGAGTTTGAAAGTGGCGCCTATTGTTTAAATCAAACAGTTCAGCTGTTTTTGTCAACGTGGCATTGCGAATATCAAAATGATGAAGATTTGTCAATGGAAACAGCATCATTTTTAGAAATGAAAATGATAAGAAATGAAGCCAGTGGAAATAGGCTATAAGACCCATTTTCCGACCGATGGTTCCTATGACAGCTATAAGATATAGTCATCCGATCTTGACCAAACTTTGCAAATCAGTTTGAAAGCATATAGTTTTAATAATGGACGAGTTTGAGGACGCTAACATTGAAAACAAAAAAGTTTTTTTCACTAAGACCCATTTTCCGACGTGTCATTCCTATGACAGCTATAAGATATAGTCATCCGATTTGGACCAAAGTTAGCAAATCTGTTTGAGTGCATATAAAAATAATAATGAACGAGTTTAAGGACGCTAACATTGAAAACAAAATAGTTTTTTTCAGTAAGACCCATTTTTCGAACGATCGGTCCTATGGCAGCTGTAAGATATAGTCATCCGATTTTGACCGAAGTTAGCAATTCTCTTTAAAAGCATATAATAATAGTCGCCGAGTTTAAGGACGCTAACATTGAAAACAAAAAAGTTTTTCTTAGTAAGACCCATTTTCCGACCGATGGTTCCTATGGCAGCTATAAGATATAGTCATCCGATCCCGTCGGTTCCGAATTATCAGCAGCGTGCAGTAAAAACAAGACTCTGCCAAATTTCAGCTCATTAGCTGTAAAACTGAGAGACTAGTTCGCGTAAAAACAGACACACGGACAGACGAAGCTCAATCGACTCAGCTCGTCGCCCAGATTAAGAATATATATAGTTTATGGGGTCGGAAATGAATATTTCCATGCGTTGCAAACTTCTGGGCAAAATTATAATACCCTTTGCAAGGGTCTAATAAAACCAAGATTATAGTCTTTAAAAGAGACGAAACGGTGTCAGAATTCGACAGATTCGAAATAATCTTAACCCAAGATTATATTCTCAATTTTTATCTTCATCCATCAATCTTGCATAAAGATCGTTTATACTCGACTTTAAGATGAAACAATTTCATTTTTATACCATTGTAGAGGGTATATTAAAATTGTCCAAACATAAAGTATATAGATTCTTGAGAAGCACAGAGAGGACTCTGTATAAATCCCTGGATCTCAACATCGAAATCAAAAATTACTTCAATGACAGTCTAGGTGTGGAGAGGATAAACGCTATTTTCAGGGCGAGATGTGAAACTCTAAGCCTCAATTTTCAACCTCACAGGAGTAACACTCGGCAAGATTGTACCCTCTGCAATATGTGTGCCAAGGAAGATGTGGCTCACTTTGTCGGAATCTGCCCCATCTTAAAGGAGATACGTATGTTGCACTTTCAGCGTCTACATCTATCGGAAAACGAACTTCTCGATCTGCTCAACGGAGTAAATTGGATAGCCCTTGCAGCGTTCATCAAAGACGCTTTGCAATACCGCAACAGCATCATAAGCGAATTGTTCTAGGCCCTACCTACCTATAACAGGCATCATTCAGCAGCTACATTATGCTAATTTCAACGCACGGTTTTTATATAACCATGTTGAAAACTAGAAAAAATAAATTAGACTGAAAAACTTTTTGTATACTTTAATTACTTTTTACAATTGTAATCAGGTTAGCCAGCTATAGTTTAAGATTTACTTGTACAGTATTATAAATAAAAACAAGAAAGAAAGTCGGTCAAGCCCGACTATAACATACTCTGCACTCTTAATGTCGCAGCTCGAATTTGGTCACGAGTCAAACGGCCAGTTAACACACAACGCACAACGCAGTGCGCTCTCTAAGTCTCTCTTTTTCTCTCACTAAGATTGCTTCTGCTGAACGCAATGCTTAGGTTATGGGTGGGGTGGGTGGTGTGTGTTAACTGACCGTTTTTTGCTCATAACTTGAGTATCGTTCATCCGATCTTTATCATTCCTTCAGCAAATCGATAAATAATTTTGAGTACCAGATATCTCTAGAAAAAACGAACCATCTATCATAAAAACTGTAGGAGATATGACGTTTTTTCCAAATTGCGGGGGCGTGAGGGGGCGTGGCAAAAATTGAAAATAAACTAGATCTGCCTGCAAGTATAAGAAATATATGTCCCATACATGTCAAACTTCTATCTCTTACCATCTCTGAGATCTCTTCGTTTATACGGACGGACGGACAGACGGACAGACAGACAGACAGACAGACGGACATGGCTATATCGAATCGGCTGTTGATGCTGATCAAGAATATATATACTTTATAGGGTCGGAAACGATTCCTTCTCCCTGTTACATACTTTTGCACAAACTTAATATACTCTATGTACCTTCGGTACAGAGTATAAAAAACACTACTACTACTATATATTCTTGATCAGCATGACGAGCTGAGTTGATATAGCCATGTCCGTCTGTCCGTCTGTTTCTATGCGATCTCCTCCGTCAGTTTAAAAGTTATCTTAACCAAACTTTGCACGAAGTCCTTTGGTATAAAGACGCTGCACATTTGTCAGAACCGTCAAGATCGGATGACTATAGCATATAGCTGCCATAGGAACTATCGGTCGAAAAAGTAGTTTTAGTGAGAAAAACTTTTTTGACTTCAACGCGAACGTACCCAAACCTCTTATTTATAACAAACATCGTATTTTACATAGTTCCACCAATTTTAATGAAAATCGGTCAACTATATAGTAAAGCTGCCATACAAAAGATGGTTTTGAAAAAAAGTCTTAGTAGGAAAAACTTTTTTGTTTTCAACGCGAACGTCCCCAAACCTCGTATTTATTAGTTTTTTATGCTTTTACATAATTTTACCAAGTTTTATTAAAATCGGACATCTATATAGTATAGCTGCCATACAAAAGTTAGGTCTGTTGTATGGCAATATGATGGAAAGTCTAAGGTTCGGTTCTCAAACCGATTCCTTTGCTAATCGAACATAAGGTTTTGGTTCGATGCTGGGTGCGTGGATTCTCAGATCATTAAGGCAATTTTTGGTAAAATAAGAAATATTTTTGTTGAGAAGAAAGGGTTTAGCTTACGAAGCTTTTACCTACCTGAATAGACCTCATTCTTAATAGTTATCATTCATAAGTTTGCCTGGACTTTTAAATGGGAAGCTTGCCTCACCTTCTACGTACATAAATATAAGAATTGGTTTTGCAATATAACAAATTGATGTATGCTTTATTTCTTTCTCGACGTCGTAATATTTCGAGTTTGGAGATGATTTTGAAATGATACTTTTTCCAAGCAAATGGGGTTCGGTTCGGATCCAGCTTCAAGAGGTTAACAATTTAGAAGGTTCGGTTATGGGTAAGGTTCAACCGAACCAAAAACGAGAACCGAACAGTTGCTCCGAGGTTTGGTTTAGAGCCGGTTGGCAACCTTGGTAAACAGTAAATTGGCGCACATCTGCTAGATGGAGCGGAATCTTGGAGGCTTGACGAAATAAGACAGCTAAACCTCGGATTCGATTGGCTGGCGAACGGATCCTGATTTGAGTATAGAGGAGATGGAGGAAAGGCAAGTTGCTAAACAAGTAGCAAATGCAATGGGTTGAACAGGGGCTCCAGATGGAAACATCATCATTTAATAAACCCTATTAAGTCTACGACAGCTGACTTGCTATCAAGCATGATTCTGGTTGCAGTTTCGTAAGTTCGCAAGCAACAAGTCACACTCAAACGGAGTGGTTTTTCTGTGCTTTTTACGCTTTTCACCACAAACATGCCCACTGGCGGCTATATCAACAACGACTTACATGATCTCTGTTCCGATGATATAGACATTCCTGTATCTTCAGCGACACGAACATACTGCAGCAGTACACGTACCGATGCGGCCTATGTGCAAGCTCCTTTCGTGTATTCTCTAAAGTTCACCATGGTAACCATCTGGGACAATAGTTTCTTATGCTAATGTATGCCTCAAACTATGTCTGTAGTACGACGACCATGTCTTATTAAAAATGTACTGTAAAGTCACTGCTAAGTAACTGTCAAGTCACTGACAAGTCACTGTCAAGAGTGACTTGTCAACTCACTGTCAAGTCACTGTCAAGTCACTATCAAGTCACTGTCAAGTCACTGTCAAGTCACTATCAAGTCACTGTCAAGTCACTGTCAAGTCACTATCAAGTCACTGTCAAGTCACTGTCAAGTCACTATCAAGTCACTGACAAGTCACTGTCAAGTCACTGTCAACTCACTGTCAAGTCACTGTCAAGTCACTGTCAAGTCACTATCAAGTCACTGTCAAGTCACTGTCAAGTCACTGTCAAGTCACTATCAAGTCACTGACAAGTCACTGTCAAGTCACTGTCAACTCACTGTCAAGTCAGTGTCAAGTCACTGTCAAGTCACTATCAAGTCACTGTCAAGTCACTGTCAAGTCACTGTCAAGTCACTGTTAAGCCACTGTTTAGTAACTGTACTTAGCTATATCTACAATACAATAGAGGATATTGGGTTGACGATTTGGGAATTCATTTTGTGCCCAAGTTATGCTTTAATAATCATATATCTTGATTTCATCAAAAGATGGTCTAATGAATTTGATGATCCTTACGTCACTAAACAGTTGATTGTGTCCCCGCGTTACCAAACATATCAAGACCAACTCGAATCAGTTCAAAAACAATTCCTGATTTTAGCCCTTCAAGGCTTAAACTTTGATACGAACAGATATCTTCCGCACTAATCGATCTTCCTTCAGTGAAAAATAGCAGAGTCTGTCATAGCGTCATCTTCATAAGCGCCTGTCTTGTAAGATTGAGTCAAGTGCTTTGTTAAGCCAAATAAATTTTACTAATCCAAGTTGTTTTACTAAAAGTTTTGTTTCTATATATGTACTGTCAAGTCTCACGAGCACTTTCACAATCTTGGCATACATACAACCGCGATTACCCAGACGAAGCTAAACTAGCCTATTGTGAGCGACATTATTATCAAACAAGCAGCTAGCTAGCTTAAGAAAGACAGAGTGTTCGAACTTGAACATGATATTCAACTCGGCCCACACGTAGTGTTAATCTCATATTTAAATATGTAGCCTATGTCGCCATGTGTGTCATAAACATGTCACCTTATGTAATAGTATTAAATATTAATATCCGCAGTGACGAGGATCAGCCCAGCCCAGCAGACACAGCACTTGAAAAGGATCAAACCATGGGAACCACTTGAAAAGGGCATCCGGTGCACTTAACATTCATCGTGGAAGGCAATGTGTAGTCCTTCCACGAATGCATTTCTATATTTATACACACGCAGCTATCTTACAAATACTGCCTTAGTTAAGTTAGAAGATAAGGGATGAGAAATTCTAAATAAAAGGGACCTCGCTCAGACTGAGCAGGTTAGTACAATTGAAACCTGCAACTAGCGTGCTCATTAAAAGTGTATAAGTACATACACAGAGGACACCCAAATTGTCAAGCGAGTTGAGGATAAATGACTTCAGAGCCAGAGGAACTACTACCTTCCTGTCTTCACTTAACTTACTTCAATAAGTTTAAGAACAGACCATAAAAGTGCGACATTAAGATCTTGTTAGGCAACTTTAATGCAAATATCGAAAGGGAAGTAGTTTTTGGCAAGACTAACGGTCGTTTTAGACTTCATGTGATGCGAAAGAGGCTAATAGAGGTTAGTAGTACCAGATTTGAACATCGACATCCCTTAGATTCCATGATCCAAAGGAGCGAAACCAGAGAGATCACTTAGGGTGCACTCACACATGCGGCTGAAAGATGAACTGACGGCTGATCATGATATTTTAGTACGTCAGCAAGCTGAAGCCAAGCTTATAACTGTATTCTGAAGATTAAGCCAGTGCATGTTGTACACACTTGCATGCACGTAGCGTGGTTAGTTCATCAGTTCATCTTTCAGTCGCATGTGTGCGCGCGCCCTTAGTGATCGACGAAGGCATTCATCGATTGTTCTAGACGCAATCACAAACAATTTCCGTGAGCCTACATTGCAAAACTTATCGAAAGGTCCAAGCCGAGCTTTCTTCAATCTCTTGGCTTGTGTGCTTCTTAGTTTGGCACAAGAGAAAGAGACCTACAGTTGGCTCTCAAGTAAAGGAAAGAGTATAAAAAGAGATAGTCCAGTTGATATTTGGCCTGAGTAAGGAAAGCTAAGCCTTTAACAGTAGGTTTGAAGCCCAGAGTCATACTAAAGATGCGTATGTGGCACCAGATAAGTCAAAAGTTGATACCATCCACTTTCATATATAACTGCTATATAAGCTTCCATTAAAAAACAAGCTGCAAGCTTAAAGCTTTTAGTTTTACTACAAGCTGTAAAGCTTGCGCCTGAGCTAGACTCTCCAAGAGTCAAGCAAAAGTAATCTAGAGCAACGATAAAGAAAAAAACCAGACCTGAGTCAGTGTGGGTAGTAAATAGTAGACTCACCTTGCGGAACTCCTGCACAAAACTGGTGATCATCGACTGGATGGCTGCCGCTCGCGTGGCATGCAATGCCAAATGCTTGCCATTGCGCAGATTTAGTTGCAGGGCAGCTGGTCGTGGTAATGTGACTGCATTTTGTATTTCAGCAAACGAGATGGCCTGCACCACAATCAGATAGTCGGCATCACGACGAGCCAAATATAGACCACTGTGAGAGACACCCATAATGCTGACATCCGGATAGAGGGGTGCACCTTGCACAGCAAAAAGGCGAGCAAAGTACAGGGGCCAATCCCGTGCCATATCCACCAGATGACGTTTGACCAGGGCCCGCACCTGTTGATTGCGTGCTGCCAAGGTATCCACACTAACCCCATGACCATGCAGCATATTAAGAGCGGAGCTCTTCTCCTGGGGCGTAATACGCAGACAAGGTGTCACGCCAAACACATCGCTTAGGACCTGAGCAAATAGTAGATCCAGGGCCACGGGTGGTCCGATGGGCTCGTGCGGCTGGAATACCTCTTTGCGTACACGCAGCTTCCATGGCACGCGATTGTAGGTGAGACAAGCGCTCGAACCCTGTCCCGCTCCAGCGCTAACGGTGGCTAACGCTGCACTTAAGCCGATCTGCGGTGATGTGGATGTTAGGTTGGGCGGTGGAACTGGAGCTGGCACTAGTACTGGCGGCGGTGTTGCTATGGGCTCTAGCTCCTCGCGCATACCGGAGCTGGCCGAGCTCTTACGCTTGCGCTCGTGCTCATACTTTTGGGCCATGTGGGTGCGGAAGGTGGCCGGTGTGGAGGAGGAGGAGGAGGACTTGACTATGGTCTCCAGGCTGGCCTGGATTACTCTCGGCGGTGCCGGCTGGTAGACTTTGTGACTCTCCTTTTCGCGCTCCACCTGACGCAGCTCGTAGAGGCGTTCACGTTCGCGTTCCCGCTTTTCGCGTTCCTTCTCACTGCCGCTGCCAGAGGCAGGACCCTCCACCTCGGCACGATCCCACACGGACTCGGAGTAGTCCTCACGATCGCGCGATCGGCTGCGACTGCGTGATCGCTCACGATCGGACTGATCCCAGGCGGCCACCGAGTTGGAGGACTGATCCTCCAGGTGATGATGGTGGTGGTTGTGATGATGATGCTGCTGCAACTGTTGTTGATGCACGGCTCCAAAAGTGTCCCGCTCCTGGCGTTGTATGAAGGCGGGCACATGATCCTTGCGATAATCCGGTTCGGGTTCAGAACTGCGCTCCACGGGTGGACTCTGAGGTGCGGGCGGTGGGGCCGGCGGAGCCATGGTGGGCGGACGTATTGGTGGCGGTGGAGCGGGCACGCTGGGCACCGGCGGCAGCAGCACACCCGGCCAGGAGGCAGTGGGTGGAGCCGGAGGCGGTGATAGCTTGCCCTCCATGCGTTCAATTTGCGTGCGCACCGTGGCCTGTGAACTGGATTCGTTCTGTCCATTGCCGGTGCCGGAGCTGGTGCCACCCGTTTGAGAGTTGACGCTAGCAAAAAGTCCACCCAGCTGTTGTTGTAGCATTAGCTTGCGCGTATCCTCCAGCTTGGCGGGTGCACGCTGCTCCGATTTGTTCGACACGGTGGAACGTACCGAATGTCCAGCGGTTACTTGCTCCAAACGCTGGCGCATCTCCGAGCTGAGCTTCAGTTTGCCCACGCTACCCGGTGGAGGACGATCGGCTCCTATTTCAAAGCTCTTCTTGGCCAGCTTGGTGCTGGTTACCATTGTCTGTGGCTGCACTGCATCTTGAACATCTCTGGAGGAGGAGGAGGTGGTGGTGGTGGTAGTCTCTAGACGTATGCTGCTACGCATTAGTTGAGTAGACAGCGGACCGCTGTTACCCACAGGCGGCGCGGTGGGACTCTCAATTTCAAACTCCTCCCATTCGATGGCAGTGGCTGTGGTGCCGCCGCCATTGGTGGACGCCATTTGATGTTGAGCCTGCGGTGTGGTCTTACGCTGCTGTTGACGCAGCTTGAAGGCAAAAAAGTCCTCTTCGGTTTGGAATTGCGGCTCACCCTGCGGCGGAGGCCAACGCCATTTACCAATGCGCACGGTCTTGGCCCGGCCATAGGGATCTAGGAAATGTCGCGTCTCTGAGGGATCCTTACACTCCAGTGGTGGTGGCATGGGCGGTGGTGGAGGCGGTGCCGGTGGATGCACAGACTCAGACAAAACCACCATGCTGCTACGCGTGGTCTTCAGCCGTAAGGGTGATTGCGGCGGCGGTGGCGAAATGGAGGTTGGTGGTGCTGGTGGTGGAGATGCCGAACTGGCAGCCGCTGCTGCTGCCGCCTGCTGGGTGAGCAGTGTTTGCAATGCCTGATTCTGGGCCAAAAGCTGTTGTTGTATCTGCAGATTTTGAGCCATGGCCGATTGCAGAAAGGCTCGTTGCACCTGCTGTTGATACAAGGCCGGAGCCGAGTCCGTTTCCTGTGGCAGCTGCATTAACTGATGCATTAGCGGATCGGCTGCATTGCTGGTGTCTGTGTTGCCGCCACCCTTGAGGCACTCCACCAGCTTTTGCTGCTGTGTTAGTTGCTGTAAACTATCGTCCAGTAAGAGCCCGGAGTCTAGATACTCCTCCAGTTCCTTCGAACCTCCGCCACGTATGCTAGCTGCCAGGGAACGTGCATCGGACAGCTCATCCAGGGAGCCATCGAGTACTGGACTAAACAAATCATCCAGAAACTGATCCACATCCGAGGCCTGTGAGGGTACACGCACACGTCTCACATGACTGGCCAAAGAGGGCGCCTCACTGGTGTCCGACATGGCCGACGAGCGTGTGGCATATTCTGACTTGTCCATATACTTGCTCGAGTGGGAGCCATGGGAGGCAGCATGAGAACGACGTCCTGCATGTTGAGATTTTTGATATCTAGGTGCAGACTCTTTGCCCATGGGAGCCAAACGCTCAGCCGAGTGATAGCGATCGTTTAGACGACTCTCTGACAGACCCAAGGTATGCAGTGGCTCCTGAGAATCGCAGTCGGGTAAAGGCAGTGACTGCCCCGGACCTATATCGCCCGCTAGAAGATCATCTAGCGACTTGGAGCGTGATTTGGACTGGGCAGGACTGGCTGCTCTTTCGAAATAGCGTTCATTCAAAGCTGAACTGCGGGACAACAGCTCTCGGCTGCTTCTACGTTGTTGTTGTTGCTGCTGTTGTATGGCTTCTTCCTTGGGCGCTGCTGTGGGTGGAGCTGGCGGCGGCACCGCTGGACGCTTGACTGCCTCCGGTAAAGAGGTACGCATAAACTTGGCACCCGAACGCAACAAATCACTTCGGGGCGCTGGGAAGGCTGGACACAACTCCTTCTCTGCTATCAAATCCAAAACATAATCCAAGCCACAGCTATCGGTCAGCTGTTGACCATCATCCAGCACTAGAGTCCAACCACGACTGCCCACACCCAGTGTAGACACCGCCAAGGCGGCAGCCTCCTCACAGCTGGTCCACGAATCAATGGCCACCGTTTGGCTGGCCTCATCGGGTAGGGTTAAAGGTAAAGCCATATCGCAGCCACGCGACCAAGAGCGCCATTCCAACCAGGCGGGCACAAAGCTACGACATGCATTGCCACCCGATCCTGAGCTTTGTTGTCGCAGCAACTGACGCAGCAGCAGCTGACGCATGGGCAAGGGCGCTTCATCGTCCACAAACTTCATCAGATACTTGCTAAAGGCGGGACTGGGCTGGAAACAGCACAAACATTGACCCATTAGTTGCCACAGGCGTGTGGCCTCCGGATTGTTAGAGTTCAAGCCATAAACCTGATTGCACAACTGCACCAAAATCTCATCCCTTAGGCCGCGGGAGCTCAAGGCCTTGTGCACTATATAGTCGGCCAGCAGTTTCTCTTTGGCCCCCTCCAGAGCCTTGTCATTGCTCCAGCGTAGTATGAGCTTGAACACGGCCAAAGCATCCTGAAAGTCCTGATCTCGTGAAGCGGCACGCGTCAGCAAGGGAGCCGAAATGGGCTCGCGACGGGGCTGCAGTCGCAGGCCATTGCAGTAGACGCTGCTGAATTTGCCAAACGAGAATTGAGCCAGATCTTCAGGTAGATAAACACTCGATGCAGGCGGACCCGGCACGGTGCCCAAAACCTTAACCAGATTACGATCGCCATGCGGTGGATTCCAGCCCTGCAGTTTGGAGTAGATAAAGGCCAATTCGGCGGGTATATCCAAATAGCTTAGTTGACTTCTTTCCATGACCGCCTGTTTGGCCTCGCGCGCCTCGCGTGCTCTTTGCGCCGCCTCCCGAGCCTCCTGACGCCGGCGATGATCGGAACGCAATTGTTGCACATAACGGCGGGCCTGACGTCCACGCCACAGACGCTGAGCGGTGACTGCTCCACGTCTCAGACGCTGATAGCTCTGCTGTTGGCTCTGACCACGCCAGCGTGCCTGTAAACGGGTGGCGGCCACCTCGCGTCTGGCCAGTTGACGTCTCACCAGCATGCCACGCACATGACGCTGTATATTCACCGCCGCATGACGCAAACGTTCAGTGCGTCCGCTCTCCAGGGCACGATGCAAAGCCTCGCGCAGGAATACACGTGTGGCTCCCAATTGATAGTCGGGTCCCTCCACTCCGGTGCGTGGCATGGCCTCCAGCAAAGCGCGACACAGCTCACGATAGGGTGTGCCGCGAGCCAAAGGAGATGACAGCAAATGACGATAGCGTTCCACAAAATGTTGAAAGCGTAAACGTACCGGATAGCCACGCTGACGTATCTGTATGGTGTCCAGCATGCCCAGGTAGCGCAACTGTTGCAGCACACAAGGCATATCCATGCGTAGAGCATGCTTCTCCTGATTGGGTTTAATGCAGCGCACAAACCACGGATGACAGCGACCCATGGACTGTAACAACTGCTGTAGTGAGTCTGCAAAACGTGCCGCCACTGTGGGTGTGCGTGGCTTCATGGTAACAAAACGTCCATTGCTACCCTTGGGCAGGGTTTTGCCCGCATCTCGCTGGGCACGCAACTGTTTGGTCAACTCACTGACCAAAGTCAAACGACTCGAGGCCAATAGCTCCAAAACATCACCACGCAACGCATCACGATTCTTGTCCAGAAAACCATCCACACAATACCACACCTGACCCGCATAGTGAGTCACACCAAACTCCTGTGCTCCGATGCGTGGACGAGCGTATAGCTCGCTCAAAGCATGATTGTAGTGACACTTTTCCAAAAAACTGAGATCAGTGGCACGCGGAAAGTTGGACTCATCGTCTAGCAGATGGCAAATGCCCACCGGTTTCTTGGCCAACAAATGGATCACCGGCAGATTATCATCCCAGGCCAGTGGTGTCCACTCCAAACGTTCACGTGCATACTCCGCCTGTTCCAGCTTGAAGACATGCTTGTTGAAATACAACTGGAGATTCTCGTTCGCATAGTTAATGCACAACTGCTCGAAGCTATTCTCGGCCAAATCCTCAAAGCCAAAAATATCCAAAATGCTGATGCGATGGGCATCATGTGTGCCGCCCTTTTGTACTATGGAATTGATGCGTGAGACCAGCCAGTTGAAGAGACCCGCATACAGGGCCTTGGCAAAGGCATCGCGTGCATCCAAGGCCTGATCTATACCCAGCGGTGTGTGCAAGCGTTCGGCACGCGCCTCTGTGGTGCGACTAGTTAATGCCCGGTGCAATCCCTCGGCGCTGATGTGCAGTAGATGGGCTGCCCATTTGATTTCCGCATCCGAACCCACTTCCACGCCCTCTTGACCATGACGCAGCTGACGACGATGAAAGTACACATTGCCCAAGTGCAACACTGCTGCCAGCACTCGTACAATGCCCTCGCGTTCGCCTTCCGAAACGCCCAGCACCTGCATGGCACTCTGCAACGAGGCCCAGTCCACACGACCGCTGGCACAATCGGTGGCTCCTTGATTCAGGTAGAAGTACTTGTCCGCCTCCAGTAGGCCATATTTGCTACGTTCCGTTTCGGTTAGACCGCCCAGCATTTCGTAGAACACATGATAGTTACGCTCTCCGGGTGCCTGGGTAACAATGCGTGACTTCTCCAGCAGATACTGCGTTATCTTGGCCCCCACTATGGCTCCACTTTTGAAGTACACCTCCAGATATTTGCCAAACCGAGAGCTGTTATCATTGCGCGCTGTGCGAGCATTACCAAACGCCTCCAGCAGGGGGGCTGCTTCGAGTATTTGCTCTGTAATAACCGCAGAGGCGGAACCACCGCCGGGCACCACTGCAGCCAGATACTGCATCACCAGTTTGGTGGACTCCGTTTTGCCCGAACCCGACTCGCCGGATATCACCACCACCTGGGGTGAGGGTAAGGCCGCATGAGCTGCGGCTCCAATGGCAAACAGATGTGGGGGCAAAGCGCCCAAGGGACGTCCAGCATATTGCTTGGCCACCTCCAGGCCATAGGCATCCGGGAACATCTTGTAGGGATTGACAGCAATGAGTATGCTGCCGGCAAAGGTGTAGATCAGACCCTTGTCATAGCGTAGCCTTAGATTCCACAGTAGGGAGGCCTCGTGTAGATCATCCAATAGCGTCATATCCTCCACACCACTGCTGCCCAAATCCTGACGTGCACGCAGACTGCCCTCGCCCGGCTGCAGGGCAAAGGTTTGTGGCTGAAATGAGAGAGAGAGAGAGAATGGGTTATCATATATAATCTCAGTTCCGGTTCTTCTCACATGACGTGCTATCACATCACTACACAAGGTGGATAGACGCTTCACCACCTGCGGGTAGCGACACTTTAAGCGACGTTGACGACTCTGCTGATAGTTGGCCAATAGCGGCACCTCATCCAACTCCTCCAGGCTGGCCGGACGTTGACGTCTTAGCACATGGGGCGAGAGCAAGGCCAATGATGGCGACTGAGCCGGACTGGGTGTAAATGAACTGCTGCTGCCCCCCCGCTGCCATGGCTCCAAATGGAACCGTACAATGCGCATCCAGCGACTGACAATCAAACGGGAGACGTTTAATGGCCGCCGTCTCGAATGCAACTGCTGGCAGGAATCCCACAGAAGACAAGTCACTGCCACAGTTTCCCCAAACGTTTCTAAAACGTTAATAAAAAAAAAACAAAAACACGTTTACCCGCTGAAGCTGCTGCAGATGACACTCCTGTTAGCCAGGTTTGGGCCACCAGAACACACAAGCCACCACAAAAAAAAAAAGTGGAAACCCGATTGCTGATCTCTATGATTGCCTTTCAATTAAAAGAAGAGAGGGGGGTTTTTTTTTTTTGTGTGTGGGACTTTCTCTGACGCCGTCTCAACCAGTTCAAGTTCGTCTCCGTTATAAGTAGTCGTTCTCTCGTTCTTGTGTGTGTGTGTGTGTGTGTGTTAGTGTGTTCCCTGCAACAACAACGTGTGGGGCATGTGCATTGTGTGGCAAGGCTTGACAAAATATCATCTGTTTTGGTTGAACCTTGGCCAATGCATTCGATTTATGAACTTTAATTTGATGTGGCTATCGGTGACGGTTGATTGAGCCTCAAATGGAATCAATATAATGATAGATTCAGGGAAACTACTAATGGCACGTTCTAAAGGACCCAAACGATAGAGCTAAGATGAGGCATTGAATTGGAGATTGCGAACTGAGAGAGGAGAATAGAGCTCAGATCAGGCATTGCCTTGGAGGTTGCGAACTGAGAGAAGAGGATAGAGCTAAGTTTAGGCATTCAATTGGAGATTGCGAGCTGAGAGAGGAAAATAGAGCTAAGATCAAGCATTACCTTGGAGGTTCCGATTTGAGAGAAGAGACCACTGTCTGGCTCAGTTCTAGAAAAAGATTATCGGTCCGAAAGGGAATCGCTGGTTCTACTAATAATTTGAGTTACAAGTTAAATGGGTTAAAAAGTTAGAGAACGAGAACATTCAGTTCCTAAGGGATGGTAGAGACTGTTATGATCTGCACATGCAATAAGCTAAAGTTCATATATACCAGCGGTGGGCACGCCCTTGCTCTCATTGCTCTGACAGCAGCCTTGCAATTGCTTCGCTTCGAAAAAGTCCATGCGAATCGGCACAAGACGCCAGCAAAGCGCACATATAAACGGTGCAATGTGCGCAATCGAGACTTGCTGATAAAGTTTTGTTGTTGTTGTTGGACTGCTACCAAACTCAAAATAGTTGCCCACCGCTGATATAGAGTATAGTTGCTAGTAGAGGGGAGTATGTTTTGATACTTTTTCTTATGGTTAGAATAAGTGAAACGTAGATCGTCTTGTTTGTATAGAAACATCAACTGCTTACATTATGAACTAAAGTCCAATGTAGAGTGTTTAAAGGACCAAGTGAAACTTCAAAACTGACGGGTAGTGATTTTCAACTTGTGCTTTTAAATATATCTTTATGAGATCTGGGATGCGTGACAGTGCAGCTACTGTGCAAGAGGTTTTTGGTATCGATCTCACCTCGACCTGGATGAAACCATTTTAGTCTTTGCCAACGCCAGCACAGTGGCAAGTTGTTCCCTGTATCGATTTGAATACGCTCCTATGGTTTCGTTTATAGAGGGGAGTAGCCAGTTTATCTTTCGTAGTTTTAAACGGGCAGAGCCACAGAGCCGGCAAATCCAGTCCAACGCTTAGAAATGTAATGACGTCTAGAGTGAGCCGAGAAGATTTGTCCCACTTCTCCACATAAACATCTATATAGGAATTCCTGCGCTCGTCTAGAGGCAGACCTGGGACTGTTTACAAGTAACAGTCATGAAAACTGTGTCATCCGCCTAGGTGGCAGTAGGTAAACCTTGGATGTGAAGGAACGGTAGACCAGCAGTAAGAACTGCGTACAAAACTGGGTCCAGAACACGTCCTTAAGGGTCACCAGCACGTATAGGAGCTAATAAGGAGCACGCTTCATGCACTTCAACAGAGAAAGTCCATAAGCCCCCACAGACACTCCGAGAGGATCGACATCAATTGATACATCAATCCCTCATGCCACACTCTATCGAACAGTATTTCTTTATCTCAAAGGCATCGAGCATTTGATTAACTACCCTGTGAACCTGCTGCACTGCGCTGTGACGACTGTGAAACACAAACACTGGTGATCTGGCAAGCTTAGACTCAAAAGAGTTAATAGTCCTGGCAAGGCTTTTGACTATTAACTCTTTTGAGTCTAAGCTTGTCAGATCAGAAGCCGCTCAAAAATCTTAGAAAAGGTTTTGGTTTTAGAACAGGCATGCCCAAAAGCAGCATACGGCAGAGCACTCACCAATACACACAAAGAAAATCACCAATACCAATATGAAATTGTTGTTGGTCGGTTAGCTTGCGCGAGCAAACACCAATCAAAGAAGAGAACGAATCCGGTTATTGTTCTACACACGAAATCGTTTTCATGTGTGTCATTTTGTATGCCTTGCGATCTGCATGTATACGATCATTGATTTCCTATCTTTGGTGCAATTACAACAACAAAACGTTCCCAAAATCATACGGCTGGGCAACGCTGATGTAGAATGATTTACAGGGCAAAAGAACTACAAGTGACAGCGCAAGGCAGCGTTTGCATGTCCAGCTTGGCAGCTGGCACCAACACCAACTGGCCAAATGTTTGGAGGTGACTGGACACGATACTAAACAGAATGCATAGGCCCTTCATGATTGGAAGCGTTAGAAACATTTTATAATTTTAAGCGACGATTAGAGAAGATTGTAAAGCTGTTGATAAAGCATAGAGTAAGGAACGAGGATTCTTTGCAACGGCGTAAGCGAATAGAGTGAAATGGATGACTTGGAAGACAGTTAAGACAACTCACACAAACTGAGGAACGACCCTTTGAATGAATATATGTATGTTGTTTATATGTATTTGTATTCACTCGACGGTAAGCTCATTCTGGGCATACCTGATTTAAGGGATAAGAAATTGAGAATAAAAGCAAGATTGCGCGGAAGAGTGAGTCAGTACAAACACAAAATGTACAGTTGAGCTTATTTAAGGTTCTATACATTGTTTGGTCCTTTAAGCCGGATGTTCGATCTTTGTGAAAAAGGAGAAGACATGCTCATTTTTGTGCATTTCTTTTCTTCTTTCTTAGCACCAACTTCCACGTGTTTTAGTTCTGCAATAACACAGCCTGACTTGTTTTAGTAAAGTAATTTTTGTAGTGGTGCGTCCAATACAGCTTTAGTGTGCTAGCAACAGAAAAGAAGACTTTAGGCTTGTGAAGTAGGCCCAGCGGTGCTCACGGGGAACTGAGACCATACACAGGAACGACCAACTAAATATCGCTGAACAAATAAGCGCACAGAAGACGACATATTGGTTTTGCAGTGACAGGAAATCTGGTAGGGGCAAAGCTCAACAATCCTGGAACAACTCATTCTTAAGCTCGATGCTGAGTTACCTACCATAAAGGCTACAGAAAGTTATTGGTCTCATCTGGAAGGACTTCCAAATACAACTTTTCGATGGTTTTAAGCGTTTTTGTGTGGCACTTTGAGGGCGGTCTGAGTTTATCTTATCTAAGGTACTATGTCAACATATCAACCCACAGCCAAGACTGCTTATCCTAGAGATCTAAAATTTGGCATAGACCTTCATTTAGTTAAGTAGGAGTTAAGTTTATGAATGAAAATTTGGAAAATTCAATACCGAAGTTAGAAAAATTACAAGAAAAGTTTGTATGGGAGAAGCTTTTTAAAACACAACCAAAACTACAACGTGGCGTTCAACGATTTTCAAAATGAAGAAGCTGAAAAATGTATCACGCACATTTCTGATTTCCCTCTTCTGCTTTCTTTTAGTTAGAGGGTGGACACGTGACATCAAATCGATTAATGAGGGGCAAGGTCGTGACACGTGAAAGCAACGGGGCACTGTTTATTTCTCTTCTTTTACCTTTTGTTTCTATACAAATTTGGACTCGTGATATCCATCGTAATACTAATGGGCAATGCCGTGATTGGCAGCCTCCTTTCCTCCGTTTCCGAACCACGTCTATCCCTTCCCGTTCCGTTTCCGACCCACGTCTACCCTGTTCCGTTCCGTTTCCATCCCACGTCTATCCCATCCCGTCCCTTTCTGTTTCCGACCCTCGTGCATCCCTCTCCGTCCTAATTTCGAACTAAAATTTTCAATACAATCCCGTTCCGACCAGATCCCACGGGTATCTTGCACAAATCCCTTTCCGCTCGCATCTTTAAGTTCTATTTACTAATATTTATACAAATCAAATACTTTTTACAGCTTTTCCCAAGAAAAAAGGACAAAAAAAAGCGACTGTCTCTCTCTCTCAGATACTCAGGCAACCATTTGAAGTAGCCCAGGAGCTATGGCTGGGCAACATTGCTTTCACTCTCTTGCTTTCTATCCTTTGTTTTCATAACAAACAAGCAAGAAAGTCGGTCAAGCCCGACTATAACATACTCTGTACCCTAACCCTCGCATTTGCTCACGAGCCACACGCACAACGCGGTGCGCTCTCTAAGTTTCTCTCTCTCTCTCTCACCAAGATTGCCTCTCTTGAACGGAAATGGCAGTTTTTGGTTCATTACTTGAGTATCGTTCATCCGATCTTTATCATTCCTTCAGCAAATCGATAAATAGTTTTGATTACTAGATATCTTTAGAAGGTACGAACCATCTATCATCAAAACTGTGGGAGATATAACGTTTTTTTCAAATTGCGGGGGCGAGAAGGGGCGTGGTAAAAATTGAAAATAAACTTAAACTGCCTGCAAGTATAAGAAATATATGTCCCATACATGTCGAAGCTCTATCTCTTACCATATCTGAGATCTCTTCGTTCATACGGACGGACAGACAGACAGACGGACAGACAGACAGACGGACAGAAGGACATGGCTATATCGAATCGGCTGTTGATGCTAATCAGGAATTTATATACTTTATAGGGTGTATACTCTGTGTACCTTTGGTACAGAGTATAAAAACACTTTCAGTTCTGTTTCTGTTTCCAAATATAACAGACCAGAGCCCATACAGACAATACATACAGTAAAATAAGCACTCTCCCCCTACCTCTTCAGACGAAAAGTATCCTGTTAAGTGCTTCTTCTTAGACAGTTCCAAGATTTTTGTTCTTAACAGAACTTAACAGTATTCTGCAACCGTATTTTTCTGTATTCGCATTGAAAACATGCATTGACGGTTATTTACGAGCTTCAACCACCTGCCACCTGCTACTGCTTGTTTCAATTTCCCGCAGAACAAGCTCAAAGCATATGTTACTCTTAACAGCATCCAGAGGCAACAGTTATGCAAGTGATGCCTAGCCTACAGATTCTAACTACGCAGGGTCTTCTCTTGGTCCACATAACCGCAAAACAAACTGGCATCTTGCGTACCAAAGTGGTCAGACAACCACTTGCCATGGAACAGGATACATTGTCAGTTGGTCGCCGAGTGTGGTTGCATGTGGAGCTATGTGGCGCTTATTGTTGGTACCGCTAAACGCTAACCGCTACAGCCACCGGCTACTACCTGTTCAAGGCGAATGGCCTACGTTGGCTCGGTTGGGTTTGTTGTTCTTCTGTTGGCATACCATAATTGCTGCAAATAGGAAAAAGGAAACGCTGCTGGCCATGTCCAATTACAGTTAGCCAGGGCATACCCAGTTAACCCACTTGAAGCCAACGAATTTCGCTTACAAAAAAAAAAACAAAAAACAAAAATGTTTTCCGTTGTTTAACCAAAATTGGCATCAACAACAAAATTCCACAAATTCCACAGGCCCTCCAACCTGCTAAACACAGCAAATGAAAACAAACAAACCATGTCTGTTAGTTGTTTTTGTTGACTTTAAGTGAAAATAGTGAAAAGCATTCATAAAACCTCAACTCAAATAATGAAAAATCAAATAGTTGTCCGAACAAAAACCAAGGTGTGAATATACTTGAGACACTGACTGAGCAAAAGTTTGGCTACCGAAAGCTAAATTGAAAATGTGGGAATATGCAACAGGCCAATGCTGGCTAAGGTCTTTGGAATTTAGCTTAAATTGTGTAGACACACAGGAGGAGCAAAATCTATTAAAGACTATCAATTTTTTTTGCTTCACTCCTCAGGTTTAGATCCGAAGGTGCAACGGGGAATTGTGTTACCATTGCTGGTTTTTAGGTAAAATATGTTGAGCGCATTTAAAGAGTTGTTTGATCGACTTGGCAGGGGAAATTAGCTCCTTCTGCTGCCTCTCTTTTTCCCTTTATTACGCATTGCGAATTTATCTGCTACTTCTTTTAGTTTTCATCCTTCTTTGTCTCCATTTGTCTGTTTTTATACTCTGTACCTAAGGTACACAGAGTATATTAAGTTTGTGTAACCGCCAGAAGCAATCATCTTCGACCTTATAAAGTATCTAAATTCTTGATCAGCATCAACAGCCGAGTCGATATAGTCATGTCCATCTGTACGTCCGTCCGTATGAACGCACAGATCTCAGAGATGGTAAGAGATAGAGGTTTGACATGTATGGCACATATATTTCTTATACTTGCAGGCAGATTAAGTATATTTTCAATTTTTGCCACGCCCCCTCCCGCCCCCGTAATTTGGAAAAAACGTCATATCTCTTACAATTTTGATGATAGATTGTTCGTACCTTCTAGAGATATCTAGTAATCAAAATTATTTATCGATTTGCTGAAGAAATGATAAAGATCGGAGGAACGATACTCAAGTTATGAGCAAAAAACGGTTAGTTAACACCACCCATCCCCCCCCCCCCCCCCCCCCACCAATAACCACAGCAACATACCCTAACCGTTCAACACAGGCAATCTTAGTGCGAGAGAGAAACTTGGAGAGCGCAGCGCGTTGTGCGCGGGGTGTTAACTGGCCGTTTGACTCCTGAGCAAATGCGAGTGTAAGGGTACAGAGTATGTTATAGTCGGGCTTAACCGACTTTCTTTCTTGTTTTTGTTTTTGCTTCTTCCATTTTGTTATTTTAATCACTTTTCATTCTTTACTTATTGATGCTTCTATGTAACCATTTACGTTTACCTTCCCTGATCATTGTATCCGATCTACTTTCTTCCTGCTACCTTTCTTTTTTATTACTTTCTTACTTCTACCTTACTTAGTTCTACCTTTATTCCCTCTTTTTATACCCTTGCAAAGGGTATTATAATTTTGCCCAGAAGTTTGCAACGCATGGAAATATTCATTTCCGACCCCATAAACTATATATATTCTTGATCAGGGCGACGAGCTGAATCGATTGAGCTTTGTCCGTCCGTCTGTCTGTCTGTCTGTCTGTCCGTCTGTCTGTCTGTCCGTCTGTCCGTCTGTTTCTACGCAAACTAGTCTCTCAGTTTTATAGCTATCGAGCTGAAATTTTGCACAGAGTCTTCTTTTTACTGCACGCTGCTAATATGTCGGAACCGACCGGATCGGATAACTATATCTTATAGCTGCCATAGGAACCATCGGTCTAAAAATGGGTCTTAGTGAGAAAAACTTTTTTGTTTTCAATGCTAGCGTCATAAAACTCGGCCATAATTAATATTATATGCTTTCAAACACATTTGCAAATTTTGGTCAAAATCGGATGACTATAACATATAGCTGCCATGGGACCGATCGTTCGGAAAATGGGTCTTAGTGAAAAAACTTTTTTGTTTTCAATGCTAGCTTCATAAAACACGGCGATTATTGATACTATATGCTATTCAAACAGATTTGCAAATTTTGGTCAAAATCGGATGACTATATCTTATAGCTGTCATAGGACCGATCGGTCGGAAAATGGGTCTTAGTGAAAAACCTTTTTTGTTTTCAATGCTAGCTTCATAAAACTCGGCGATTATTGATATTATATGTATTCAAACAGATTTGCAAATTTTGGTCAAAATCGGATGACTATATCTTATAGCTGTCATAGGACCGATCGGTCGGAAAATGGGTCTTAGTGAAAAACCTTTTTTGTTTTCAATGCTAGCTTCATAAAACTCGGCCGATTATTGATATTATATGCATTCAAACAGATTTGCAAATTTTGGTCAAAATCGGATGACTATATCTTATAGCTGCCATAGGACCGATCGGTCGGAAAATGGGTCTTAGTGAAAAACCTTTTTTGTTTTCAATGCTAGCTTCATAAAACACGGCGATTATTGATATTATATGCTATCAAACAGATTTGCAAATTTTGGTCAAAATCGGATGCCTATATCTTATAGCTGTCATAGGACCATCAGTCGGAAAATGGGTCTTAGTGAAAAACCTTTTTGTTTCAATGCTAGCTTCATAAACTCGTGATTACTGATATTATATGCCTTCAAACGATTTGCAAATTTTGGTCAAAATCGGATGACTATATCTTATAGCTGTCATAGGACCGATCGGTCGGAAAATGGGTCTTAGTGAAAAAACTTTTTTGTTTTCAAGTGCTAGCTTCATAAAACTCGGCGATTATTGATATTATATGTATTCAAACAGATTTGCAAATTTTGGTCAAAATCGGATGACTATATCTTATAGCTGCCATAGGACCCATCGGTCGGAAAATGGGTCTTAGTGAAAAACCTGTTTTGTTTTCAATGCTAGCTTCATAAAACTCGGCGATTATTGATATTATATGTATTCAAACAGATTTGCAAATTTTGGTCAAAATCGGATGACTATATCTTATAGCTGTCATAGGACCGATCGGTCGGAAAATGGGTCTTAGTGAAAAAACTTTTTTGTTTTCAATGCTAGCTTCATAAAACTCGGCGATTATTGATATTATATGTATTCAAACAGATTTGCAAATTTTGGTCAAAATCGGATGCCTATATCTATATAGCTGTCATAGGACCGATCAGTCGGAAAATGGGTCTTAGTGAAAAACCTTTTTTGTTTTCAATGCTAAGCTTCATAAAACATCGGTGATTATTGATATTATATGTATTCAAACAGATTTGCAAATTTTGGTCAAAATCGGATGACTATATCTTATAGCTGCCATAGGACCGATCGGTCGGAAAATGGGTCTTAGTGAAAAAACTTTTTTGTTTTCAATGCTAAGCGTTCATAAAACTCGGCGATTATTGATATTATATGTATTCAAACAGATTTGCAAATTTTGGTCAAAATCGGATGACTATATCTATATAGCTGCCATAGGAGCCATCGGTCGGAAAATGGGTCTTAGTGAAAAAACTTTTTTGTTTTCAATGCTAGCTTCATAAAACTCGGCGATTATTGATATTATATGTATTCAAACAGATTTGCAAATTTTGGTCAAAATCGGATGACTATATCTTATAGCTGCCATAGGACCGATCGGTCGGAAAATGGGTCTTAGTGAAAAAACTTTTTTCGTTTTCAATGCTAGCTTCATAAAACACGGCGATTATTGATAATTATATGTATTCAAACAGATTTGCAAATTTTGGTCAAAATCGGATGACTATATCTTATAGCTGCCATAGGACCGATCGGTCGGAAAATGGGTCTTAGTGAAAAAACTTTTTTGTTTTCAATGCTAGCTTCATAAAACACGGCGATTATTGATATTATATGTATTCAAACAGATTTGCAAATTTTGGTCACAAATCGGATGACTATATCTTATAGCTGCCATAGGACCGATCGGTCGGAAAATGGGTCTTAGTGAAAAAACTTTTTTGTTTTCAATGCTAGCTTCATAAAACACGGCGATTATTGATATTATATCGTATTCAAACAGATTTGCAAATTTTGGTCAAAATCGGATGACTATATCTTATAGCTGCCATAGGACCGATCGGTCGGAAAATGGGTCTTACGTGAAAAAACTTTTTTGTTTTCAAGTAAATCGTATCTTAAAGCTCGGTGTATTCATTGATATTGTAATGCTTTCAAACTATATTTGAAAAAGTTGATCGACATCGGATGACTATATCTTATAGCTGCCATAGGACCGATCGGTCGGAAAATGAGTCTTAGTGAGAAAAAACTTTTCTGTTTTAAATTTCATCTTATCTTAAACTCCGCGATTGTTAATTTGATATGTTTTCAAAAGGATTCGCGAAATTGGCAAAACCGGAGATTTTAGTTAAAAATTTTTTAGATTTTTATGTAAGCGTTCTTAAACTCTGCATTTCAAAAATCAGCATTTGCAAGGGTATAAAAATCTACATTTCTTCTACTTACTTCACAACTGAGTAGAGGTCTTAAGTACTTCCTTTATTTTTTCAATATTTATTCTCCTTAACTTTCTTCCTTTTAAATATCTTCCTCCTACAGTTTTCCCTTCTACCTTTCTTCCGTCTACCCTTATTCATTCTACCTTTATTCCGTCTCCATTTATTTACTCTACCTTTCTTCCTTCTATCTTTCTTCTTTATTACTTTCTTCCATCTACCTTTCTTAGTTCTACCTTTGTTCACTCTATCTTAATTCTCTCTGACTTTCTTCTTTCTACCTACCGTTTACCCTAATTGTAAATGAAAAATTGGCTATATGCAGAAGAGGTACATAAGCCGAGCTTGTCTCAATCTCTTGGCGTGTGTGCTGAACATTTTTCGCACCAGAATCTACCCTTAATCGTTCTACCTTTATTCTGTCTTATTTACTCTATCTTTCTGCCTTCTAACTTTCTTCATTCTGTCTTTATTTCTTCTAACGTTTTTTCTTTAATCTCTCTTTCTCATGCCTTTCTTCCTTCAACCTTTTCTCCTTCTACCTTGCATTATTCTACCTTTCTTTCTTTAACCTATCTTCCTAGTACCTTTCTTAGTTCTAGCTTTATTCCCTTTTTCTTCTAGCGTTTTTCCTTTTAACTTTTTTCAGTCTACCTTTATTCTTGCTACCTTTATTCCGTCTCCTTTTCTTATTACTTTATTCCTTCTACCTTTCTTAGTTCTAGCTTTAAATCTTTTTACTTTATTCATTCTAACTTTCTTCCTTTAAAATTTGTCCCTTCTACCTTATCCGTCTCCTTTAATTTAATCTACCTTTCTTCCTTTGTACTTTCTACCTTTACCCATCTTTCTTTTACCTTTATACTCTCTCTATTTATTCAGTCTACTTTTCTTTCATCTTACTTTCTTCCTTCTACCTTTCTTAATTCTACCTTTAGTATCTCTACCTTTCTTCCTTTTCACCATGTTCATTCAACCATTCTTTCTTCTACCTCTCTTCATTCTACCTTTATTTCTTCTAACTTTTTTTCTTTAATCTCTCTTTCTCATGCCTTTCTTCCTTCTACCTTTAATTCTTCCAACTTTCTTTCTTTAACCTTTCTTCGTTCTACCGTTATTCCCTCTTCCTTCTACCGTTTTTCCTTTTAACTTTCTTCAGTCTACCTTTATTCATGCTACTTTTATTCCGTCTCCTTTTCTTATTACTTTATTCCTTCTACCTTTCTTAGTTCTAGCTTAAAATCTTCTTACTTTATTCTCTCTAACTTTCGTCTTTTTAAAATTTGTCCTTCTACCTTTATTCCGTCTCCTTTTATTTAATCTACCTTTCTTTCTTTTACCCATCTTTCTTTTACCTTTATTCACCCTCCTTTTATTCAGTCTACCTTTCCTTATCTACTTTTCTTTCATCTTACTTTCTTCTTTCTACCCTTCTTAATTCTACCTTTAGTATCTCTACCTTTCTTCCTTTTCACCATCTTCATTCAACCTTTTTTTCTTTTAGCTCTCTTCATTCTACCTGCATTTCTTCTAATTTTCTTTCTTTAACCTTTTTTCCTTCGAACTTTCTTAATTCTACCTTAATTTCTTCTACCTTTTTTTGATTTACCTGTCTTTGTTCTACCTTATTCCCTTCTTAGTTTCTTCCTGCTACCTTTCTGTATTGTACCTTTACTCACTCTTCCAATATTCCCTCTGTCTTTATTTCTTCTAAAGTTCTATTTTCAACCTTTCCGCCTTTCCTCCTTTTACCTTGCTTTATTCTACCTTCAAATCTTTTGACTTTTTTCCTTCTAACTCTCTTTGGTTTTCCTTCCTTCCTACTGTCTCTTAAATTCATTCGTTTTAGCCCTTCTTTCTGCCTATTAAGCACCTTCTTCATTTGCTTTTTTTCCCCTTTAATCGTAGAATTACCTTTAACCTACATTATATCCTTCCTTATAAATAGCTCCTTCATTTCTCCTTTTTTTTCAAAGCTCTATTTCCCTTAATTCTTTCTTTTTCCTCGTTCTTCCTTTATCTTTATTAAATCTTAAAAATTTTCTCATTCTCTTCTTAAATGTTCCATTATTACCATTTTTCCTCATGACGATCTGAGTTGATATATGTCCAGTTTCTCAATGTCCGTTTAGACAAATTAACTGGAGTTTAGCCAAATTTGAGTGTCTCATGCTGCATTTAGAGAGTAGTAAAGCCAAAAACTTAACCACAGCTTTATGTACAGTTTAGCCTTTTAAACTTCAGTAAAGAAACTTCAGTTAGATTTAATGATAAAATTAACGGCACTTGCCTTATTGGTTTGGTTTATCGTTGAAGCAAAATGCAATGGAAATAGAATTCAAAGCAAGGCTATAAATTTTGGAGATTGTTTGGTCCGGGGGCTCGAACCCGTTGGAAAGTCTAAGGTTAGATTTTTCGACCCGTTCCCTTAAGTAAAGGAGCTCGAGTAATGGACTCTTAGAACTATGAAACATATTTTTGTTGAGAAAGCAACCTTCCAGCTTATAAAGCTATCAAAAAATGTTACTTATTCGTTAGAGTTAACATTCATGCGTTCTCTACAACGGCTGAAAAAAAAAACTAGGTTGAACAAGTCATGTTTTAATGGGCGCGAAGAGGCGCCAAAGTTTTTAATAAGCTTTCCATTTTTGTTCCAAATTGGGAAAATTTTTAATTTTTAATCGAAATAGTTTGAAAATATTTTAAAAATTTACAACGCAAGGTATGTAGCACAGATTTTGTTGTAGTAATTTTTAGTAACTTTTGGGTGATTTGGCCCCCATCACCTAACAAAACTTAGTTTCGCTCAGCTAACCCCAACAAGTCGTGATTAATCCAAATTGACCAAAAATTCGCATCAATATAGTCCTTTTTCCTTGTTCACTTTCATATATAAGCTTTTGCTTAGTTCTGCTGTTGAAATGCCTTACCTAGTACAGTATTCTGTGCTCTCCCCTTACAGATTCACACTTTTCAGCCTCATTCTTCAATGAGTCGTTACCAAGGCTCTGAAGAGCAAATTTTGTAATCAACTTCACTCACCTTGCCCTTGATCAGTGCCTGCACCACAATTACTTGTGCCGCTCTATGCACTTCCTGTATCTCACCGGGTATGGGATGTCCCACACCCGGATCGAACCAGACCAAATCGCCTTCGGCCCAGTCCATGATAATGCTGCTGCTGCTGCTACTGCTGCTGCGGCTGTTCCTCCTCAGTCCAAATTGTCTTATTTAGCCACTCAGTTTCCAAGTGAAATGTTTTGTATTTGTTAGACGAGAACTTGTCTTTGATACGTTTGTTGCAACTGCAAAATGATGTTCAAACTAGTTGATGTGGTTGATGCTGTTGTTGTGGTTTTTGTTGATACATTGCTGCAAAATAATAGGAAAAAAGTTTTGTTTATTTATGAATTCAAGTTTTCACAATACTACGAGAAAAATTAAGTTTACAACAACAACAAAAAAAATTCACGTAATTATTTTGTGCCTTTCTCGTATCACAAATGCCAAGTTGTCAGCGTCGTCAGGGTTTGGCAGATTAAAAAATAGTTGCTTAGGCTTATCGAAGACAACTCACGGTGACGAGACAAAGGCCAGGCCTAGAGCTTGGCTCAATGATGAATGAAAGTAATGTGGTGTGCCTTGGGAAATGTTTGGAAAAGGCAAGCAAAATGTCATAGGAGAGGTGTGATATGTGTTATTACTTTGTGTTCTTAAAATGATGATAAGTAAAGATTAGCTTAAAGAAATTATTATGAAAAATTATGTTGAGGAAGAGTAGACTTTACATTGTTCTAAGCTGCTGCTGGTTCCATGTTCGATATTATGAAGAACAGTTTGTGATTTGAGTTTTCTGTCTGCCGCTCACGTTAGCCAGGAACATCAGAAGAAAGGAGCACCAAATCTCTAACTATTTTGATCATAAATTCTTCAGAATGTCTACATTTGAACTGAATCAAAGGACTTGAGCAACAAACTTGAAAGTTGTAAAAAAAAATATTATACAAATTGATGCAATTTATCTTGTAGAATTCACACCACATAAATATTCATTTTACAACTTGAAATTGCTTTTCAATTCACTGCCCACACCCAAACACGCGCCCCAAAATGAAATCAAATGTGTTAAATGCCAGAAACACACACACACACACACTCGAACAAAGCAAACAAATCAAATCGAAATGGAAAAACTTAAGTTTGAAAGTGAATGAAATATAAATTTAATTGCCACTTGAATTGCAAATTGCATAGTTCGTCAAACTGCTGCTGCGTCAATTAGGAGAAGAAATAACAAAAATCCAAATCAAAAATCGCACACGATTTGTTTGTCTTGTTAAATTAAAATAGTAATTAAGTGGCGTATTATTATTAAATATTAGTTTTGTGCGTGCCAATGAAAAAGTTTTCACCTGGCGGCCATCATCGCATTTTGGGTTATTGGCTAGGGCGCAGCCCCAGGCCACTTTCAGCTATGCCAAGAATGTGTGTGGCATGAAAAAACTTGTTTTATTTTTTTTCGTCTCGGCTACATGCATAACTTAACATTTAAACAGGTGCGCGGGGTCCAACCCACCGAAAGCTGATTACAAATCATTTCAGAAATCTTTTGAAAAACGATTCTTAAAACTGTTCAAAATGGAAATGAGTGGAAGAAAAATATTAAAACTGTAATCAAAACATGAAAACGATTCTGTTGAACAAAAGACTTAGGCAACAAACTTGCATATCAAATCAAATGACTTAAGACACAAACTTGAGGACAGAAGTTGAAGAAGAGACAAACTAATATGGCCCATACGTAGATAAGTAGCGTGAGAATTTTGGAGCAACTTTAAAGGTGACTAGTTTTAAAACAGCAAAAAAATAGAGGAAAGCTAACTTCGACTCGACCGAAGTTTATATACCCTTGTAGCGAACATTCTTAGCTGAGTTATTTCTCAAACTGAACCACTACTATGACAACTAATATGGCAACTTTACGATGTATTCATCGGATTTTGCTCAAACTTCCCACAATTGTGTGGAAACCAATAATATTCCTAACTGGAAAGCCGTCTTCAAGCTACCATTGAAAACAAAACAGTTTTTCTCACTAGAACTACTTTTTCGACCGATCGTTCCTATGGCAGCTATATGCTGTAGTCATCCGATTTGGATAAAACTTGGCATAATTGTGAGGTAGCAAATGATATTGATCAGCAACAAGTTTGGGAGCAATAGCATTGAAAACAAAAAAGTTTTTCCTACTAAAACTTTTTTTCAGAACTATATTTTGTATGGCAGCTATACTATATAGATGACCGATTTTCATCAAAATTAGTGGAATTGTGTAAAAGCATAGAAAACTTATAAATACGAGGTTTGTGGACGTTTGCGTTGAACACAAACAAGTTTTTCAAACTAAAATTACTTTTTCGACCGATCGTTCCTATGGCAGCTATATGCTATAGTCAACCGATTTGGATCAAACTTCGTATAATTGTGTGGTAGCATATAATATTGATCAGTAACAACTTTGCGTAGCGATAGCATTGACAGACAAAAAAGTTTTTTCTACTAAAACTTCTTTTCAGAACTATATGGTGTATGGCAGCTATATTATATAGTCGACCGATTTTCATGGAACTTGTTGGAATTGTGTACAAGCATAGAAAACTTATAAATACGAGGTTTAGTGGACGTCCGCGTTGAACACAAAAAAGTTTTTCTCAACTTAAACTACTTTTTCGACCGATCGTTCCTATGGCAGCTATATGCTATAGTCATACTGATTTGGATCAAACTTAACAGAATTGTGTGGTAGCGTATAATATTGATCATTAACAAGATTGCGTAGCGATAGCATTGAAAACAACAAACTTTTTCTTACTGAGACTTTTTCAGGGCCAGAATGCTTTGCCAATTTCTTTTTTAAGTCTCCCCACAAGTTTTCAATGGGGTAAAGGTCGGGGGATTGGCTTGGTCACTTCAGAACGTCAACTTTTTGGTCCTCGAAAAATTTAGATAACAGCCTTGATGTGTGTTTAGGATCATTTTCTTGCTGAATTACCCAACGTAATGGCATATTTTCCTTAGCATACGGTACCATAACTGTTTCCAATATGGATTTATACTCTTCAGCATTCATTTTGTTCGTAGTCTGATAAATTGTATTTACGCCGTACCAGCAGAAGCAACCCCATACCATTATATTGCCACCTCCATGTTTGACTGTTTTTTTTGTAAACCGTGGATGGAACTCCTTTCCATTAGGGCGTCGAACATTCCTTTCACAGTCATTCCCAAACAAATTAATCTTGGTTTCATCGCTCCATAATATGTTTCTCCATTTTTTCTCCCCGGTGCATCCTACCCAGTCTTTGTGGTTTCTTGCAAAAGTTCGCCTCATGGTTATTTTGTATGACAGCTATACTATATAGTTGACCGATTTTCATAAAACTT
Organism: Lordiphosa magnipectinata; assembly: GCA_037044535.1. Classification (NCBI taxonomy): domain Eukaryota; kingdom Metazoa; phylum Arthropoda; class Insecta; order Diptera; family Drosophilidae; genus Lordiphosa; species Lordiphosa magnipectinata. The sequence continues at coordinate 152,469 of JBAMBO010001982.1, forward strand.
GTTGGAATTATGTAAAAGCATAGAAAACTTAGAAATACGAGTTTTGTAAACGGTCGCGTTGAAGACAAAAAAGTTTTTCTTACTAAGAATACTTTTTCGACAGATGATTCCTATGGCAGCTATATGCTATAGTCATCCGATTTGTATTAAAATTGGTTGAATTGTGTAATAGCATATAAAATTGATCAGTAACAAGTTTGGTAGCGATTGCATTGAAAACAAAAAAGTTTTTCCTACTAAAACTTTTTTTCAGACATATCGTTTGTATGGCAGCTATACTATATAGTTGACCGATTTTCATCAAACTTGGTGAAATTGCGTAAAAGCATAGAAAACGTATATATACGAGGTTTGTGCGACGTTTGCGTTGAAGACAAACAAGTTTTTCAAACTAAAACTACTTTTTCGACCCATGATTCCTATGGCAGCTATATGCTATAGTCAGCCGATTTGAATCAAACTTGGTAGAATTGTGTGGTAGCATATAATATTGATCAGTAACAAGTTTGGGAGCGATAGCATTGAAAACAAAAATGTTTCTTTGAAATGTTGAATGTTTTTTTCAGTTCTATAATTTATATGGCAGCCATACTATATAGTTGACCGATTTTTATCAAACTTGGTGGAATTATGTAAATGCATAGAAAACTTATAAATACGAGGTTTGGGCACGCTCGCGTTGTAGACAAAAAAGTTTTTCTAACTAAGAATACTTTTTCGACCGATCTTTCCTACAACAATTTTAATATACCCTCTACAAGTGCATAAAAATAAGCGATGTCTAAGCGATGCCTAAGCGATTTCTAAGCGACTTGTGGAAAAGTTTCAAAAGTTTTCTAAGGGCCGTATTCTCATGTTGTGGATTTACTGCATTTGCTTTTGCGCATGTTTAAGGCTAACCATCTAGATGGATTTCGTAGCCATCAACTTTATCCTCATTGATTTCAAAACCATGTACATGTTAATGCAGATACGTCTGAATTGTTAAAAGTCAATCATAAATTGAAAATATTGGATGCGCTTTTTGTATACAAAACACCTGCCGACATTGCTGAAGAGACAGAGGCGCATACTAACTCCTCTAGTGCATTGCTTAAGCTATGTTCACACAGGCAAATATGTAATTTGGTAAAATTTTTATTTAAAATAGTCATGATTGAAGATTTTACAGGATTTACAACTCAAATAATTTGATCAAATTTGGCCTGTATAGACCTTTAGACCAATTGCTTAATCTCCTATTATAGTAACAAGTTTTTCCGGAAGAAGATCCTTGTCCTCCTCTGTGAAAGGCTTGCTTGATTTCTTTAAATTGACTCCCAATAGACATAACAATACACAGACGAGTGCAGAAGTGCTGCCAACCTACTATAAGCGCCTTTCCTGTCCAGCCCAAATTGATAATCAACCTACATGAGACAACCAATTGCACAAAAACCACCTAGTTGCAAAATCTAGGTGGATATAGATTTCAGCAAAACAGTAACCTAAGAAACTTTTAAACAATTTCTGAGCATTTTGCAAGCCTCCACAATTTCTGATCAACTTCAGAGCGACCTTTTGAATAACTGTTTAACGTTCATCTCACGGTACTTCTCTATGATTGTTCACCCATTTAAAGGCATGCGATGCCTGGGCAACTTATTAAGTAAATCTTTAGCGATTTCCAAATTTCGATCTAACGATTTCTGTATAATTTCTGCACACTGAACGCAGCTTCGTCGAAGCTGCGAAAGACCTGCAGTATGCAGGTTACAAATGTACTTGAAATACAATAACAATCTTCGAATGAAAACTGCGCCACAGTGAGTGCCGCCGCCCAGCTTATGTGTTTCCTATGGGGAAAAAGTCTCGCCGCTTTGGTTTTGGTAGTTTTTCCGAAGCTGCGGGCAGTGTGAATACTATAGACAGCGATATTTGGAAGATAGGGTGATTGTTCAGCCATTTGGAAGCCACTACAAAGCGTTCTTAACTAACAACTTCTAAGCGAATCGTAAGCGATGCTATAGCGATTACTCTACGATATATTTGCTGTTACTAAGCGTTTGGCTAACGATTGCTAAGCGAGTATTTTGAACATATTATGGCTCGGGTGTGGCTCAGCGGTTAGTGTGTCGGCCTGCTGTGCGGGAGGCGTGGGTTCAATCCCGCGTTGGACCATCTAATAAAAAGTTTTTTTCGTTCTTTAGAAAAAAACTTTTACACATCCAGTTGTCTTCTATGAAGTTACTAGCCATAAAAAAGCAAAAATTCTCAAACTTTGCTGTTCGGATTCGGCGTTCAACTGTAGGGTCCACCTTTCTCTTCACGCCAAAAGATTGACAGAAGCTTGGCTTGGCCCTTTTGGGGCTGTAAAGCCAAGCAGAATTAGTTTAATGATAATTTTCCAATGGTTCCTCAGCAACTTCTGGCTCTTGAGCGCTTATTAAGCGACTCTTTACTGTTTTTATCAGTCACTTTTGAAATTCACAAACAACTTTGGAGCTAACTGAAAGCGATTCCTAAGCGACCGCTGAGGGAAAACCAAGCGATTGTCAAGTGCCTTCCAAATGTATACTCTACGTTTTGCCTGAAGAAATTTAAAGGGTTTAATGAGCGATTTCATATTCAGAGCTTCATTTTACTGTCAACTGAGGACTCTTGAGCGATTCCTTTTAAATCCATAAACGATTTGAAAGCTACTCCTAAGCGATTTTTCTGAGTGATATCTAAGCGATGTTACCTCTTAGTTTTGCCTGAAGAAACTTGAAGGGCTTAATAAGCGATTTGTTATTCAGGACTTCAATTTACTGTCAACTGAGGACTCTTGAGCGATTCCTTGGAAATCCATAAACGATTTGAAAGCTACTCCTAAGCGATATCTGCCTGAAGTAGTTTTGCCTGAAGAACTTCTAAAGGTTTAATGAGCGATTTCTTATGGTTGCTAAGCCCCAGAATTGGCTCATTTTTAATGTCACCTCGGAGACTTTTAAGCGATTAGTAGAATCCTACAAGCGATTTCAAAGCTCACTAACTTCTAAGCGACTAATTAAAGCCTCCTTCAAAATTCTAAGAATCTTAAGCAACTGCTGAATGTCCCTGCTCAGCATTACCTAAGCGACTTACTTGAAATTAAAAAGCGATTCTTTATACTTAAGACTATTAGCCATGGTTCCATTGTCACTTTCGCAAAACATTTGCGATTTCAAACCAAGTTTGGACTCAAAAACCTACAAATTTTTGAGAATGCAAAAATTGGAGCATGGCTCAAAGTTTCCTTAGCGAGGCCTTTTCACATTTCAACCACAACCTGAGAGTCTATTTAGCTTTAGGAAACACCTTCAGCAATTCTTCAGTTACTGAAAAGCGATTTCACAATGCAATTTACAGATTTTGTGAATAACAAAAGAACTGCTAAGCGATCCCTGAAGTTTTTCTGTAATTTACGATTCAATAAAGCGTCCTGAGCGATTCCCCAATAATAACTGAATTAGCTGTAATGAAATCTTAAGGGACTTTCAATAGATTTTTTCATTTTCTAGCAATTAGCTTAGCCATTAATCGTAATCTTCAGTTGATTACACAGCGATTTCCTACTGATTGTTGGCGACTTTCAAGCGATTTTCTAGCTATTAATCTTATGCTTCAATTGATTACACAGCGACTTTCAAACGATTTCTTAGCTTTTAATCGTATCCTTTAACTGATTAAACAGTGACTGATTAACTGATTAGCTAGGAGCGATTCTACAAAGTCTATTGGATAACAGAGCCATTTCCAAGGGATTGCACTGCGATTGCCAAGCAATTCATAAGTGAGTACTGGGCGACTTTTGTGCTAATCAAAGCGACATCAAATCGATTCCTAAGCAACTTAGTTGCAACTCTTCCAAAATTATCATTAAAATTGTAAGCGACTTTTTGGCGATTTTTTAGCGACTTTTAAACTAGTCTAAGCCTAATAAACTTTGAATGCCTCTAAAGCAACTTTAAAGCATCTTTTTGTAGACATTCCTGAGCGACTTTTGGTTTGTCCCATTTCGGAGTACAATTTTATTGCAATTTCTTAGCCCACAAAAATTTGCTACGTCAATTTGCTTATTGATTACTCAGGCACATAAAATCGCATAATCTTATTATTGTTGTTGTTGCTGTTGTTGTTGTTGTTGATGCTGTTGCCGCCGCTGGCTTAGCATAGCACATATCAACAGCGTCGACTGCAGGCAGGCTGGCAACGTCTTAGCTTTGGAATGCGGTCGAACTCGTAGTTGAGCGAACGAGCGGCAGCAAAGCGGCCAACTGAATGAATGACTGACTGACTTAACCTCCTCTCCCTCCCCGCTCACGCAGCACCAACTCTCTTTGGGCCCAAAACGAGTTCTCTGTTGACTTTTTTAATTCGTCAGCACTTGGCCAACGACCATTTAGCAAATAAATTTTTTGTTACTATGCCAGGGCCCAATTTCAAATTCCAAATTCTAAATTCCACATCCCAAAAAAAACCAAATCCAACTTCGTCAACACTTGCCAAAACGAAGAAGAAGAAGAAGTAGGAGAAAAAAAGTGCAGCAAAACATTTGCTGTCTTTTTGGGCATAAATATTTATGTTAAAGGCCTTTTGCCGCAAAACAGGTGAAAGTTTTTGTTTTTGCCTGAGAAACGGCCAACAACCGCGACGTCTGTTTAATATTCTTTGGCCCACAATTTTTTGGTATGAATCTTAATGAAGTGGAATATGATAATATTCTAGCAAATTATTAATTAAACTGAACGACTTTTAAGGGAAAGATTTCTAAAGCTACAAATGGAAAATTAATTCCATTTCCCAAAAACAAACAGATATTGACTTCAAATCATTCATAGAGTTGGGCCATACGAAGGTGGATCAATAAGCAACTGAATTTCTATTAAAGTTGATACAAATGTTTGTTATGATTTGAGTTTACTTTGCTCATGGTGGTATGTTTTATTCGATGAGAGTACACGTTGGTAAAGCTAGGTACTTATTAATTCACCCTCGTATATACACCAACCACTTACTGAACAATTAACTAATTCTATGCAAACTTGAAATTTACAACAATAATTAGAGAGAGTCGTCAGAATTCCGAGTCGGCCAATCGGAAGTGTTAATCTTAATTATTGTAGAAGTTTGGATAGCCTGGAATGGGGGGGATAAAGTGACTTAATTCTGGATATATCCAGGGAGGAGCCAGTTTGCCATACTCACTGCTCGGTACTCGGTAGTCAGTACTCTATACTCAGTACTCTATACTCAGTACTCTATACTCAGTACTCTATACTCAGTACTCTATACTCAGTACTCTATACTCAGTACTCTATACTCAGTACTCTATACTCAGTACTCTATACTCAGTACTCTATACTCAGTACTCTATACTCAGTACTCTATACTCAGTACTCTATACTCAATACTCTCTACTCAGTACTCTATACTCAGTACTCTATACTCAATACTCTATACTTATTACTCAGTACTCTATACTCAGTACTCTATACTCAGTACTCTATACTCAGTACTCTATACTCAATACTCTATACTCAGTACTCGATTATCAGTACTCCATACCCGGTACTCAGTACACCGTACTCGATACTCAGTGCAGTTAGCGATACTCAGTGCTCAGTACTCGATATTCAGAACTCTATACTCAGTACTCGATGATCAGTACCCCATACCCGATACTCAATACACGATACTCGATACTCAGTGCAGTTTGTGATACTCAGTGCTCGGTACTCGATGCTCAGTATTCTATACTCAGTATTCGATACTCAGTACTTGATAATCAGTACTCGATACCTGATGCTCAGTGCACGATACTCGATACTCGATGCTCAGTGCTCGATACTTAGTACCCGGAACTTAGTACTTCAAACCCGATACAAAGTTTTCGATACTCTGTACGCACACAAAACCACTAGCTGCTACGACCAATGCCAAATGTGGCTGACTTTACATACAAACTTTTGAGTTTCTGCATAACGATCTGTGAACGATTTGACTTGGAACTAAACTACGAGGACTTTATATGTGAAATGATAAGAATAAGGTCGGCTACTACATCATAGATCGGTAACACGGTACGCATTAAATCTACTTGACCTTGAGCAGTCGGTTTGAAATCGCTCAACTTTTGTCATCGAATCTAGTAGCCAGGCACATATGTGGCACATCGCATATAAAGTCAAGCGGTTCTAATTCAAAATGCAAGCGTTTATACCAATATCTCTAGAGATTTCTGGAACACATCCGAATAGATATTTCTGATATGATAAAAGGTCTACCAAATGGATTCGCTTCCCATCAGCAATAATGGGAAATCAGTTACCTCTTCCAAACAAATTCTAACCGAATTTCGGTTCTAAGCCGAAAAAAAGATAAAAGATTTAGCGAAATCTAAAGGTTCATAGTTAGCAAAATTAGTTAGGCAAGGCTGTAGATAGATCGGAGAGAAATTTCTGGTAAGACGCAAAGGAACAGCAAGATTTATTTGGCTTAACAGAGCGCAAGAGTCAATATCACCTGATAAGAGTTTGTGAATGAAAAGCACACAATGGCACGTACGGCGGTTCTTAAGAGATGGAAGATCGATTAGGAGTAGTCGATGCTCGTCAGGTGGAAGATGGATCCCAGTTGAGGCCACGGAGGGCAACAATTAAAAACTGTTTTTGAACCGAATCAAGTTGGTCCTGATATTTTTGGTAATGCGGTGACCAAACACACAACCCATATTCAAGTATTGGTCGAACTAGAGAGACGTATAAATGTTTAGTGAGATACGGATCGTCAAATTCCTTGGACCATCTTTTGCCATAGTTTTATTAGAGATGACAGAGATATGTCTATTAAAGCTTAACTTCAAATCAATCAACCTCGTAAATGCGCTCAAGAAGATTGTCATCAATCGAAAAGTCGTATAAATACGACTGTGTTCGATGAAAAGACATACATTTACACTTTTCAGCGTTTAGTGGGAGGGAATTAGCCGCACACCATGTATACAGAGAGCTTAAGTCCAATTGAAGAAAGAGAGGTGACAACGGGTCCTTTTAGTACAAGCAGAGTTTTAGGTCATCAGCGTACATCAAAGCATGCGAATGAAGCAGGACGTGAGGGATGTCGTTAATGAACAGATTAAAATGTAAAGGTCCAAGATGACTACCCTAAGGTTCCCCAGAGAGTACGCTGATGGGTTCAGAGAGCGACGAATTGAAACTGTCTGTCAAATAAGCCTTTATGCAGTTAATAAGGTTTAGAGGAAAACCAAGCAGATACAATTTGTGAAGCAGGAAATCATGATTGACAGAGTCAAAAGCCTTGCTAAAATCAGTATAAATTTCATCTGTCTGCAGTTTATTAACAAAACCCCTATTCACAATAGAAGTAAACTCAAGCAGGTTTGTAGAAACAGAACGCTTTTTCATAAAGCCGTGCTGAGATTGCGAAATAATTGAGCGACAAGAGTATACTGTATTTGAGATGTTATGAGCATTTCAAAAAGTTTAGGAATGTCAGATAGTCTGTAATTTGTTACTGACGATTTAGATCCTTTTTTTATGAATAGGAATTACAAAAGATTCCTTCCAATCGTTGGGAAACTCAGCTAGCTCAAGAGATAAGTTAAACAATCTTAAAAGCGGGAAGCATAAAGAACTTGCACAATTTTTAAGCACACAGCTTGGTACATTGTCAGGTCCAGGAGTATATGAGGTTTTAATCGAACGAATACCCGAGAGCAGACATTCTAAATCCAAAATAGGTGGATGAATGCTGTTAGAGTTGGTAATAGGATAGGGATACGGATTAATGGTCCGATGAAGCGGAATAGCAACGCTGAAAAAATGCTGCGAATAAATTGGCAATGTCAGTTATCGAGCGAAAGCGATGGAGGAAACTGAGAAGATTTGCGTTTGGAGTTAACAAAGTTATAGAACTTTTTGGGGTTTTGCAGAAAGCTTAACTTGCAGCTAATTATTGTAGCATTTTGAATTATGCAGCAAAAACTTTGAGCGTTCCACTGAATATCTAGAAAAATCTAACTGAGAACCGGATTTCTTAAATTTTTTATACAGGCGAGATTTTATATTTTTCAAATCAAATGATTTGTAGTTAATCTTAATGCCACTGTAATTGACACAGTACGTTCAAGATTGATTGGGAAAGTGTCACTAGATCACGTCGGCGGGTGTATAGCTGATATGTTTGCGTTTAAGCTCAAAACAGAATAAAATTGCAGGAGCGCAGAGACAACACGACCGGCTTCTTTGACGTTTTTGTACACCTTGATCAGCATCAACAGCCGAGTCGATATAGCCATGTCCGTCTGCCCGTATGAACGAAGAGATCTCAGAGATGGTAAGAGATAGAGGTTTGACATGTATGGGACAAAAACTCATTATACTTGCATTCAGATCAAATTTATTTTAAATTTTTGCCACAATAACTTAAAAGCCTACTGTAGAGTCGTTAGGGATAACGATGAAACAGTTCTGTATTGCCTATACCAGCTCTTATTGGTGGTACAATGCATTAGCTGTTTACAGTTTTGAACAAACGCAACTTTTTCGGACCTAGAGCCAGCTAAACTCACTAATTAAACATGAGAAAGGTTGCCAAATAAATTACTATGTAAGAATAAGGGAACTTTAAACTTCAAACTTTTGTTAATAAATAATAGCATGTCTACTTTTTTGGCTTTAAAGGAAGCTTCCAGCTTTGCTAACATCAGCATGTTGCTGTTGATGTGGCAGGCACGCAACAAAAACGTGTGGCATAGGATTTTAAAGGGGTATCGGTCGGAAATTAAATATACATACACACGCATATCATATTAACTTGATCTGATCGGTTGTTCCAAGTCTTTGTATCTATATTCTGATCAATGAATTGGAACAGTGGTCTAAACGAAGCGGCTTTTCAAAATTGGCTGTAAAACAAACCCATTCCCTCTTAAATCTGGGGTCCCAATTTGGCAATGGTGCGCTTCGCATACATTGGTCTTTATTTATCGCTCTAGTTTGGCATAAGCATGCTTTCTGACCCTCTGTATTACTTCTGGTCACACTAATGTCAATAGCTAAAATTACATTAGTGTGACCAGTTCTCGAAATAAAAATAGTACCCTACGTAATAGCTTTGGTAATGCCATTCAAATTGTGCAAAATACCATAGACTGCAGATGATGAGCACTGAGTTTCAGAGCCGCCAGCGCCAGTGAATCTTAATGAATATTAACTTGTCATATTTTGTATTATTATACCCTTGCAAAGGGTATTATAATTTTGCCCAGAAGTTTGCAACGCATAGAAATATTCATTTCCGACCCCATAAACTATATATATTCTTGATCAGGGCGACGAGCTGAATCGATTGAGCTTTGTCCGTCCGTCTGTCTGTCTGTCCGTCTGTTTCTACGCAAACTAGTCTCTCAGTTTTAAAGCTATCGAACTGAAATTTTGCACAGAGTCTTGTTTTTACTGCACGCTGCTAATATGTCGGAACCGACCGGATCGGATGACTATATCTTATAGCTGCCATAGGAACAATCGGTCGGAAAATGGGTCTTAGTAAGAAAAACTTTTTTGTTTTCAATGCTAGCGTCATAAAACTCGGCCATAATTAATATTATATGCTTTCAAACAGATTTTCAAGTTTTGGTCAAAATCGGATGACTATAACATATAGCTGCCATAGGACCGATTGGTCGGAAAATGGGTCTTAGTGAAAAAAACTTTTTTGTTTTCAAGTAAATCGTTCTTTAAGTAGGTGGTTCTTAATATTAAACGCTTTCAAACTAATTTGAAAAAGTTGATCGACATCGGGTGACTATATCTTATGGTTGCCGTAGGACCGATCGGTCGGAAAATGAGTCTTAGTAAGAAAAACTTTTTTGTTTTAAATTTTATCTTTCTTAAACTCGGCGTTTGTTAACTTGATATGTTTTCAAAAAGATTCGCGAAATTTATTCGAATTCAGATTATCTGTCGGAAAATGGGTTTTAGTTAGAAAAATTTTTGAGTTCTATGCAAGCGTTCTTAAACTGTGACATTTCAAAAACAGCATTTGCAAGGGTATAAAAACTTCGGCGCAGACGAAGTTAGCTTGGCCTTCTCGTATATATTTAATTTTCTTGATCCGAGCCTTAAACCGATCTGCTTTCTCAACACTAGCGAAGACTGAAAATATTTCTGGGCACTATCGATTGTAAAACGAGAAGGCCAAGCTAACTTCGTCTGTGCCGAAGTTTTTATACCCTTGCAAATGCAAATGTCACAGTTTAAGAACGCTTATATAAAAATCAAACATTTTTCTAACTAAAACCCATTTTCCGACAGATAAACATCTGATTTCGACCAAATTTCGCGAATCTTTTTGAAAACAAATCAAATAAACAATCGCCGAGTTTAAGAACGATAAAATTGAAAACAAAAAAGTTTTTCTCACTAAGACTCATTTTCGACCGATCGGTCATATGGCAACCATAAGATATAGTCACCCGATGTCGATCAACTTTTTCAAATTAGTTTGAAAGCGTTTAATATTAACAATCACCTACCTTTAGAACGATTTACTTAAAAACAAAAAAGTTTTTCTCACTAAGACCCATTTTCCGACCGATGGTTCCTATGGCAGCTATAAGATATAGTCATCCAACTTTGACCATGATTTGCAAATCTGTTCAAAAGCATATAATACTAATAATGGCCGAGTTTAAGGACTCTAAAATTTAAAACAACAAAGTTTTTCTCACTAAGACCCATTTTTCGACCGATAGTTCCTATGGCAGCTATAAGATATAGTCATCCGAGCCGGACCATGGATATTCTCGTATGAAAATCTGCCGAAAGCTGTCGGTGTTTATTGCATATCCGAAGGAAATTCAGCGCAAAATGACACCAAGTCTTTTTATTAGATCACGGCTTTGGGTGCACGCATACATGCGGCTGAAAGATGAATTGACGGCTGACCATGATACTTTAGTACGTCAGCAAGCCGAAATAAACAAACATGCTCGATTGATTCCGCAAAAGCTGAGCTTACAACTGAATTTTGGAGATCAAACCAGTGCGTGCTGTTCACACTTGCAAGCACGGAGCGTGGTTATTTGTCAAAATCAGCCTTAAACCTTAAGTTCTGCCGTCAGTTCATCATTCAGTCGCATGTGTGTGCGCTCCCTTACTCCGGTTATTTGAGCAGACAATTGAGAATTGAGAAAACTATTAGTGTTGCCATAATGTCTATCAATTATGCCATTTTGACCCTGCCTTTCATTGATCGATCGATCGTTTTGGGTGGCAATCAGCCATGTCCTTTTCGTTTCGTCCCGCACCCATTTTCCTGTCTGGTCGTAGAAGAATCAAATGTTCGCATTGTTGCACTCGAATTCCTATTGCATTTTCTCCACTTTTCAGAGAGTCTTTTGCAGAAAATTTTGAGTTCTTTTCTTCACGTCTTTCTTCAGCCGGACATACGGACGCAGCTCGTCGCCCTGATCAAGAATACATATATAGTCTATGAGGTTGGAAATTAATATTTCTATGCATTGGAAACTTTTGGGCATAAATAACATTACCCCTTGCAAGAATATAGAAACGATTGGAATCTAACCAAAGTTGTATGTGTATAGATTTATTGGTCATGAGCTTTGCCCATAATTATGCACAGAGAGACAAGCAATTGTCCCAGATTTGCTAGTCGCCTTCATGCCAAATGCAGCTGCTTCCCGTTGAGGGTTAGTGGGCGCACCATTTGGTGGGTGCGGCGTCGGCGTCGGCGGTGGCGGCGACAACGCATTTCAACTGAGTTTGGCAAATCAAGCGGCACACCTCCCAGACAGGCAGACAGCTAGATAGCTAGATGGATAGAGAGACGATTTTGATTTTTGTTGTAGAATATTTTAGGGCCGACACAAAGAGTGACAGCCGCACAGTAACGGCAACAATGGCCTGGCACTTTCAATTGTCTTTACCATGCAAAAAAAAAGCAAAAAAAAATGTTAACAACTTTTGAAAATTTCCCTTTTTGTTTGCAGTCTGCATATATGGGAGAGTTGAGTTCGTGTGAGTGTGTGTGTGTGTGTGTGATCGATGAGCAACAATATTTGTGAGCTTTGGCTGCCAACATGAGAGTCTCCAAAGGTTTATTGGCCTTTTGGCTTACTCTTGCTCTGCGCGTGCGTGTGTGTGTGTCGCCATTTCAGCTCTGGACTTGGCTTATACCCATTATGTTAGTGAAATCGTGAACTGACTTTGACTTGGACTTCTTGCTAAATATATTGTACATATATTTCTTCTTTCTACATGAAATTTTCTATTTGCTCAGGCCAGCAGGCAACATGGCAATTAAGCGGCTTACTGCAGCAGCAACAAATATTTGGCTAGTCACTCCCTAGACAAGAGCCAAGTCACACTGTCAGTCAGTGTACAACTACAAGTTTGTTGTTGTTGTTGACTTTGCCATTGCCATTGGGTAGGAGGTTTAACTTAATTGATTGAAATCTCTGCAAAAAGATTTCTTAAGAATTTGCTCAATTTCTGATATTGTATGATCGAACGGGCTAATCATCATTGAGTTGAAACACTTTCCATCTTCTTTGGGGCAGAGGTAAATCAATTAATCATTCAGTTTAGTTTGAGGGAACACAGGTTAGCTATAGCTAAGCCCGCCCCATGATGAAAGAAATGAAATCGGAGCACCCAAAAACATATTAAACGATACCCAACTTGATTTTTTTGGAGATTTTAACCCTTCTCCCCCTCCATAGGCTAGCCCTCTCGCTACCAAACGAAAAAATAATGCCAGAAATGGAATCAGAGCACCCAAAAACCTATTAAACGATACCCAACTTGATTTTTTTTATATTTCAACCCTTCTCCCCCCTCCGTAGGCTAGCCCTCTCCTCAACGAACGAAAAAATAATGCCAGAAATGAAATCAGACCACCCAAAAACCTATTAAAAGATACCCAACTTGATTTTTTGGAGTTTTAACCCCTTCTCCCCCCTCCATAGGCTAGCCCCCTCCTCAACGAACGAAAAAATAATGCCAGAAATGAAATCAGAGCACCCAAAAACCTATTAAACGATACCCAACTTGATTTTTTTGAGATTCTACCCTTTCTCACCCCTCCATAGGCTAGCCCCCTCGCCACCAAACGAAAAAATATTGCCAGAAGTGGAATCAGAGCACCCAAAAACCTATTAAACGATACCACACTTGTTTTTTGTCCGATTTTACCCCTTCACCCCCCTCCATAGGTCAGCCCCTTCCCCACCGATCGGAAAAATATTGCCAGAAATGGAAACAGAGCACCCAAGAACCTATTAAAAGATACCCAACTTGATTTTTTGGAGTTTTAACCCCTTCTCCCCCCTTCATAGACTAGCCCCCTCGCCTACAAACGAAAAAATAAGGCCAGAAATGGAATCAGAGCACCCAAAAACCTATTAAACGATACCCAACTTGATTTTTTGTAGATTTTAACCCTTCTCCCCCCTCCATAGGCCAGCCCCCTCGCCGCCAAACGAAAAACTAATGCCAGAAATGGAATCAGAGCACCAAAAAACCTATTAAGCGATACCCAACTTGATTTTTTTGAGTTTTTACCCCTTCTCCCCCCTTTCATAGGCTAGCCCCCTCGCCGCTAAACGAAAAAATAATGCCAGAAATGAAATCAGAGCACCCAAAAACCTATAAATCGATACCCAACTTGAGTTTTTTGAGTTTTAACCCCGTCTCCCCCCTTCATAGGCTAGCCCCCTCGCCGCCAAACGAAAAAATATTGCCAGAAATGGAATCAGAGCACCCAAAAACCTATTGAACGATACCCAATTTGATTTTTTTCAGAATTTACCCCTTCTCACCCCTTCGTAAGTCAGCCCCCAACCCACCGATCGAAAAAATACCACCCAAAAACCTACTAAACGATACCCAATTTGATTTTGTTAGATTTTAACCTAACCATAATCGCCTAGGAAAAATATGAAAAAATCCAAGTATATTATTATTATTATTATTTTTATACTCTGTACCGAACGTACATAGAGTATATTAAGTTTGTGCAAAAGTATGTAACAGGGAGAAGGAATCATTTCCGACCCTATAAAGTATATATATTCTTGATCAGCATCAACAGCCGAGTCGATATAGCCATGTCCGTTTGTCCGTCCGTCCGTATGAACGAAGAGATCTCAGAGATGGTAAGAGATAGAGGTTTGACATGTATGGGACATATATTTCTTATACTTGCAGGCAGATCAATTTATTTTCAATTTTTGCCACGCCCCCTCACGCCCCCGCAATTTGGAAATAACGTCATATCTCCTACAGTTTTGATGATAGATGGTTCGTAGAGATATCTAGTACTCAAAATTATTTATAGATTTGCTGAAGGAATGATAAAGATCGGATGAACGATACTCAAGTTATGAGCAAAAAACGGTCAGTTAACACCCCCCACCCACCCCACCCATAACCTAAGCATTGCGTTCAGCAGAAGCAATCTTAGTAGAGAGAGAGAGAGAGAGAGAGAGAGAGAGAGACTTAGAGAGCGCACTGCGTTGTGCGTTGATTGTGTTAACTGGCTGTTTGACTCGTGACCAAATGCGAGCTGCGACATTAAGGGTGCAGAGTATGTTATAGTCGGGCTTGACCGACTTTCTTTCTTGTTCCTACTTAAGAATCGCACTTCTACGAAGATAATAAGGTAATGGTGAAGAAAATCCATGTTTAATACATTGTAGCTGGTTCAATTTGAGTGAAGGAACTAACAGTCAAATTTGAATATTTTAAACGTTAACAAAAATTTTTTTATTTTCCTTCGTTTTTTGGTCAGAGAAGAGAATAAAAGTCGAAAAAAATTTATTAAAAATCTCAAAAATACCACTTTTACCTACTTTTTTCAGCACTCAATTGCTCACAGCTTCTATATTTGGTTATAGATTTTGTTCATTGATAACTTATTTGCTTCGTGAAAGTGCGGTTCTTAAAGAGAATACATAAAAATATTTTTTTTGAATTTTTATAAAATTTTCCAATACCTTTGGAAATCAAATTTATGACGTTTTCGAGCAAAAAAATAGATTTTTTTGGAAATTTTTGTGATCATTGTATTTAAGGTACTAAACGGATTCGAAAACAGTGTTTTGTGCAATTATTGACAATACAATTACCTTTCGATTCATATATTGAATCTGACCATTTGACGATTATGAAGAAGATATTGCTAAAAAATGTAACAACACCTACCGATAAAATGGAAAAAATTCATCCAAACTACACTTCAAAATACTTCCACTAAAAATGGGTCCTTTTGGCTGTAAACTAGTGTAATCGATATAATAAACAAGTAAGAAAGTCGGTCAAGCCCGACTGTAATATGCTCTGTACCTGCAGTAGCAGCTGTAAGCAGCGCTGCTGAACAATAGATGGCGCCACTACTTGCATTGAACAATGAGGGGTTGTCAAAACTGACCCATAGATGACGCCACTACGGCCAGGGCGGGGAAAGTAACTTTTCTTTGGTCATAACTTGAGTATCGTTCATCCGATCTTTATCATTTCTTCGGCAAATCAATAAATAATATGGATTACTAAATATCTTTAGAAGGTTCGAACCATCTAGCTACACAACTGTGGGAGATATGAGGTTTTTTTCAAATTGAGGAGGCGGTAGGGGGCGTGGCACAAATTGAAAATATACATAATCTGCCTGCAAGTATAAGAAATAGATGTCCCATACAAGTCAAACCTCTATCTCTTACCAATTCAGGCGGACACACAGAAAGACAGACGGACTTGGCTATATCGACTTGGCTGTTGATGCTGATCCAGAGTATACATACTTTTTAGGGCCGGCAATGATTCCTTCTCCCTGTTACATACTTTTGCACAAACTTAATATACTCTGTGTACCTTTGGTACAGAGTATAATCATCTTCTATGCAATCCTCTGAGTTGTTAGCTTATAAAAGTTTGCTTTCATGAGTCAATATACATTCGCCCCTTTCCATTAACCATCATCAAAATTCCAAATGCAAATCCGAAAGTGTCGATTAATCAGTCAGATGGGCTCATCTCTGCCAAGAAGTAAATAAAATTTCACTTCAATTGGGTTTGTTGTTTGGGGCATGATGTCTGTTTTTCTGTTTTTTTCTGTTTTGTTTAAATAAAGTAAAAGTCAATTAACATCTTTGTCGCATTAGCATGAGTCGCTGTCGCGTTGTTGTTCACGGGTATCTGTTGGCTTTGTTATGCATTTTTCCGCATTTGTTGCTCTTTCTTTGGCATTAAAAATGAGAAAACAAAAGACTGAAGCAACGAACGTGAACTAAGAATGTGTGCAGAGAGAGAGGGAGAGAGCCAGGAATGGTTAGCTTAAGAGAGAGAGGGCGTTGTTGTACGGAAGTGGCACACACACACACACACACAGAGAGAGAGAGAGCCCTGGACATGGCCAAGTGGCCGCTGCGGCATTCTTCGTTGGCCGGAACCAGTTTTCTTTTGAGCTACTACCAATTTTTTTTTATTTTTTTAATTTTTTGTTGTTATTGTGGCAGCTTTTTTGCTTTGCTTTGCTTTGCTTTTTTTTTTTTTTGTTTTTTGCGTCTAACTGTTTTGCCGTCTTATACCGTTGCCTTGGTTCTTGGCATGATTTGCCAAAACGTCGCGTCGCCAGCGTCCAAAAACGTTCGTCCATTTGCCATGCGAAACGAATTTGACCGCTCCCTAACCGACCGGGCCAAGACAAACTCAACCGTTAGCACAGACTTATGCAACTTGCTGCAAGGCGGCAAGGAACGGCAGCGGGGCAAATGCCGTTATACAATAAACTGAAATCGATCGCCAAGAAAAGACGACACGACACACAGACACAGGTCCAGCTGAGGCATCAAAACTGAATCGGCCATGAACCTTTGGAGTGGCTTTGTGTAAGTTGGAGGAGATTGCAATGGCGATGAGCTCATTGTATGGAGGAGGCAATCAGCAAAAAGCAATTAATAAACATATTTCAATTGAGCAGCATTTGAAACGTGCAGATATTTTTTTACCATCGGATGACTGCAGCTGGTTAGCTGGAATGTGAATGTGTGGTGGGCGCTGAAGCTCAAGATAAAGTAGCATTAAGTAAAGGTATCTTTATTACGTGATCGTTTGTTTGACTTGAGATCGTTTTGTTCTCAAAGTTCTAAGCTTGTTATGATTATGTTAAGGGGATTATGAAGTGAAACTACACGGAAAAACTGAATCCAAGATATGTGGACTTGAATCAATTCACAAAAAATAGAGGAAAGCTAACTTCGGCTTGACCGAAGTTTATATACCCTTGCCACCAAACTCCTCAAAATTGTGATCAAATTCACAACTGGAAGGTATCATGACGATACCATTGAAAACAAAAAAGGTTTTCTAACTAAAACTACTTTTTCGACCTATAGTTCGTATGGCAGCTATATGCTATAGTCAACCGATTTGAATCAAACTTGTTAGAATTGTGTAGTAGCATATAAAATTGATCAGTAACAAGTTTGGTAGCGATAGCATTGAAAACAAAAAAGTTTTTCTTACTAAAACGTTTTTTCAGACATATCTTTTGTATGGCAGCTATACTATAAAGTTGGCCGATTTTCATAAAACTTGGCGGAATTATGTAGAAGCATAGAAAACTTAGAAATACGAGGTTTGGAAGAGTTTGCATTGAAGACAAAAAAGTTTTTCTAACTAAAACTACTTTTTCGACCTATAGTTCCTATGGCAGCTATATGCTATAGTCAACCGATTTGAATCAAACTTGTTAGAATTGTGTGGTAGCATATAATATTGATCAGTAACAAGTTTGGTAGCGATAGCATTGAAAACAAAAAAGTTTTTCTTACTAAAACGTTTTTTCACACATATCTTTTGTATGGCAGCTATACTATATAGTTGGCCGATTTCCATAAAACCTGGTGGAATTATGTAAAAGCATAGAAAACTTAGAAATACGCGTTTTGGGCAAGTTTGCGTTGAAGACAAACAAGTTTTTCTAATTAAAACTACTGTTTCGACCGATAGTTCCTATGGCAGCTATATGCTATAGTCAACCGATTTGAATCAAACTTGTTAGAATTGTGTGGTAGCATATAAAATTGATCAGCAACAAGTTTGGGAGCGATAGCATTGAAAACAAAAAAGGTTTTCTTACTAAAACGTTTTTTCATACATATCTTTTGTATGGCAGCTATACTATATAGTTGGCCGATTTTCATAAAACTTGGTGGAATCATGTAAAAGCATGGAAAACTTAGAAATACACGTTTTGGGCACGTTTGCGTTGAAAACAAACAAGTTTTTCTAACTAAAACTACTCTTTCGACCGATAGATCCTATGGCAGCTATATGCTATAGTCAACCGATTTGAATCAAACTTGTTAGAATTGTGTGGTAGCATATAAAATTGATCAGTAACAAGTTTGGGAGCGATAGCATTGAAAACAAAAAAGGTTTTCTTACTAAAACGTTTTTTCATACATATCTTTTGTATGGCAGCTATACTATATAGTTGGCCGATTTTCATAAAACTTGGTGGAATCATGTAAAAGCATGGAAAACTTAGAAATACACGTTTTGGGCACGTTTGCGTTGAAAACAAACAAGTTTTTCTAACTAAAACTACTTTTTCGACCTATAGTTCCTATGGCAGCTATATGCTATAGTCATCCGATTTGGATCAAACTTGTCAGAATTTTGTGGTAGCATATAAAATTGATCAGTAACAAGTTTGGGAGCGATAGCATTGAAAACAAAAAAGTTTTTCCTACTAAAACTTTTTTTCAGACATATCGTTTGTATGGCAGCTATACTATATAGTTGGCCGATTTTCATAAAACTTGGTGGAATCATGTAAAAGCATAGAAAACTTAGAAATACGCGCTTTGGGCAAGTTTGCGTTGAAGACAAACAAGTTTTTCTAACTAAAACTACTCTTTCGACCGATAGTTCCTATGGCAGCTATATGCTATAGTCAACCGATTGGAATCAAACTTGTTAGAATTGTGTGGTAGCATATAAAATTGATCAGTAACAAGTTTGAGAGCGATAGCATTGAAAACAAAAAAGTTTTTTTTACTAAAACGTTTTTTCAGACATATCTTTTGTATGGCAGCTATACTATATAGTTGGCCGATTTTCATAAAACTTGATGGAATCATGTAAAAGCATAGAAAACTTAGAAATACGCTGTTTGGGCACGTTTGCGTTGAAGACAAACAAGTTTTTCTAACTAAAACTACTTTTTCGACCTATAGTTCTTATGGCATTTATATGATAAAGCCATTCGATCCGGCCAATTCCGACCAATGTTTAGCGTATTTGTACCAAAAGGCTCGTGCAAAGTTTGGTTAAGATAGCTTTAAAACTGACGGAGGAGATAGCATAGAAACAGACGGACGGACAGCTCAACTCAGCTCGTCATGCTGATCAAGTATATATATGGTTTGTGTGGTCGGAGATGCTTCCTTTTATGTGTTACAAACATCTGGACAATTTTAATATACCCTCTACAAAGGTATAACAATGTCAGAAGTCGATCAATTCCGGATTAACTCAAACGAAGTACGAGTTAATTGACTTGAGAACGAATTTCTTCAATCCCGGAATTTAAGTCTTGATTCAGACTTCAGTTCGGCTGATCTTAATCCATATATTCTTATTTCAACAACACACAAGATTGATTTTGTTTTGTTATAGGAGTTCGATATGATGCCTCAGTAAGAACCTGTATATGATTTCTCAAATATATACAAGCACAAGTATGTCAATTCAAACGCGCAAAACATAAGTTCTCATGTGAAACCTGAGATCTCTTGTTTATCACATAAGCAAAGGTTGGAACACAGCGCATATCAAACCACTGGTCACTTGGTCAGCGCACATATTTATGCCTTCGCTTCAGTCTCAAGATAAAGCACTTGGCCAACACATTTGCTAAATACATAAGTCATTCGTAGTTGATCAGCAGTGAAGTAAAGTTTTGATCATTCTTGTGGCAGAGTCCGTTAATAACTCTGCTCGCAACTTTAAACACATTAATAACATCAATTAATATAAATTAAGTAAAGTTAATGTGCGTTGTTATTTGGCGGACGCCCCTCTTGAAGGGGCGCAGATGAAAACATGTGTTTCTTTCGATAAATAATTGTTTTCGGATCAGATTGAAAACGATTCGAGGGAACACCATAATGAAAACGATTCGGAATTCCAATCGTTTTACTTTTTAATTCCACTCGAAATTGGGAACAGACCTGTAAATCGATATTTTTTCGATATTAATATTTTCATCAATATCAATATTTCCAATATTTTCAATAAAAAGACACTTCTTTACAATAAGCAGGCCTATTGAGGTAATTAAGGTGTCATTTGACTAATATTTTAAGAAACTACATTCTGATTGCGTTTAAATTTTAGATATCGGAACTCCAAAACACGTAATAAATAAAGATCTTCTTCCAAATAAACTTACTATACAATTTACTTTGTTAATTGTTAGTCTTTGTGAAAGATAGCTCGATTTAGTAGATGTAAGAACGACCGTAAATGTATTTGAGTAAGTTGAACAATAGATATGTATTTCAAAGTAGTAAGTTTTTGCCGGCTGGAGGTCATATTATGTTGCGAGTCACTAGCTGCTCTTTCAGAAGTTGAATGAATCTTTATTTGAATTTTGGTCACTTTTTATACATTTTTGGTTTATCCCAGGCAACGCATTACAAGCCTTGCGTTGGTAGGTATTTCTAACTTATTTGTAACAGATGTATGTCCTTTTTTGGGGTTGTACCACTAAGCAAGAGATTGAGAGAAGCTAGGCCCTGGCCCTCCTGGAGGTGTTGTTTGAGCCAATTTTACTTTTACCACTAAGCAACTAATACAGCCAGAACGAATTGAGAGCCCTCGAGGAGCCTGCTTTTTGTTCTGGATTTATGACTGACGCTCTCTGTTCTCTGGATACTTCAACTCGGTCTTGCTTGTCATTCGTTCGCCTGAATGTATTCGGTCCAGAGCTGAAGGTAGTCGGATGACGTCTCTTTTACTACGTTTATGCTATGCTCATTTGACAAAATCATTTCATGAAATGGGTGAAAGTAGGTCCAATTCATGATATGCCGATGTGCAGCCAACTTAACGTTGCTTTGGTGCTGCCAGATCTTTTGTTTTTGTGAATGTACAAAAGCTGCATAAACAGGAACAAATTTGATTTTGCAAATTAAAGAAATCGTTCCCAAACTCGGCTATTATTAATATTTAATGCTTTCAAACAGATTTGCAAAATTTGCTCAAAATCGAATGACTATATCTTATAGCTTTCAAAGGAATGACACGTCGAAAAATGGGTTTTAGTGAGAAAAACTTTTTTGTTTTCAATGTTAGCGTTCCCAATCTCGGCTTATATTAAAATTTCAAACTTTCAAACAGATTTGCAAAGTTTTATCAAAATCGGATGACTATATCTTATAGATGTCATAGTAATGACACGTCGAAAAATGGGTTTTAGTGAGAAAAACTTTTTTGTTTTCAATGTTAGCATTCCCAAACTCGGCTTATATTAAAATTTCAAGCTTTCAAACAGATTTGCAAAATTGTATCAAAATCGGATGACTATATCTTATAGCTGTCATAGTAATGACACGTCGAAAAACGGGTTTTAGTGAGAAAAACTTTTTTGTTTTCAATGTTAGCATTCCCAAACTCGGCTTATATTAAAATTTCAAGCTTTCAAACAGATTTGCAAAGTTTTATCAAAATCGGATGACTATATCTTATAGCTGCCATAGGAACCATCGCTCGGAAAATGGGTCTTAGTGAGAAACTTTTTTATTTTCAATGTTAGCGTCCCCAAACTCGGCCATTACTAATATAAAACGCTTTCAAACAGATTTGTAAAATTTTGATAAAAATTATAGGAAAAATTGGTCGAAAATGTGTCTTAGTGAGAAAATCGTTTTTATTGTTTGTCATTTTATCGTTCTCAAACTCGGAGGAGATTGTTAATTTGATATGCTTTCAAAATGATTTGCGAAAGTAGGTCGAAATCGGATGACTAAAGTCTGGAAAATGGTTTTTAGTAACAAAAATTTTTGATATAAATGCTTGCTTGCATTTCAAAACCAGCATTTGCAAGGGTATAACAACTTCGGCACAAACAAAGTTAGCTAGGCCTTCTCGTCTTAAAGAATTTTCATTCATATTGTTGTTACAAGTTCACACTAGTCCCCGGATATAG
The DNA here is from genome assembly GCA_037044535.1 of Lordiphosa magnipectinata. Taxonomy (NCBI): domain Eukaryota; kingdom Metazoa; phylum Arthropoda; class Insecta; order Diptera; family Drosophilidae; genus Lordiphosa; species Lordiphosa magnipectinata. The sequence goes on from JBAMBO010001982.1 coordinate 174,729, forward strand.
AAAATATAGCCCAGTTAACAATTTTATAAGCATTTTCGTTCTCAATAAGAATATATATAATTTCTTTTTCTGTTCGTTTGGACAATCGTCCATTTGTATGATCAATTTAATGCTTCTTGTCCAGTCAGGAGTCCGATCAGTAGCAAGTTTAGCTTATGTTCTCGTATTATTATATAATATTCCTATTCCCTTATTATGGGTAAAGATTTTGAGTGATCTTTTCCCAATTCGTGCATAATTTTGATGAATTTTGCAGTCTTGTGATCCGCAAAGCTTCACTTTTAGTTTACCAAATATTCGCTTATTTGAACTGAGTGTCTTTTCAGTTTAAAAAGAACTGCTAGAGATGAACTTAGCGAACTAACAAGAATCAGCAAACCAAGTTATGAACCAGTACCCGAACTTGTTCCAAAAATTGCACTAGAAAAGGGTTCCCCAGGAAGAGAGGCCGTAAATGTGACTGTCTCTCTCTCTCTCTCCCTTTCTGTCTCTAATACACAGTGATGCATGACTTTGGCAAGCATTCGGTGTCAATTGTTGAGTGTGTTCGGCAACTCTGCACTAGACTACGCACACCTCAAATCGAAATGATCAATTTGAAATTCCCCCCCTCTCTTCTTCACACCTCTTCATAAATCGTACTGTGATTCCTGTCATTTGACATTCCACACAACATCTACACAGTTGAATCCGATACCAAAAGGTTATTTTCTATCTATAATTTTTTCAAATTTATATATGTATTTATTTTAATGCTGTTGATGATGATGATGTCTCTCTGCTGCCGCCACTACTCACTTGCTGCTGCTGTTGTTGTTGTTGTTGTTTTCGTTTCCAGTTAACGTTAACAGTTCCACGCTTTTTGTTGGTATTTGTGTACGTTTCGTGCTCTTTGCTTTCAAGCGTCTTTCGGCCTCTCCCTCTACAAACTTCTGCTTCTACTTTGTTGCTTTCAACGTCATTTCGTCACCGACTCACAGAACATTAGAAGAATTCTCTGCTACATTTCATCATTTCTCGGTGTTGAATTACGCGACGACGATTTTTTGTGTGATATTCAATTTCAATATAAACAACAAACCAAAAATTGTTGTTAATTGCGCGGCACAAACAGTAAATCAAAACAAAGCTTAAACAATTAGTTGTGATTTGTAAGTATGTGTGTGTGTGTGTGTCGTGGCACGCCGCGCACCAAAAAAAAAATACACAACAAACTCCTCCGACAGTCAAGCAGCAACTGAGGCCACAAAAAAATTGTGTTTTGCCAAAGATCATTGCTTCACCAGCCACACAGCACGGCACCTCACAGAGAGCAAGAGAGAGAGAGGGAGAGAGAGAACGGAACCGGGTGCAGGCCTGGCTTAGAGCTGTAGTTGGGGGCCAAAACAGGTTTCACTATTTCAAATTTATGTGCACTTGACCATTAATCGATACTTTTTACGCTATCGATTAGGGTTTAGGAGTTTTGCAACACTGGCGATCTACACTGCTCAGCGCGGTGGTGCCTAGTGATGGGGGGGAAAACAAGGGCCGTGCTCACGTACATTGTTAATGGCCGCATTTAACACGAACTGTTGATCACTGATCAGTCGTTAAGCTTGGTACGGAGATACTTGCGAAATGTGTGCGAAATCTCTGCACATTATTTCGCCGATAGCAAGTGCGAAATAAGACGCTCATCTCTAGTTGTTTGGCGGGAACATTTAAATTAATTAACAGCGAATAGTTATGATGGCCTCCAATGATGCAATAGTTGATACAATAGCTTTCTGTGATAGGGTTCGACTGAGTTTGATTAATTCTTTTTTGCAAATAATTAAATGGTTTTTAGATCCATCGTGACCTTTATTTTTAATAGGCAAATGGTGCTCTATGGACACGACTAGGAAAGGGGCTTAATCGACTGTTTGGGTCATGGCATCTCGTTATCATTTACTTATAATGCAACGGCATAGATTAGGAGATGTTGTCTATGACTTGCAGTGACAAAGAAGTCTCAAGTTCGACCATTGGAAAGTGGTGCAGCTCATCCGTTCAACATACAGAATCGCCGTCATCCACAAATGAATCATTTAGAGCTGGGCCAAAGTTCCTCATCATCAGCCAACTCGTACAAGGAGCTATAGGTTCTGTAAAAGAGAATTAACGCCGACAAGTCTGCCAATAAAGACATATGTTGTGCTGATCCCCACTCCACATTGCTGCCTTCTTGAGTTGCGATGGGTACGCCACCATCGCTTCCACTCTTGTCGTGCTTTGACTCAATAATTACTTTCTTAACCATCTTTTTCAAGGGCAGCACCTTTACTTTCCCAGATGATTTTTGACAAGATTTTGACGGTGTAAGTAATTTTCTCCGTAATGAAGCAGACTATGGACAAAAAATGAATGGAGGAAAAAATTATGCAACAACAGCATCGGAGAGGCGTCTTATCCTTAAATTCTCACCTTTCTGCTGGTAAAATTAGGGAAGAATGCGGCGTAAATGTTAGTGTGGCCACGGTAAAACGAATTATTTGAAGCGCCAAACTCTTGAAGATATTGAAAATAAAAAAAAATCACCTCTCAATGATGCTCGTAAGGAAGCACTACGATTTGCCCGAGAACACATGACGTGGAACAAAGAGTGGAAGACGGTGGTCTTCTCCGACGAAAAGAAGTTCAACCTCGATGGACCGGATGGCTATAATTACTATTATTCCACGATATGCGAAAGGAAGAATGTTTTTTAAGTCGTCATCACTCTTGTGCAGGTGGAGTAATGGTATGGGGAGCCATATCGTTTTATAAAACATGCGAGCTCCAGTTTGTCACCTCGAAGATGAACGCAAATGTGTACAAGACTGTGCTCCAAAAGGCTTTTCCCCACTTTTCGGAGATTTATGGTCATATTCCATTGACGTACCAACATGACAACGCTCCCATCCATACCACTCGGGTTGTAAAACAGTGGATTAAAGACCAAAACGTTAAATTGCTCGAGTGGCCGCCTTACTCCACTGATATTAACATTATCGAGAACATTTGTGGACTTTTGTCCAGGAGAATATACAAAGGAGGAGGTGACTCTGGAACCCCTAGTTGAAGCAATTAAAAAAGTCTGGTCAACAATTTCACTAAATGAAATTGAAAAATATTATGATTTCTTACCAAACCGTATGTTTGAAATAATTAAGAACAAGGGTGGGCATACCAAATACAATAATAATGCTAAAACAGTGTCCTTTATTATTTAAGTTTTGCTTTAAATACTTTTGTTTAATAGTTTTAGTGTTCAAACCTCCTCAGCTGTGCCAAAAAAAAATGGAGATTTTTTGTTATGTTTTTGAAAAAATAATAAAAATGATATAAAAACAAAACTAGCAGAACAGAAACTTTGCTATTTCACAAATGACAGATTTCTTTATACAACAAAATTTATTTCGCTTAAATCGAAGTGCTTGTTAAAGAGATACAACGTTTCGAACCTAAAATAAAAGTCAAACCTATTCAGTTGAGCGGCACTGTATTTCACACCTTCGATATAATCACCCATCGCGTGACTATCGCGTGATTGGCAGCGCTGTGATATCGATATGGCTATTTCGCACCTGAACTCGCCCAGCAAGAAATCTAACTGGTAAATACTTGTCAGTTAACTGTTATAGCTAACCGTTAAAATACGGAATGTTTCTGGTCAAACGCAAATGGGCGTCGGGAAGATTCTAACCGATTATCGACCTATCTGTGTGCGTACGTGTGAGGTTAGTCCTACTAGTTAGATAACCAATGATCTAACTGGTATTAATAACTGTTTTGGTTTGAGTATTTACATTAGGACTTTAACTGGTAGCTCTTACTGGAGAGCAAAGTAGTCAGTACTAACCTATACAATACTTATACATTAACAAGAACTAAAAAATACTGGAAAATTTAAAAACTATTAATATGCCATTTTTTTAATATTTGCTTATTCTTAAATTTCGTGACAATTTTAATCTACATATGAATATATTTTTACAAGTTATTCTTTTTTTTTTAATGAGTGCAGCTTTTGTTTGTGACTGTTGTGAGACAGCTCGGTAGATTTTATTTCCTTAAGAAAATCGTCTTTGCCGAATAAATCTAAATAGAGATTAAATAAATGTAAGACAGAAATGTTATAAATTAAAACAACGTCATAATTACCTGGGAATATTTTATTAAATATTAATTGTTCTTTTAATGCTCGCTTTTTTTATTTCCTCTCTAATGTTAGGAGTGTCTACCGACGATGAGCTGGAAATATTGGAGCAAAGATCTAAAAGTTCACTATCAGCATTATCCGCTTCAGAACTTTCACTTTGTATTTTTTTTTCCTGGAATTCATCCCTTTTGGAACTTGCAAAGTCATCTAACTGTTCATAATTTTTTAATGTAGCTTGTAAGTTTCGCTTTTCTGCTGACACTAAGTTTTGAATTGTTTTTTTATTCATATTAATTGACTATTTATTTATTTCACTTTTATAATTATTTTTTAACACCAATTGAACTCACTAACCGTTCACTTCGACGACCACGCGAAAAATGGCTAAAGTTCTTAAGAACTAAACAGCTGTTTATCGTCTATCGTTATAGCATACGTTAGGCCTAACTGCAACAATAACTATGATGAGGAAGAATTTGCTAAGCCGTTAGGCGTCATGTTAGACCTACGTAAATTATACTATAACCCATGTGTGATAGAATTTGTGAATTCAGTAAAGTATAGTTGTATTGGTGACTTTCGGTATCGATTTCTTGCTGGATCCAGACCAACTCACGAAACACCAACCTGCGAGATCCGCGCGAAATCATTTCTTGTGTATGGAGTGTTTGATTTCGCGAGTATTTCGCGGGTATCTTCGTACCAAGCTTAATAAACACTATTTAATTATCGCACTTAAATTGATAACACTAGTTTACAGCCAAAAATACCCATTTCTACTGCAATTATATATAAGTGTAGTTTGGATTGGTGATCCGGAAAATTGATTTGAAACATTTTTTTATTGGAACTTTTTTCAATATGCCTTTTTTTATTATATTAGCAAACAAGATATAAATAGAAAGGTACCAAAAATATTTCCAAAATATCGATTTTTTGCTTGACAGTTCTTAGGATTTTTTAGGATTTAGATTTGATTTAGATTTCGTCGAGGAAGTAATGGTCATACTAAAAGATGTATCGAAATCAGCTTGAGCCTGATTTAGATTTGAATTATATTTTGAATTTATTTGAATTATATTATTTAACTGCAGCAAAGGAAGACGGCCTAAAATAACCCCAGTAGAAGATCACGTAGCAAACGAAACGGCCTATATCAAAACCAACATATTGGATTTCGTTTGAGTGTGACCGAAAATGACATATTCTGTCGATGTACCGCCAAAGTTCTCATCTCTGGATTGAATGGACTTGGAACTGAAATAACCAAGAACATAATCCAGTGCGGCGTCAACTCTGTGAAGCTACACTACGCAAGCTGGTCACAAACGAAGACTTTTGTTCACAATTTCGGCTGCGCGAGAGACCGTTAGGAACAACAGGGCCGAGACATCTCTAGAGCGCGTCCGTGCTCTAAATCCGATGGTACATATATCGGCCAACACTCAACCGTTCAAGAAGAAAACCAATGTGGTGGTCGTGAATGGCCAGAACAATGAGGGATTGCAGCGCATAGATGATATATGTCGTAATCTGGGCGTAAAGTTCTTCGTCAGCAATGTCTGGAGCATGATTGATGACTATTTTGTGGGTTTGCAGACCCATCGATATGTAGAGTGAGTATGGTTGCCAATCGATGATTTCGCCATCTAAAACCACCTTCTGTTCCCTTTTAGGTATGTCATCTAGTACAAGATAATCTCAAAACCCAAAGAGAAGGTTAAATGCGAAATGGTGTCCACGCTCGTGCAGTATCCAGCCTATTCGGCATGGCTGGACTTTGAAGTTGAAACGCAATGGTCCAGGCATAGTTCTGCAATTTCGATCCCAGTTACACAAAAACTGAGTCTGACCTTAAACTGTTACAGGTGATTCGTGATGATCTACTGTTCACATCGGCTCTTAGTAACGAGGCATTGTACATACTCTTTGCCCAGATATCGCCAGCCATGGCTGTTGTGACCTAGGAGGTAATCTAAGTAGTGACTAAAATGGAGGCACCGTATCGCAACCTGTTCATCTTCGACCCCTTCACTATATGGAGGCGTTTGGAGTTAATATGGAGATATATACAAATAAAGTTTCATTTCTCATTTATTTCCAAAAGATACCAAATCCAAATTTTATTTTTGTTTATAAATAGAAAAGCTTAGCTTGAACTTGAAACTCGCACTTAGGACTTAGGGGATAATGGTAGGGTCGAGATGCTTGAGTCCATTCTAATCGCAAATGCCCACCTCAATGTTATCGGCAGTTCTCGAAACCCTACTTGAACGTTAGAATGGCAGCTTCCAGCTCCAGATTTTTGATATAAGTGCAAAGGCGGAGTTAGGGAATGAGCATAGAAATGATGAGCAGACATCGGATTTTGCATATTTGCACATTTTGAACCGCATGTCGGATTTAGGTTCTAAGTGCACACATCTTATTTTTATTGATCAATGATCTAAGTCCGCTAAAAAGAATTTTGCAATATATGCAGAATATGCAAAATATGCAGAAAAAAAACTTTTTATGAAATTACATAATGATTCTGTGCTAACCATTTTGTGATTTTGTTGCAAATCTGCTTGAGTTTGTAAATCAACGTCACCAATTTGACTTGTAATCAATTAAAATGTCGAAAATGAGTTATAAAAACACACGTTTAATTCAAAAATGGCTAAGAGACATACGTATTTACATAGCAGGCACCCCCTTTAGAAATTTAAACACAATACGAAGAAGTAAAGCTTAATACACAATTGTCATCTATCAAATCTTCATGATAATCTAAACTCATTAACTTTTTTTTTCCAAATTTCCAGAGTTTTTCCTATTTACCCGTCGATATAACCATCGTCGTGTCAATCTAAACTCATATAAGAAAAATTACGCAAATGTTAAAATTTCTTGAAACCGATTGACCGACACCTCCTATTTACCCGTCTTGACGCGGATTTTTGGATCGCTTGATCTTGACCCGTCAATTTATCCGTCTACACTAAACAAAAATTTTCTAAAATATTGAAACTTATTGGACCTTTGGATCTAACCATTTACGCGTCTACAATTGCCATCTATTAAATCTTTCGCAAAAAATCTAAGCTCAAATGGTGATCTTGGAAACTTCGAGATTTCTTGGACAGTTCGGTCTACACTTCCTATATTTACCCGTCCACTATTGCCGTCTATTTAGTCTTCATAATAATTTTTGTATATGGGGTTTAGTGACCTGTTTTGATTTTAGTCAAAGTTTTACATCTGGCTGGCTCAAGGTCTATGGTTGAGTATAATTCTATATAAACACCTGTGTATAGACTGTGTATTTACAAAAAACTCTTGGCCCTACTAAGAAGGATCATTGGACGGATAGCCCAACCACCTAGCAGCAGCCATAAGCAACAGCAAATTGGTAAACAAACACCTTCAAATAAAAAACCATAGCCAAAATTTGAGCTGCGAATTTACAACATTGGAATTCCTATGTCTTTATTCGCCGCCTGCAGCGGCTTAAATATGAACTTGTATGTTTGTTTGAAGTGTGAACAGCAAAAAAAGTCCGCTGATGAGAGAATTTGGTTATTCTCCTCGAAACAGCGATCGTTGTACGGACATACCCAATTTCTATTCTAAAAATGTAATTAATATCTGTTGATTTGTGTTGTTTATATTGAATTATACCATAAAATAACAAACGTACATAGAAGCGACATGTCAGGCAAAAAAATTTACAATTTCATTTTCGTGTTTCATGAGGGGTAGGTTTGCGCCCATAACTGAGAGAGAGAGAGTCATGACTCCCGACTGTAAAAGAGTAATATAAAAATGACAAAAAAAAACCCATCAGAGTTTTGGCTATTGGCTGAAATTCTGCAACATGAGCTCGGCTTAAAAAAAAGTATTTTGCTTGATCTGGCATAAATTTCAGAAATTGAAGAAAGCAAACCGAAATTACGCAAATATTAAATTTTTCAATTTTTCATCAACCGCATGATACCGCCTTAATTTTAGAACAAATTTGGATGGAATTTACAACCGAAATTTAAAAATTTGCGAGAAGCATTTTTCGAGTACTTATATAGGCAGGCGAATTGTGAAAAATTATGCCATTCCAAAAATGGAACTGGGTGAGTTCGACGAGATTTTATAGAAAAAACAGGAATTTTAATGCAACTACTTGATGAAATTTATTCTTTATAATAATTATATAATTTAACAAATAATCCAGCAATAGTTTTTAGTTTTTTCTGTTTGCTGCTAAATTTGTCTTCAGCCCAAATGCAATGTTTTCTTAACAACACTAATATAAGAAAGTCTAATATTTTAAATTTATGCTCCGAGCATTCGCCGCTGAAATATTCGGGTGTAGAGCATTTGCAAATATTTAAAATATCAGATTTAATATTCAACTTTTACGACTCAGACTCGAAAATGTTATAGAAAATTGACTCATGTTTGATGGAGCTACAAGGTTTCCAAAATCAGTGTCTAAATTTTAATTTTTATGAAAGATAAACATTTCGCTTGGTGCAGTTAAGACTTCATCACTTTTCCTTAATTTTTTGGAGCACTTTTCACAGTTCAAGCTGGGAATAATGTTAAAAGCTACGTATCCAATCAAATATCTTGTAGATACTAGTTCCAAATTAAATTTTGCAGAACCGAATACATTTTGTGATATTGTGTTAAAGTGTTCCTCGTTGCCAAACTCAATAACCGCATTTGCTTCAGTTCAAACAACGTTTAATTTCCACTTAACAGCGGACCTGTACTTAGATCAGGAAGGATTCATTGTCTTCGCAGTTAGTTGTTGAGCTCGATCTAATGATTTTCCATATCATAATTATAGCAATTGTGGTATTCAACTCTACAACAGATGGATTATGGTTATTGCCACCTTTTTGTCTTAAAGCCCCATACGGACATCCGACGTTCGTAATTTAGCTAACTTCGTCATATGTTTCGTCACCGTGGAACGTAAAGTAGTGTAACCAGAATTAAGATAAAAATTTCGCCGAGAAATGAAGTTTGTGGTATTTTTAGTTTCACTGGCGGTGGGTCACACTGCTCGATCATCTGTTTTTTGCTTTGATGCCAAGTTGACTTATATTTGCAAGTGAAATTGGAGTAACTGCTGGTTGTGGCCCCATCTTCGATGCTGTCTCCCACCTGAGTTGACGACAGCATTGATTCAGAAATTCACTCTTCTATATCCACTTAAGGAAGCAAGGGGTCCGTTTGAAATGTCCTATAAAATAATGAATCTTTCATTAAAATAATTTACAAAAATATTATTCATCGGCTTACCTCCGCTTTGATGAGACATTCGGCAGAAACGACATTGATGTGCCGAATTCCCAATCAATGTTAACATCGTCTATAAAAGATGGGCTATCTATTGGCTCACCACCGGCACTACCAGTCTTCATCTGCTTGGCGCTTCTGCCATGATAGCGATAGCTCTCCCGCAAAGACTTAAAGCCTTTTCGGCAATCAGCCACTGTAACATATTGGTACATTTTAATCGAATTGATCAAAGTGTTAATTTTTCACATATGTACATACCTTCTTTTTGTAATATGGCGGCCACTTCTCCCCAAGCCTTGTTAACAAAATTTAAGGCCGAATGCTTGGGGTTGGAAAGATCCCAAATAAAATTAAAGAAATTTTTTCATCATGTGAAGACTCTTTCGTGTTTGCTTTTCTGACATGTTCTTTTGTATTATTATTTTTTAGTTCACTTTAGCTTAATGCACTCCAGCTGATCGATGCGCAGAGTGACTTAACAAGGTGCCTTCTCAATGCTGCGTCAGCTGCTCAAAGCACAATAAGGCCCACAGCCACTTTACATAGTCTCCACATATGTGCTGTTAAGCGTAACATTGACTGTTAAGGGTGACATTCAAATTCTGATCTCCGTACTTGCAAAAAGTTCAAGTGGCGAAATTGTCACTTCTGCTTCTTCTTCCCTCAATTTTTGTATGAAACTTCTCGTTGCTTCGGATGTCCGTATGGGGCTTAAGACTGCAAAGGTGTTTTCAAAATATCTTGATAAAGAGCTTTCCTTCAACAAATCTTCTGATAGCAAAATAATTGCATTCAACGTCATTTTCATGCCATCTAAGAAATACACTCGTTTTTTGGTGTCCACAAACTTAATATCTTCAAGATAACTTAGAAAATATTTTATAAAGTTGTATGATTCGCTATTTAGCCGAAGAGCTGTAAAAGCCACTGTTCATCAAGATTTTGTCTACCTTTTTTATAAATTCAGCGGTTGATTGTTCATTGTATAATCTTTGATTATACTCAACTATAGACCTTGAGCCAGCCAGATGTAACACTTTAGTTTTTGGTCATATAAAAAATTGGCAAATTTCGCGATTTTTTTAACAGTTTGATCTACACCTTCTATTTAACCGTCTATATTGTCATCCTTAAAATTTTCATAACAATATTAGGTCATAAACAAAATTGGCACATTTTGTCCGGTTCAATCTACGCCTCTTATTGACCAACGCATGCGTTTTCGTAAATACTCAAATGAAAATTTGACAAATTTCGCGTCTAAGCCTCTTATATGCGCCATTCATTTATGAAGGTCCTTTGAAAATTTTTCAAATTTCGCGATTTTTTCGACCATTTGATCTTTATTCCTGTTTATCCGCCGGTTCACCCTTCTTTATGATAATCTAAACTCAAATGAGAATTTTTGAAATTTTGCGATTTTCTTGACCATTTGTTCTACATCTCCTTTATTTACCCGTGTTCGCTTGACGTCCCCAAAATCTTCATAAAAATCTGAAATTAATGAAGAATGTTCTACAACTTCCATTTAACCCTTTATAATAATCTAAGCTCAAGAATGAGAATTTTTGTAAATTTGTTACCTTAATCAACATTCATATAAAAAAGTGCATAAAATCCGATGTCTAATGATGAGAGTAAACCCCAATGCCTACAGCTTCTCTTACAAGGTTTTACCCACAGCCGAGGCCTTCCAGGCACTTTGTTTTGTTTACTTTTGTTCGGTCACACTAACAGCTGTTCACGAATCTAAATCAAAACAGGGCGCTAAAAGGGTCATTTGCTTTCACGAAATCTAAATCAAATCTCAATCGCTTTCAGGAACACCACTAATATGCGATACCTTCTGAAATAATTCAAATTCATTGTTTCTTAAGCTATCGTTAAGAACACAGAAAATACAGATCTAATATTATATTTATGCGGTATTCACTTGAGGCCTTGTGTGAATAGTGTGTATTGCCAACAAAGTGAGCACCAATGGGCTTTGATGCCAAAAGTATTGTGCGTTTTTCTTGAGAACTTTTTTGGTTTGGCAGTTCCTTTGCCACTGCATAAATTCGTAACTTCCGCCACTGCGATTCATTGAGTAGTCGAATGATGAAACATTTCACCAAAGAATCGTATAATTCTCTAATTAAAAAATAAACAAATCAAAGTGCTATTAACAATACGGAAACATTAACACTCGCTCATTTCAATGCTGCCTTTGTCATCCCTAACTCACGCTGCCAACTGCTTCAAGCAGTTACATGCGCACTGCTTACTTTTTATACCGCACATTTTAAATCTCCAATCAAGCAGTTTTTCATACATTGTTTTTCGTTTTTTTTATTAATCAAATCCACAAAGAAAAAAAAAAGGTTAACAGCAACTAAGACTACTCAAAACAATAGCCAATTGCGCACATAATCTCAAATCTCTGGATAAGCAGAGCCAATTAGATTCTTGCCACGATAACGCCACGAATAGGTGACAATGCCAAATTTGCTATTGCCCAGCGAAACGGGACAAGTGCGATCGGGACGCAGCTGGAAGCAGACAGTATAAAGAGCCAATTCCAGTTCGGGAGAAGTGCCCACAAACATGGTATCCACGGGCTTGTTAAGACCCTGATGCGAAAAGCGTATCTTTAGGACTTTGCCTTTCTGTAAAGGATGAAGAAATTAGAAATTTAGTTTAAAAAAAAAAATGGGAAAAATGACTTGCCGTGCCCATATCCTGCTCTTTCATATAACCCTTGTAATCAAAACGTCCGGCCTGCTCCTCCTCACTGACATAGACCCAATTGTGAAAGCCAATGATGGTACCATTCTTCACTTCATGCACAAAAACATGCTCAAAACCAGAGCTACCGATTTTGCCCTGACCGCGCGAATACTGGGTGAACCACAGCTCTTTGACCAAATCACGATGTGTCTTGGGATCGGGACTAAGGAGACCCTTTTGCTGTAGGAACAACATGGCCTGACGCATAACCGGTGTGGCCATGATGGCATCGAGGAAATCGTTCTCCTCCTTGCGCTCATTGGCCGTTACATGCTCATTGACCAGAGTGTCCTGTTCATAGTTATTGAACAGCAAACGCATTTTGGCTATGGTAGGCGGTTCCAAGGCTTTGGCATCCACACGCAAAAGGCTGTATGAGAGAGAGAGAGAGAGAGAGAGGAAATGAGTAATATGCTCGTAACTTACTAGCTCTTTTTTGTACAACAATAAAGAGTACTCAATTCTAATGCCACTCACGGCTGTGGTGCCTCATCGGCGCTATCAATCGAGCGAGTGCGTCCCTGTAGATTCACATCGATGAGGCTCAACTGACTGTTGCTCTCCTTGATGTACAGCTGCTCGGTTAGTTGACGTATCTCATCGTCGGTGGCCACAGAATTACCCGAAGATTGAAAACCTGGACGCACTGTGGTGGTGGTGGTACCTGCCTGGGGCACAAATGATACACCAGGTGTGCTGGGGTTTGGTTTGCTGGCCGGTTGCACAGGATGTATTGGCACGGCGGGATGTATTGGTGTGGGCAAAGGTGATTGCCAGGCCGTGGGTGACTTGGGAGTGGTACTTGTGGGTGTGGTTGATTTGGGTGTAGGCAAAGGAGGATACTCTTCTTTAATAGAAGGACGACGCTGTCCGGGTGTGGGCAAGGGTGGGCCCACATCACCCATACGCAAGTCAATGCCACCAGGTGTTTGGGGACGCCGTGTGGTGGTGGTGGTGGTGGTGGTGGAGGTAGTGGTGCTGCTGCTGGTTAAGGGAGCCAGACCAAATCCTGGACGTCCTGACTGTCCAGTCGCACTGTTACCACCAGCTCCACCCGAATAGCTGAGGTCAAAACCGCTCGGTTGTGGTTTCTGTGGACGATAGGGCGCAAAACCTGGTGGTAAAATGGGTGCATTACCCGGTACCGCCGCTCCAGCTTGGGGACGTCCCAGCGTTTGCGTTGGTGTAACCGGTTTGTGATTCGCCGGCGTGGATACACCCACTCCAGCGGAGGGCCATTGCGGTGCTTGGGCTTGGGCACCGCCAAATGGCGTTGAACTGGGCGTATCGGGACGCGGTCCCAGCGGCATAAGCGGTGCATGAGAGATTACCAGCGGTGGTGGCTTTTGTGCCACAGTTGGCTTAACCAACTGTGGTCTGGCTGTTGTGGTAGTCGTGGTGGTGGTGGCATCATTACTGCCACCCCATAATTTCTTAAAACCACCAAACCAACTAGACTTCTTGGTGGTAACCTCAACCTCATCCAATGCCGGTGCGGGCGTTATCTCTACTTCACTTTTGTAGGCAGCTAAGGAGGGAGGGGTTAGAGAAACGTTTAGAATGGGATGAGCTAATGGACATTATTTTTTGGGCTTTCTACCTGTGTTTTCGCATTGGCCCACAATGACAATGCAAACAATCAGCGCACTCAATGCCAGGTAACGCATTTTTGTGACTCCGTTTACTCTCAGGGTTTTATTATCACTTTATGTTGGAACGACGATGACAGCGACAGCGACGGCACAACAACTAACTGGTCGAAGATTCAAAGCACGACTGAGCCCAAAGTCAGATTGCGGCGACTAAACGGCATCTGCTTGATCTCTACGGACGTTGGCTGTTGTTATTAATGAGTTTACGTCGTGGTACATCGTCAGCGTCGTCGTCGTTGTCGTCGTCGTCGTTGTCGCGCCAGTATTCGCAGTATTTAGCGTGGGTTTTGCCTATGAAATGTTGCGCTACCTTTGATTACTTAGAGTATATGGGTTACACTGGTGAGTTTTGATACATGGATTTATAAATTAGTGATTTGGATTTTGGGCCTTAAAGCAGCCAAGGAGTAAGCATTTCTCAGCTCAAGAAGAGCGATTTTAAGCGATTTCTACAGTATAAACATTGTATTCATCACTGTACACATTAATTATAAGAGTATCCATTAGTGATCTTCACTGTAGGAATTAGTTATAGGAGTACCCACTATGAACACATATAAATAGTTGTAAGAATACCCTTAGGCTTTTGGTATTATACAAAGTAGTGATCTTTGGTCACACTAACAAGCAACATGGCGAACTTGGCGTCACTGGAGAAATAACAGCTGCTATATGAAGACTTAAAAGCGAACAAAAGACATTGATTTACAATACCAAGAAAAACAATCCATTTAAAATCTAGAGAATCTTGTAATCTTATCAAAAAAACAATCTTGTAAAACCTTCAAATAAGCTTAGAAATCTCAAAAACCAGATTAATCATCTCGCAACTTATCAACCCTACTTCAAAATTTGTGTAAAACTATAATTAAAAACTCTTATGATATAGAAAGATTTATTTCAGAATAGAGGAAAGCTAACTTTGGCTCGACCCAATTTCATATACACACACACACATTCAAACTCAGCCATAGATGGCGCCACTATTTTAAACATTTGCTTCCCAGTTTGTTATTACGTGTTGTTATTTACGATATATTCATACGGTTTTAAACAAACTCATATCCATAACTGGAAAGTTTAAAGACGCTACCATTGAAATCAAACAGGTTTTTCTCACTAGAACTACTTTTTTTGACAGATCGTTTCTATGGCAGCTACACACCTGATCATATTAATAGGTACACACCGGAATTTTTTAATTATAGATGGTTTTTTCGTACTTTTAGTGTTGACAACTTTTTAATTTTTGGTTTTTTGTTGTTGTCAATGTCTGGCCACACTGTGACAAAGAGTTGAAAGAGGGACTGCCCCTTATATCAAAGCTTTTCTATAAATTGCGAGTCCATCACACATTTCGCCTGATCATAATAATAGGTACAGTCTCCGTTTCTCACAAGTATCAAGTGAATAATTTTGTAATCAGTGATCTTTTGGTAACTAAAGGTAAATTAAGTATAGCTCCTGTCAATACAGAGAATTAAATAATTATTTTTTTTAGAAAAAATGGGTCGAAATTCTCATTGTACTAAAGAAGAAGCTCGATTAGTTCTTAGTCTGAGAAAAGAAGGCAAATCTTTACGAGCCATCGCCAAATTAATGAACAGGTCTCATGATTTTGTTAAAAATGCATTAGAAAGAAAACCAAGACAGGAAACCCGTGGAAGGCCACAAAAAACAACAGAAACCCTTGACCACTACATAGTAACTTTGAGCAAAAAAGACCCATTTAAGTCATCGAAGGCTATTGCAGCCGAAATTGGGATTTCAGTAAGTGAATTCGGATAGTTAGAGCTATCCCAGGAAGAATTGCCAGAAAAGTCCCACTTATGCGCAAAAAAAATCTCACCATGAGGCAAACTTTTGCAAGGGACCACAAAGACTGGGTAGGATGAACCGGGGAGAAAAAATGGAGAAACATATTATGGAGCGATGAAACCAAGATTTATTTGTTTGGGAATGACTGTGAAAGGAATGTTCGACGCCCTAATGGAAAGGAATTCCATCCACGGTTTACAAAAAACAAACAGTCAAACATGGAGGTGGCAATAAATTGGTATGGGGTTGCTTCTCCTGGTACGGCGTAGGTCCAATTTATCAGACTACGAACAAAATGAATGCTGAAGAGTACAAATCCATATTGGAAACAGTTATGGTACCGTATGCTGAGGAAAATATGCCATTACGTTGGGTATTTCAGCAAGATAATGATCCTAAACACACATTAAGGCTGTTATCTAAATTTTTCGAGGACCAAAAAGTTGACGTTCTGAAGTGGCCAAGCCAATCCCCCGACCTTAACCCCTGACTTAAAAAAGAAATTGGCAAAGCATTCATTTTCAAATAAACAAAAATTATGGGAAAGTGTCCAAAAACTGTGGTATGAGACACCAGTAGAGACCTGCCAGGCTCTTATTAAAAGTATGCCAAAAAGAATAGCAGTAGTGGCCAAAAATAGAGGTGGATACACTGGATACTAAGAAGTTAGGAAATACTAATTTACCTAAAAAAAACAATACAAAATGGAAATTAAAATTTGTTTTCTTACCAACACATGAAGTGTACCTATTATTATGATCACACTGAAAACGTATCTGAAACACAAAATGATCTCTTTTATGTTATATTATTATTCTATGTTACAATTAAGTTTATTTTATTAAAAACAAATAGTTTAAGAACCAATTAGAACAAATTTTAAGTTTGAAACAATGAATAAAACTGTTTTCTGTTACCTTAAAGACAGAGTTGATATGTGTACCTATTAATATGATCAGGTGTGTATTTATTTTTTCAGAATTTTTGGAGTACGGAGTACTCTACTAAACAAGTAGCACAATTTCTTAAAATATTTTTTTCAGATCACACCCCATAATTTTTCGGTTCACTCGCACAACATAAGAACAACTATTCTTAATACGTTAATCAATGTGCATACAATATTTACTCAGAATTTTACTTTTCTTTTCGTGCGTAAAGTGTTATAGCGCCCGAAAAAAGTGACATAGTGCCCGCGGGCGTTATGACACTTTCAAAAGTGACATAATGCCAGCGGGCATTATTACATGCACCTGAGGAAACTTTAGTGTCCCAAATTCAAGAAATACGCACGCTTTATGCAGTCGAGAAGAGTAATTTTTGGAAATTAACTTGGTTCGACCATTTTGATATGTTAAGTTATTTATAAAAGCGTATTACGGAGACGCTGGCAATATTTTTGCGGAGCCCATCTAATTACATAGCTCAGGAAGCTCACGAAAATTCTCAGAGCACATTGCGCACTCGTTTTTTTGAAACAGCTTGTCGAAGGGGGGTCTCGAAATTATGAAACTTCTTTGATAATTGTCAGATTTCGTGACCGCAATTCAAAAAATGGATGCAAAAAAAACAAAAAAGAACCATACAAAAGTCATTTGGAGAACTTTACGGAGGACGAACAAGCGGCGTTAATCAAACCGGTCGAGTCTCAATCCATTTTATGGGATTTGACAAACAAAAAGCATTTTGATACCCGCAGCTGCATCACTTGTGGCGGAGAATTTGCCCAATGTATGCATTCCACCCGAGTCTAAGCCTTCGCAGTCTCCACAGCCCACGGAACGGCCCTACAGCCAACGGCCAAGCCCATTATAGTAGTGGCTCCTTCGGCTTACTGTGGTAGCTTCCGTTGCTACTGTTGTGGCCACCTTTAAATCCGTATTCACCTAGTTTCCTCTAATACGCCCGGCGAGTATGATCCGCCTCCAGTTTATGAAGCTGGCTGTGGCTATTAATATTGCCTCTGGTTTAATGTGCGGCCCAGCAATTTGAATCTCCAGATGCGTTTTGTGTTGTCGTTATAGCAGTATGTCTAATTGGCTAAGTTCTGCTTCCACAGTCCAAAATAAAGGGCTTCTACCGCCCCACACAAAATGCTTCCATGAAATAGACCATGGCATTAACACAGACAACTGAATTTCCCCTAGTGACTTCCATTTTCAATCTATCGATATGCTATCGAAGTGCCAAAGAGGAACAGCTGCTCTGTCATTGGCGTTGCCATGGTCGGAGAGAGTTTTAGCTCTGTTTAGAACTGTATGGAGCCCCTTTATTGAAAACCGACGTATTGTTCAATTCTTTGTTTTAGAATGTTAAAATGCATAAATATTTCTTATGTATGAATCCCGCAAACTACCTTTATAGTGAAGGGACTTCCAGGAGGGCATGCTTTTTGACATGTGAATGGCGAACTTTGATTTACAATTGCAGAGACATAGCAATTCAATCATTTGTTCTTTGTTGACTTTAGTGTGGCCGTGAACAACATTCGTCATTGGCACAAAGAAAATTCACTTCTCGAGCATGTGATTGAATGTTCGCCAGTGGAATAAGGGTGTTATTATAAGTATACTTTTACATAAGCTTGGCCGCTTTGTGGACTGCTAGTTTTCGAAACCTCTATACTAGTGTAATCGACAAGTGAGCGATAGCAGAACGCTTTTCATAGCTTCATTACAACTGCTTATACTTATCTAAGAAATGTAGTCGACGGTGTGAATGGGCCGGCCACTAAACGATACACATTGTATGCGCTGTTGTAATGTCAATACTTTACGACGTAGTGTATTATGGAGTAAAAGGTATATAGATTGGTAATTCGGTTGAAGCACTGATTCTTGTTCGAACTCAAGAGACCCAAGAAAAAAATAATCGAATTAAAGCATGAAATGAACAAAAATGATTTTATTTTGGAAAGAACGATAGCATTTCTAATATCGTTAGAAACTTATACAATAATGTATAAGTTTTCGTAACTTTTAGCGTTAAGATGGCTTTTCAAAATCAAATAAAATAATTTGATTCCAAAAGTTTTTCAATTTCACGAAGTGCATTAAAGAAAGTAACGGGAACTAAAGATTGTTGAATCAACCCCTTTTATACTGTCCGTAGAGACTTTCGCATTTCACATTTTGTTATGACATTATTATAATTAGCAGCGTCAATATCTTTTCATCAATATCCATTTCATTATTATGGTCCTTCCACTGACCCTCCTCAATGATACTTTCAACTTAAACATAAATCTACATCACAATCGAAATAGTCTTCAAAATCGTCTGGAATGTCGACCGAGCAGTGGTCCTATCAGCTACTTTGGCTAAACTGCTTAACGGAATGTTGTCATCCTGATACATAAAACCATTGTCGAAAGGACCAGATTTTCTAAAGCAATTCTTTTTAGATTCTTTTTATTTAAGACAAAACGAAGCATGGAAGACATGACAAACTTCGTATGACAACTCTTTATGCAAAGTGTAGCGAGAGTGTTTTACACTTGTGGCCTCGCCTCATTTAGCCGTTCGCAGATGGGAAGCGGCCTAGGCCTACTCTCTGAAGGTTTTATACCATGAAATTGGAGGATCGATATATATATTTTTGTCTGAAAATCTGAACAATCCAATTGCAACCAATTTGTGGAATTTGTGTTTTTTTTTTCTCATTTAAATTCATTTGCTGGCAGCTGGCTCCAATAGTTGGTGAAGGTGACCGGTTGTGTAAAAGTTTTTAAAGAAAAAAGACTTTTTGATAGAACCCACACCTGCCGAACCAGCAGTCACACACACACTACCGCTGCACCACACCCGGCCACAAGTTTGTTTATTGTTTCTCGAAAAACTGTCGTTTGAAATGGAATCTTTCAACGCCCATGTCACGTGTCCTAATATGACGCGAGACACACAAATTGTTGCGAGTCAATTATAGAGCTGTTTCAGCAGAGCTGTAGGAACACATCAAGGTCTGCAAGAATATAGCTGTCTTTGTAAACGAAAGAAAATCCATTTAAATATCAAACTCGTCAAGTTTATGACTAACACGAAGTACGAGTACATTAAAGAGATTTCACGTTAGTTTTCCCCAATATGGTGACAGCAGAACATATGAAGAGGCAAGAGCAAAAGATAAAGAAAGCACAGTAAACACATCAGAAAAAAATAAAATATATCGGTACAAATTAAAGAGAAATATAAATTTTATGTAGCAAGCATCACACATCCATCCTTCTACTAAATGCCATCAATATCAAACTCGTCATGTTTATGACTAACACGAAGTACGAGTACATTAAAGAGATTTCACGTTACTTTTCCACAATATGGTGACAGCAGAACATATGAAGAGGCAAGAGCAAAAGATAAAGAAAGCACAGTAAACATATCGGAAAAAAATAAAATATATCGGTACAAATTAGAGATTTCACGTTACTTTTCCACAATATGGTGACAGCTGCAAATATGAAGAGGCAAGAGCAAAAGAAAAAAATAAAATATATCGGTACAAATTAAAGAAAAATATAAATTTTATGTAGCAAGCATCACACAATCCTTCTACCAAATGCCATCAACATCAAACTCGTCAAGTTTATGACCAACACGAAGTACGAGTAAAATTAAAGAAAAATAAACTGCATTTCCACTTAACTTTGGTGGAGATTTTGTACGTCTCAAGGCGATGGCTTGAAACAGAAAAATATTTAACCTGCCGCTGACATGACCCGAAAGCGAGTGACAACTGATGCCAAATTGATGCCTAACTCATTAATGACTTTCGTTAACTGCTTGGGAATTACAATTACCTTTGCGTTGAAAATTCAAGGCCATCGAAATGTGTTTCATGTTTTTGTTTTGCTGGAGAAAATTTGAATCTTTTGGCGGTAAAAAACGACTTTGCAAAGCTGAATTCACAAAATTGCAGAATTAGAATTTCCATATACCGTAAATATCGCTAATACGCAGCAATATTTTTGCATATGCATAGAGAAAAATATGACGTTCTAACATCCATTTCCATGTGGTCATGATTTTGTTGCTTTTTTTCCATGAAAATGTAAATATTTAGGGTATTCATAATTTCACGACGCAGCTATTGAGCGCCCCTTCTTGGGTTCCCCAAGCTGAGAGCGCGAAAATGTGACTGTGTCTCTCTCTAACACACAGTTATGCATGACTTCGGCAAGCATTCGGTGTGAATTGGCGAGTATGTTTGTGCCCCAGGGGCTATCGCTGAGGAACTCTGGTTTACTCTCATAATTTTTCTCGTAAATCAGCTATTTTTGATGAGCTGTGAATTTTGCTGTTAATTGAGATTCAATACTTACTATTTACAACTATTTTCATACGCCTCAGTGGCGTGGAGCACCGCATGCATTACTCATAGACGAGAAGACGTGTGTTCGAATCATGGAACTGACGTTTTATTTTTTTTATTTCCTTTTATTATCGTTTGTGATTGACATCTTTTCTGACCTCGGCCATAGTCTTGGGCTTTTTTAATAAAAAAAAATTGAGGGAAGCTAACTTCGACTAGACTGAAGTTCGTTCATATACCCCCGCAGCTTGATGCCGCCACTACTTTGAACATTTGCTTGACAGTTTGTTATACGGTAGCAATACGATATATTCATCCAATTTTGACCAAACTCCTCAAAATTGTGTGGAATCTGATCAAATTCACAACTGAAAGGAATAAAGACGCTACCTTGGAAAACAAAAAAGTTTTTCTCACTAGAACTTCTTTTTCGACCTATAGTTCCTATGGCAGCTATATGCTATAGTCATCCGATTTGGATCAAATTTTTCAGAATTGTGTGGTAGCATATAATATTGATCAGTAACAAGTTTGGCAGCGATAGCATTAAAAACAAAAAAGATTTTCCTACTAAGACATTTTTTCAGACATATCTTTTGTATGGCAGCTATACTATATAGTTGGCCGATTTTCATAAAACTTGGTGGAATTATGTAAAAGCATAGAAAACTTAGAAATACGAGGTTTGGGCACGTTTGCGTGAAAGACAAAAAAGTTTTTCTAACTAAAACTACTTTTTCGACCGATAGTTCCTATGGCAGCTATATGATATAGTCATCCGATTCGGCCGATTCCGACAAATGTGCAGCGTATTTGTACCAAAAGGCTTCGTGCAAAGTTTGGTTAAGATACTTTAAAACTGACGGAGGAGATATCATAGAAACAGACGGACGGACAGATGAACATGGCTATATCAACTCGGCTGTTGATGCTGATCAAGAATATATATACTTTATATGGTCGGAAATTATTCCTTCTGCCTGTTACATACATTTGCACGACTTTAGTATACCCTTTTACTCTACGAGTAACGGGCATAAAAAAAAAAAAAAAATTTCAACCCCGTCTGGGAATCGAACCTGGGTATCTTAGATTCGTAGTCAAAAAACTAACAGCTGCGCTACGACACTTACAAAGATAGTAAAGAAAAATGACAGTTTTAAGAAAATTAAAGAATATACTCATATTCTTTTTATTCTAAATATGCCAAATATGCTTTAGCATATATGTATGTATATCCGAGCTCTAATTATTACCAACCAAAAATGGTTAAGCATATCATTTAAATTAAAATCAAGGCTGCAAACCTCTAAAATTTTGCAGGAGGTTTGAACCCGTTGTTAAGTCTAAGGTTCGGTTTGCGGGCCGGTTCCTGGAACCCCTGAACCCAAGGTTTTGGTTCGAACCTCGGTTCGCTTGAACATAAAAGAAAAGTTTCGATGTATTCCATGTGTAGAAGATTTGTAGAACGCATGGAATAAAAATAGAACAATCGAGAGCTTTTCATTTGTACTAGCTTTTAGATTAGAACAGTGCCGGCCAAATGGAGAGGACCAAAAAGTGTGCTTGTGTTGGTGTGCAAGAGAGCTCTCTCCAGACTACAGCCGTTTTAGTTGCAATTCAATGTTCACCGATACACACAAACATGAGTTCGGCTCGCGTTTGCATAAAAACACGACTGACTTCGGCTCGTGGTAGCTATGGCTGCCCGGGTCTGGAGTAGAAAGATCAAATTTAAGTGTTAACGAGAAGGCCAAGCTAACTTCGTCTGTGCCGAAGTTTTTATACCCTTGCAAATGCAAATGTCACAGTTTAAGAACGCTTACATAAAAATCAAAAAATTTTGTAACTAAAACCTATTTTCCGACAGATAAACGTCTGAAAAAAGTTTTTCTCACTAAGACTCAATTTCCGACCGATCGGCCCTATGGCAGCCTTAAGATATAGTCATCCGATTTCGGCCCAATTTTGCGAATCTATTTGAAAGCATATAATATAATCATCAGCGAGTTTAAGGACGCCAACAAAACTAAACAAAAAAATTTTTACCAAGACTCATGTTCAACGGATCAGTCCTATGGCAACCATAAGATATAGTCACCCGATGTCGATCAACTTTTTCAAATTAGTTTGAAAGCGTTTAATATTAATAATCACCGACCTAAAGAACGATTTACTTAAAAACAAAAAAGTTTTTTTTCACTAAAACCCATTTTCCGACCGATCGGTCCTATGGCAGCTATAAGATATAGTCATCCGATTTTGACCAAAATTTGCAAATCTGTTTGAAAGTATATAATATTATTAATGACCGAGTTTAATCACGTTAACATTGAAAACAAAAAAGTTTTTCTCACTAAAACCCATTTTTCGACCTATGGTTCCTATGGCAGCTATAAGATATAGTCATCCGATCCGGTCGGTTCCGACATATTAGCAGCGTGCAGTAAAAAGAAGACTCTGTGCAAAATTTCAGCTCGATAGCTTCAAAGCTGAGAGACTAGTTTGCGTAGAAACAGACGGACAGACAGACGGACGGACAAAGCTCAATGAACTCACCTCGTCCCCCTGATCAAGAATATATATAGTTTATGGGGTCGGAAATGAATATTTCTATGCGTTGCAAACTTCTGGGCAAAATTATAGTACCCTTTGCAAGGGTATAAAAAGGCTCTTTCAACTGGAACAGCAAGTATAGTTAAGTCAATATCTTGTTAGTCCTCGTTTTTTTCACCTTTTCAAAATTTTAAAACCTTTGTTGACATATTATATGTTTTCTTAGACAATTTTCGAAGCAATCTTTAACATCATTTAAAGATTTTATATTTGATATTTGTTTATTGCTTTCATGAACTTCTCTTCTTCACAATCAGACGTTGAGTCATTTTTATACCCTTGCAAAGGGTATTATAATTTTGCCCAGAAGTTTGCAACGCATAGAAATATTCATTTCCGACCCCATAAACTATACATATTCTTGATCAGGGCAACGAGCTGAATCGATTGAGCTTTGTCCGTCCGTCTGTCTGTCTGTCTGTCTGTCCGTCTGTCTGTCCGTCTGTCTGTCCGTCTGTCTGTCCGTCTGTCTGTCCGTCTGTTTCTACGCAAACTAGTCTCTCAGTTTTAAAGCTATCGAGCTGAAATCTTGCACAGAGTCTTCTTTTTACTGCACGCTACTAATATGTCGGAACCGACCGGATCGGATGACTATATCTTATAGCTGCCATAGGAACCATCGGTCAAAAAATAGGTCTTAGTGAGAAAAACTTTTTTGTTTTCAATGTTAGCGGCCTTAAACTCGGTTATTGATAATATTATCTGCTTTCAAACAGATTTGAAAATTTTGGTAAAGATCGGATGACTATATCTTATAGCTGTCATAGGAACAATAGGTCGGAAAATGGGTCTTAGTAAAAAAAACTTTTTTGTTTTCAAATAAATAGTTCTTAAAGTCGGTGATTCTTAATATTAAACTAATTTCAAAAAGTTGATCGACATCGGGTGACTATATCTTATGGTTGCCATAGGACCGATCGGTCGGAAAATGAGTCTTAGTGAGAAAAACTTTTCTGTTTTAAATTTTATCTTTCTTAAACTCCGCGATTGTTAATTTGATATGTTTTCAAAAAGATTCGTGAAATTTGGTCGAAATCAGATGTTTACCTGTAGGAAAATGGGTTTTAGTTAAAAAATTGTTAGATTTTTATGTAAGCGTTCTTAAACTCTGACATTTCAAAAACAGCATTTGCAAGGGTATAAAAACTTCGGCACAGACGAAGTTAGCTAGGCCTTCTCGTTTAAAGTTGAATTTGGAAAACTCTCATTAAGAATTTCTTTTTGGAGCTTTAGCATGTCTGTCAAAAGTCCACTCAGATATTTGTAGTTGGGAACTCTTTTAAGAACTCTAAATGTAAAAATCTTGAAGAGCTAGAAACATTCGCACATTTGGTTGGTTGAGTTCCATCGCGTCACACAGTCTAGCACTGTTTTTTTTCCAATTTTTCTATATGCAATAGACTTTATATAGTGTGAGTACGGAGTTTCTTACAAAGTGTGCGAACTCCACTAATGTCAAACTGAGCTGTCTTACAAAAAAACGTTAACTACTAAATTTAGCACAAAACGAACTGTAATCTGGTCATCGTCCAAATCAAGAAATGCTTTTGATACACATGAGCAACCTTCATCCACAATTCATCCCAGCCAGCAATTTATGAAATTTTTGATCACATTCGAGTCCTCTGTCTGATTAAAATAGTCATAATTGCGCACTTTTTCTGATCATAAATGATACTTTGGTCGGGAGAAAATGGTACCCTAGCCGCGACTTTTCTTGAAGAGTCGTTTATAACCCCTTTAACTGTTCAGTTTCGACTCATTTTCGAGTCATATTTCCAAACATTTGCGAGTCTTTTTCGTCATTTTTTGACAAATCACATTTTGAGCATATGCATGACTCATTTTCGAGTCTTTCTTAGATAGCACAAGAAAAAAATATCCTTTTAATCATCAAAAGGGCTGGAAAAAGACTCAACAAGGTGATTCTTGCTAAAATGATCTTCTAAATGCTAGGATGGATTCTTCATAGTTGCATTTCTTTTCTGCTCTACAGCTGTCATTTAAAAGTTCTAATTCTTCAACCAGCTTCGATCCATTATCGACGGTGATAGTATAAATCTGACCTAGAGAAATGTTGTGATAGCATTATGATTACAAGGAATTTCTATATTTCCCTGTATGTGTCGTTGGAAAAACTACTTATTTTTGTGAACCGAACCTAATTTTTCGAAAAATATTAGGGGTTCGGTTCATGGTTCGGTTCGTCGGACCCGAAAATCCCGAACCGAATCGGTTCTTAGGAGCTCGATTCCGTGATTAAAATAACAACTATATTAAAAAAAAAACTTAAAAAAAAAAAATCTGCACCAACTGAGACTTGAACCCACGACTTCAACGTTGAGAGTCCACCTCTTATACTCTACACCAAGGCGCTTGTTGATAGTACAGCTGCTAAGCCACTTATAAGTGCTAAGTGCTTTTGTCTGTAGTGCTTTCACTAACGCTGTCATCGTCCGTGGTGCCGAGTTCGAATCACAGTAAGGAAAGGTTAAAAAAAATGTATAGAGCAAGCAAGAAACCCCCTACTTTCCTCCACCAACCACACAAACTCCTTAATGTGGTTAATGTTTGCTTTTTTTTTCTGGATTTACCAGAACGGTCTTCATCAGTTCCAAAAACAAAAAGGTAGAGATCTTCAAATTAGTTAAGCGTTCTACAAAAATACATTCGTTTAATAAGCCCGGTGTTCTCGGTATAAGAAAAAACGGAAATACACGTTTTCGGTACATTTAGAACGAATTTTTTCAGAGCGTCAAAGTGTATAAAATTGTTCAAAAAAAAATTTCACTTAGCTCACTCTCAAGTCGTTATGGCCTAACAAATTCTTGGATTTCGCTACCTAAATTCATTTGAACTTGACACTGGCCCGCTAATGTCCGTTGTCCATTGTGAGGGGTTGTTGATTGTTATGCTGCTGCTCTGTCTGCAATTAGGGGTACCTACCCAAACTGTCTTGTGCCTGATTCATTATGCATTTTAATTAACTCGGCCAGCACAACGAGCATAGATTTGATTTATTTATGGAATGACTAAACTAAATACGTACTACGTAACGTGATGCTAATTGAGTTCAGCTTACATAATAACTACGAGTTGAGAGCAGCCGCCAGAGAGAGGCTTATGCTAAGGCTCTCTGGATTCTGGACCTTTTTGTATAGATCGGCCTCAATTCGCTGGAATGATTATAAATTGTTAATTGCATTTAGCTTTCTTTAGAGGTTGTTGTTTTTTGTTCTAGTTGTGTCGATTTCTTTTGAAATTGAAAACTTGAAACTGTTCGTTGCTTATCAAAAGGCCACCGGGAAAGGTTGCGTCTTATTTATTTGTGATGTTTATGCATTGTACAATGTACATACATACATACATATATATATTTAGTTGATTAAATTATAATTAATTACACTCTAGAATTTATAAACTTGAAGACATTTTTATACATTTAGAAACTTAATGTTGAACCGAGGTTTTTTTTTTATGAACGCAACTGATCGTTAGGTAGACAATGGGAGATATTTGTGGGCAAGCAGAGTGGCATGCTTTTAGAAGGAATATGCATAATAAAAGTATACTTAATATACGAAGGCAGTTTCCGGAGAGTACACTACCGTTCCTGCAAACTATCAACAGATAACACTGTGAACCATTTTTGAACAAAAAAATGTTGATACCAACGAGACCAACAAAATTTGAAAGGTACCTATGGTAGTTAAAAAATCCTAGCTGGGCTTAGTTTGATTGGCAAAGGTTTTCTTGTAATGGACTCTTGAAGTTTGTTGATTTTTTTAAAAAAAATGTCTTGTTTTTAAAGTCTATATCTCATAAACTTTTTGAAATTTTCCTTTACTGTCTTTAGCAATTTTGTAGCTCTTAACCTGGCCTACAAAACACTTTTTAAGACCAGCTCAAAAAAAAACTGTCTTCATGCTCAAAATCACTAAAATGTACAAAAATTCTACCTTTTCCATTGTTTTTTTTTGCTTTTATCTTGCAATGATGATCTAGTTCAGCAATGATGATCTAGTTCAGTGGTATCCAAAATGCCAAAAGCCTATCCCAGCCGTCACAGCCGACATACGTATAAAGAAAGAGAGAATACGTGTGTTATATAAATAGCTCAGCGTCTTGCTCTCTTACGATGCGCGTGTTCGGCTTTTTGTTTTACTTCACGAGGCATTTGTTCGTGACATTTGTTTGTTGTGACGTTTACTTCGTGTTTCGCTGCTTCGCACACAAGCGCAATGTTTGATTGGATGAGTTTGGACTCCACTGATCTAGTTGTTTGGAACTCTCTCAAAGTGGTTATTACAAAAGCTTTGGGAAAAAACCGTGATGAAAATTTTAAGGTGTTAGTTAGGTTGAGATGGCTCGGGACAGTAAGACCAAGGTAGCCGAACTCGCTCTCTCGCTCTCTTTGCTTACTTCTTAGATGTCAGTCTGTGAACAACAGTTGCGAGCGATGCATCTCCGCGGACGAATTTTTTGTGTTCTGCTTCTTAGTTCGCTCTCTCGCTCTCTTTTGTATTTATACTCTGTACCGAAGGTACATAGAGTATACTAAGTTTGTGCAAAAGTATGTAACAGGGAGAAGGAATCATTTCCGACCCTATAAAGTATATATATTCTTGATCAGCATCAACAGCCGAGTCGATATAGCCATGTCCGTCTGTCCGTCCGTCCGTCCGTATGAACGAAGAGATCTCAGAGATGGTAAGAGATAGAGGTTTGACATGTATGGGGCATATATTTCTTATACTTTCAGGCAGATCAAGTTTATTTTCAATTTTTGCCACGCCCCCTCCCGCCCCCGCAA
The DNA here is from genome assembly GCA_037044535.1 of Lordiphosa magnipectinata. Taxonomy (NCBI): domain Eukaryota; kingdom Metazoa; phylum Arthropoda; class Insecta; order Diptera; family Drosophilidae; genus Lordiphosa; species Lordiphosa magnipectinata. The sequence goes on from JBAMBO010001982.1 coordinate 203,158, forward strand.
TTTGGAAAAAACGTCATATCTCCTACGGTTTTGAAGATAGATCGTTCGTACCTTCTAGAGATACCTTGTAAAGAAAATTATTTATCGATTTGCTGAAGGAATGATAAAGATCGAATGAACGATACTCAAGTTATGAGCAAAAAACGGCCAGTAAACACCCAGCACCACCCCACCCACCACCGCAGCATTCTATTGAACGTCAATCTTAGTGAGAGAGAGAGAGAGAGAGAGAGAGTGAAACTTAGAGATGAGCGCGTATAACTCGTGAGCAAATGCGAGCTGAGACGTTAAGGGTACAGAGTATGTTATAGTCGGGCTTGACCGACTTTCTTTCTTGTTTTATAAGAAGTTGTGAGAGAGCGAGTGCGGCTACCTAGTTAAGTATGCCTTGAGTAAGACTGTCCCTACACTTAGGCCAAGATAGGCCCATTGTGATACAGGTTAGACTAGAATCAGATGAGCAAGGCGATCGTTTTCACCAACTAAGCATGCCAATGGAAAAAAGGTTCAAAGGAAAAAGAATAAATTCTATGCTAGGCGATTTAGAAAATTCCGATTAGTTAAGATAAAGACAACAACGGAAATAACGATGATAATGATGAAAGTGATGTGTCTTGGGATTGGCCATTGAGCTCAGCTGACGAAAATAACTCCGAAATCCGTTCTAAATGTATCAAAATCATGACATTTTGGTGACGATAGTCTGCTAAGCCCGCTTTTTCTAAATACATAAACATTTGTTCACACTATGATATTAACACTTTGTTCTCACTCATGAACGTTTTGGGCTTGTCTTATAAACATTTTGTGCTCGCTTCAAGAACATTTTGTTCTCACTTTGGTCGCCGGCTTGATCCAGAAAAAAACAAAAAAAAAAACAAATATTAACCATAGTTAATGTGATAAAGGTCAAGGGAGCCTCCTCTAGGGGGGTGGGTGTTATCGGGAAGGGCAGGCGGCGAAGGCAGAAAAGGAAGGGTGCCGCCGCCGCCGCCGCACACTATTTCAAAATTGAGATTATTTCTGCCTGTTATTCCTGTGCGACTGTTGTTTTCATTTATCTATGGAGCAGCACAATATACAAGACTTACAGAAAAAAAGAAAGGACACACAGCAAAAGCAAGTGGATCTTGTTGTTGGTATTTCTACTACTCCCTGCGATTGCTGATTTAGATACCCCATTGAGAGAGCTTGTGATTCTGAAATTAAGCCCCAAAAATTAGCATTATGTTTCACTTCAAGGCCTCGTGAGTGTGTTTAACGACACCTCACACCTTTTTTTTTTACTTTACACCTTTTGTCTGGGGCTTGAGAACTCAGGATCTTGAAGACTGAACACAATCACTTATATGGTTTTCACACTGAGCACATCTTTGGGGAACGAATGGAATTTTTGAAAGATGTGAAAAACCGATTCACACTGGCCACATCCAACATCCACCATCCATTGGCAATGTGCTTAGTTTGCAAACAAAGAAAGAAAAAGTGTACAAATTGTATGAAATTATGAATGAATTGACAACTGTTTTATCTGTAGCGCAACAACAATATTAATTGTTGCAAAAACTTATAGTGGCGCTGGATTCAAATGACCCAAACGAAGAATTCAACGAGGAGGAAATGTTTGCTTGGCTTTCTAGTTCCAAATGCTACTAAAATCGTGAGAGACAAATTACCGAAAATTGGAAGATCACTTCATGCGAAGTCCGGGAACAACCATATCGAAACAATACTTCTGCAGATTTTAGTCCCTGCAGATCAGATCTGCTATAGCAAATAATTGTGTCAACAGAAGCCAATAAAAACAATAAGTCAAAATTTTATTGTATTTTTAATTCATTTTATTTTCAGCTAAATATCGCACTGGTGGCTATCATTGAGATCGAACTAGTCGTATCAGAATCCATCTACGCAAAGAACTCACTTTATTAATAAATTGGAAACAATCAAGTTATTTGATTAAACTGTCTGGCATTATCCCAAGAACGAGTGCAGCTTCTCGTTGAATGGAGGCTCACCGCTTGTACTCACTTTATTTGTGTGAACATTTGCAACTTATTCATAGCCAAGTAAAATACTTACTTGTACTTTTTGGACAGGATGTCTACCTTTGTAGAAACATTCGACCAGGCAATGCCCATGCTGACTGGGCCATCTCCGTGTACACATGGGAGTTCTTCCTGGCCCTCCGCAAGCCCTCAATATTCTCCTGCCGCAAGTCAAATAAGCAGGTTCCCCATCTCTGCAAACCTTTTCACTCTGCTCGCGGTTCCTTTTTTACCGGCTTCAAAGAAAAAAAATTGTAAAAGTACAGAAATACGAACAAATATGCCAATTTATCAAACATACCAGCTGCTGCTGACTTCGACATTTATCTTATTACAAAAACATTCTTGTCAATCATTGTTTACATTTTCACTTTGATTTCCAAGTTTTTCACAGTGAATGACAAATTTTTAGTGTTGCATTTGAAAACTATCGGCTGAAAATTAAGTCGAACAGTGTGAGATAGGAACATCCATTGTGGAGATGTTGAAATGGATAAGAATATTTCGGCACGGCAAAAACCTTACGGCACATCCAGCCAATGGATGGTGGATGTGGGATGTAGCCCAATGTGAATAGGCTATTACGCGGACGACGGGCACCTTAGCCCACTCGGCTATTAAGCTCACGCGAGAGATACCAACAAAATCATTGTTAAAAATTAAGCGCTTAAGAATGAAGTGCTTAACCTAGCATTGAGACTCAATGCAATACACAAGCCCTGTAGCCTAGCGGGTGTTTGCCCCCGTTTACGACTCTGAGGTCGTGGGTTCAAATCCCAGTCAAAGCGTAGTTTTCTTTTTTTTAATTTTTTTTTTAATGTTTTTTTAATGTTTTTTAATGATTTTTTTAACATTGTTTTTATTTTTTACAATGCACTTTGAAATAAATAAATGTTAATAAGCACTGAAAACAATTTAATGCTAAAATATTTCTATTTTCATGAACACTTAATGGTTTTTTATGACCACCGCTCATGTTTTAACAACGAAAAAAAAAACAGCCCAAAATCGTGACCATTTGGTAACTTCAAGAGTCCATTACAAAAAAACCTTAGCCAATCATCCCAAACCTAGCCAGGATTGTTTAACTACCATAGGTACTTTTCACATTTTGTTGGTCTCGTTGGTATCAAAATTTTGTGTAATAAACCATAGTCAAATTTTGGGCATGATAAGTTCTTAAGTTTGCTTGTGAGTTTCAATAAAAATGGGTGAAGTAAATTTCGGAAAATTCTTTTCCAAATTCAAGGGAACTTTTAGATTAACCGATTAAGACTAGACCGAAAATATGGCTCAGAACTAGGGCTGCAAACCGGTTCGATTCGGGTTTTTTGAACCAGGCGCTCTATATTTTTGACTCCTCGAACCTGAACCCAAACCGGACCACTTTATCGAAAAATGAGATTCGGTTCACCAATTTAATTAATTTATTCAACGATACGATATTGGACTTATTATTATTAATCTCTTATTATTATTAATATTATTATTAATCTCTGGAGATTTTACTATAAACGATTGCATATTTGTAAATAAGCGTGAATAGTTTTTGATGTAAAGTGACCAGATAAAGTATGATGATGATGATAGATTATACGGAAAGAAACCGTTGATGATGATGAATCAACTTGATTTTGAAAGGACGGTATAGATCACAATTACAACCAAGTGATTTATATTATGCTTGGTTTTAACGCCGAGCAATTGTTCTAAAATCTTCAGCAAATCATTGTTTATTACTATCGAAGTTCCCCGACAAACATTCTTCTACTATGAGTTCAGTACCAGTGTTGGCTGCAATATTCTCAGAGCCGAGATTTCATATTTTGCATACAAAAAACAGTTGCAAAGCAACTGACTCAACGTCTGATTGCGAAGAACTTAAGTAGTGAATATTATGAATAGGTAGGTAGGTAGGTAGTTAGGGACCACACATAGACCTTACGGTCCTTGAATAGAGATGTATACAAATTTCATTCACAACGTAGAATTAATAAATCGAAAATCAAACTATTCTTTTTTGTTCAAGCGAACCAAGGTTCGAACCAAAACCTTGAGTTCAGGGGTATCAGGAACCGGTCCGCGAACCGAACCTTGGACTTTATAATGGGTTCGTACCCCCGGACCGAAGCTTTTGCACAATTTTAGAGCCTTGCTCAGAACATAATTCATTTCACTTTTTAAGATCTTAAACTGAGATCAATCTAAAATCGAAACGAAGAAAAATGGTGTCAGAAGTTGACAAAGACGAAACAATCGCAACGCAAGATTATATTCTCAATTTACCAACTGTTTTAGAATAAGGTTATACTCGATTTGAAAATGAAACAATCTCATTTTTATACCCTTGCAGAGGGTACATTAAAATTTTCTAGATGTTTGTAACTCATAGAAGGAAACATCTTCGACCATATTAAGTATATATATTCTTGATCAGCATGACGAGCTGATTTGATTTAGCCATATCCGTCTGCTATCGTAAAGCTATCTTAACCAAACTTTGCAAAAAGTCTTTAGACGCAAATACGCTGACTATAGCACATAATTCCCATAGGCACGATCGTTCGAAAAAATAGTTTAAGTGAGAAAAACTTTTTTGTTTACAACGCAAACGCCCCCAAATCTGGTATTTATAAGTTTTCTATGCCTTTACATAATTCCACCGAGTTTGATGAAAATCGGAAAACTATATAGTATAGCTGCCATACAAATGATAGGTGTGAAAAAAAGTCTTAGTAAGAAAAACTTTTTTGTTTTCAATGTCATAGCTCACAAACTGATTATTCATGCATATTAAATGCTACCACACAATTCTGACAAGTTTGATCCAAATCGGATGACTATAGCATATAGGTACCTTAGGAACGATCGGTCGAAAAAGTAGTTCTAGTCAGAAAAACTTTTTTGGTTTCAACGCAAAATGGCACCCAACCTCGTATTTACAAGTTCTCTATGCTTTTTCATAATTCCTATAAGCTTGATGAAAATCGGACAACTATATAGTATAGCTGCCATACAAAATATAGGTTCGAAAAAGGTCTTAGTTTGAAAAATATGTTTGTTTCACAGTGCAAGTCGAAAAAAAGAAATGATCGAACTCAACGGTTTCCCCCTATCGAACTGCATCAGTACTTTTTTGAGTCACCACGACGCCTTCATACGATTTTGTTCAAGTTTTTCATCAACTTTAACATTTTTAAGGGAATATAACAGTTTTTTACAAACAACTCGCTCTAAAAAGTGCAATTTTTGCCCTAATTTTTAGAAAATCGCCCTTAAAAAAGGGCCAAAGGCGACTCGCCTTATGTTTAAGAAAATTTTCTAAAAAAAATAGAAATTGTGTTCGAAATTTTAGAGCAATTTTTCTAAAAACAAAAAAAGGTGGGGCGGAGAGACGACCACCTGCTGAACGTGGTAGGAGTAAACACATAAATTTGAGGGTTTTCGGAGCATATTCAGTGCTATCTAAGCACGGGCTCATAAAAAGCACTTATGTCTGAGCATTTATGGATCTGCACTATGCCTCTGGAAAGAGCCTTTCAGTAGCCCGTCAAGTGCCTAGAAAAGTATCTTTTATGTGTATTTTATGAGATTTTTCTATGCTTCATTGGGAGGGTGAAAGCACTTTTATCGGTGTCAGAAAAGTGTCAGATTGCACTCAGAAATCTTCCACATTAAGTGCGATCGGTTTCATAGAAAAAAAACGCTCATTTCGGACTCTTTTTTGTGCATATTATGACGGTGAATGCTCATAAAAAAAGTGTCAGAAAAGTGTCAGAAAACGCACATATTGTTTGCTGGGTAGTTAAGAAAGCACGCAGTTGGTTGAGGCCTGGAATCAAGTCACCGTAGGAGCATTTTTTTTTTTTTTTTTTATTCTTTTAGAAAAACTTTCTTAAAATTACCCTAAATTTGTAACAAATATTTTCTAAAATCAGGGCTTAATACCGGAACCGGTACCGGAACCGTTAACCGAAATAAACCGTTTCAAATCAAGTACCGGAACCGGAACCGGAACCTATACAAATATTTTTTTGAGAACCGAAAACCGTTTACCGTTATTAATGGAACCGATAGCAAAGGAACGAAACCGAAACGTTGGTACCGGTGCAGTTTCGGTTTTTTTTTACCTTCGCAGAGCGCATCGTTGTTTTGGTCAGGATGCCAAAATATTTGATTCCGGAAGACATCTTCAACATCTGGTTTGCTCCAGTTTTGCGGCTGCAGATAGCGACTTTCTTCTGCACCAGAAAGAGAGGGACACAGTTCGCAAAATTGTACGCATATTAGAACCAGCGGAGGTGTCTTTAAGCCGTAAATCTAGTTTTGGGTGATTGGAAATATGGAAAAATTCGACCTCTTAGCGAAAACGTTTGTTCAAAAAAACTCAAAGAAAGCGAGGGAAATCACTTTTTGAAAACAATGCTTTTTTATGTGGCATATTTTTGGACCCTCGTTATAACTTAACGCTAAGTACTGAGCAAACAAATTGTAATTGAATTAATCTTTTAATAAATATTTATGCACAAATTTCGACGGTTGCTGATCAATCACTGCTTAATGATGAGGGCAGTTCTAATACTAGTTCAACTAAAAGCGTCGACGAAGTTGAGGCACATATGATATTGCAGGAAAAGAAACTTGGTGATAAAAACACATCTATTGTGTCAACAAATAAGCTACTGGATTCCATTAAGACTTTTTTCATACTTAAATGTGTTTGAAACCATGAAAACATTCATAGCTGGTGGTGAAAATCATCCACAAAGTTTCCACAATTGTATGTGATATCAAAAGTCTTGCTTTCAGTTCCAGTTACGCAAGTTAGCGTGGAACGGCTATTCTCTGGCGTAAAATTTATCATAAATCTGCTAAGATATTGTATGGACTCAACCACAATTGAATTGAATTTTGACTCGTTTCATTACACAGGAATAAAATGGATTAGCTTTATCTCAGAATTTAATTTTTCCAATATTCAAAATAAGTACTACTTATACCGGTACGTACCGATATACCGAAATAAAAATCCGGGTACCGTATCGAAACCGAACACCGAAATAAGTTGAAAACCGAAATAGAACCTTTAACCGAAACATCCATTTCGGTACGTACCGGTACCGGTACCGGAACCGAAATTCGTTTCGGGATTAAGCCCTGTCTGAAATCAAAAGCGAAATTACCCTAAAAATTAGAAAAGGCAATAAAGCAAATTCACCCTAAAATTTAGAAAAATAGAAAAGTTTTTTCAAAAAAATTTTTTTTTAGGGCAATTTTTCTAAAATGCACAAAAATTTTTCTTAAATATAGAAATTTTTTCTAAATTTTAAGGCGATTTCGATTTTAGAGCGATTTTCTTAAATATAGAACAAAAAATTTCTGATTGTAACTTGAACAGTGTTAGTTTTTTTGGTAAACTTTCTTCAGCAAAGTTTCTTGGAATGTTCCAGGCTAACAGTTTTGGGAACATTCCAATTCCCGATATTAGGGTTTTGGGGGTCTTTTGAGTCGATATGATGGAAAAATCGCATATAAATCTAAATTTTTTTCGATTTTTTGCTCATGTTTCTTCAGTATTGAATTTTTCGTATCCAATGTTTATACACAAATGTAGATCTTGTTAAACCATGTAGCTTTCCCAAAGAAATCAAGATGATAAAGTCTACCATTCAAAAAGTATACGGGATATACGGAAACACTGGAGTAGAAGTATGTGCGAAAAAGAAGATACAAGGCATTTTCTAGGATATTGCCCTATTTTAAAGTAGATACGATTCCTGGACTTCCAGCGTACATCAATCTCAGAGGAAGAGCTTGTCGGTATTCTTAACAGGGAAAACTGCATGACTATAGCATCATACATCCATGATGCTTGACGATATGGGGAGAGGATTTTAAATGGTTTAATCATAACAGAAGGTTTGGCAAGGCCAACTTCTACGAAGTATTGACACAAGAGAGAGAGCCAGTTTCGAAGCAAAAGCTCGAGCAAGTCAGTCCCGCATTACCTACAGACAACTGCAAAACAACCTTTCGACTAGGAATTACTTTCAAGATGACCTCGAATCCGCAACCATATCGGTTATTTTCCAAGCAAGAACCGAACTAATGAGTTTAAACTATGCCCCGTTCAGTACCACGCCCAGCCAATGCACACTCTGCAATACCGGAGAGAGGGAGGACACTGAACACTTTCATGCCCGGTGCCCCATACTGAACGAACTCAGGATTCTGCACGTTGGAAAATCAGACAGGAATCACACGCACTGCTGAACCTTACTTCCTAGTTGCGGGAGAGCCTGCAATATCGCAGAGGCTTCCTTATGGACTACGGTGATATGTGATCTGGAAACCAGAAAAGCATCGAGTCACATTTGCTAGGCTAACGGCTAACTGCCACAGCCTGTATTTTATTGTCTATTAAAATTTTGTAAATTGTTAAACTTCAGAATTAGTTCTAAATGTTCATCCAAAAAAATCAAAAAAAAATACTATTTCTAAATACTATTTCTACTACTATAGTACCCACCCTATAATACCCACCCGATAAATAAACTTATGTAATCGGACCTACGACATTTACGATAGTTTCTCTTAACAACGAACTCTGAATTTCTTAAAAAAAACCGGGTTTCATATGGATTTTCCATATTTTTTCTCTGTTTGCCAGCTCATTTGTTGATAGATTTAGAGCGAGAAAGTTCGTTCGATGTCTAAGCCAAAGTTTTCCAGCAATAGCCCCTGGGGCACTAACATACTCGCCAATTCACACCGAATGCTTGCCGAAGTCAAGCATCACTGTGTGTTAGAGAGAGACACAGTCACATTTTCGCGCTCTCTGCTTGGGGAACCCTGGTCTAAGCTATGCCGGGTAATACTTTTCTGCCCGAAATGCACATATTTTCGGCGAGTTAAGTAAAATAGTGTTGAAAAGGGGAATTCTAGTTAGGACTTTTTAAATTTTCCAGCTGCGCTTTGTTGGAGCTTTGGACCGAGAGCACTGTCTTCTTAAAGCTCTTCCAATTGCTGGCCTACAGACGTGGGAAACGCGAGCTGTTGGAGAATCATTTGGCTGGCATTGAGTATAAGCGCTTGCGCCAATTCTTAGCCTCCTTGATATATGTTTATATATTCGATGAAGAAAGAGTAGGCCAGTTGAGAAAAAAGATTCGGCCAGGTGATGGTCTCTTTTAATCATTGCTGTGGGGTTACCTCCTGCTTACGTGGATTGACACAGTCGAATACCAAAATGGCTGCCCTGCAACTGTTGCAAAAGTTGTCCAAGTATTGGATCGCATTTGGCTCTATATAGTGAGTACTTTAAGGGCTTTACAAATCATCTAAATCTATCTTTCTCTCTCTGTCTTTAACTGAATCTGGCCCAAAAATCTGCCGTCAAGGTGCAACACTTAATGCTTACCTAGGCATCGTTAAGAATATGCCACACAGCAAAGCCTATGTCTTTCCCGATTGTATTAGTATCATGGTTTTGGCCAGTGAACTAAGTGCGATCATTGTGCGTGTGGCCATTGCCCGGAATATTGTTGCTTTGGCAAAGACAGCTGTTTACTTTCTGGAGGAGACACAGTGCAATGCTCTGAATCAGATGCCCACACCAAGCTATGAGGAGCAAATGAATGCTTTGCTGACCGTTGCACAATACATTGTCAAGCAAACCTTAATGGAGTCGGGCCTTCTTTGTCTAGTGTTTCGTCTTGGAAACGATTCAGATTCGAGAACGTGTCGAGAACGGATTCGAAAACTTACGTTTTGCTGCCACAAACTGAGCGACAGGTAATACTTTTTCGGAACGAAATCTGTAACGAACACGGGAATGTGTGCAGCTAACTGGAGGCGTAATCTGCCTACGGGGTCGACTGTGCTCAGGGAAAATGGGGTGGGTGCCCCGTCACATAACTAAAGTTAAGTAGACAGAGTTAAGGAAGGACGGGACAAAACAACCAAATACAGGTTTAAATGATCACACAGACTATGTATTGTCGAAGAACTGAGGTGGTAATGTTCTTCTTCTAATACCCTCCCAAACTGTAAAGACATAGAATCCATTGCCTTTACCCTTTTCCAATGATGCGAACAATTTACTTTAGGTGCCCATACAAAGTGAGTTTAATTCATATTAATTCATAATGGTCACTTTGGTTATACAACATTTTCATAAAACGGAACACATTCTGTATAGTTTTGTTAGAGAAAACTATGTGGAAACATCGAAAACGGATCCGTTCTCGCTAACAATTGTAGTAGGTACACACAAAAAAAAAAAAAAAATTTTAGCAAAAAATTTTTGGTTTAATAAGTTCAATTTTAACCATTTTAACGTACAAACTAGATATAAATCATTTTATATCTATCGTTTTCAATGGCGCTATTTATATTGTAAGTTGACAGAAATCGTTCTTGAGAATTACAAGCAAGCAAATATTCTTGAATGTTTTCAATACAAGTGCATTTTATGCAATACAACTAAGCAATTTGATGCGCTCTTTCAGACTGGAGGCGTGGCTCAGTCGTCTAACGCGATGTTCCCATAGTGTGAAATGCCGTCAGCCGTGAGTTCGAATCACCGTAGAGTAAGAAAAAGTTTTTTTCACTTAATTGACACATGGTTGTTTTTTTTCGGTATAATAAAAATAGTAAAAAAGCAGCGCGCAAAAATTTGAATTTTTTTTCAAATTAATCATTTCTGTAATTTTGTGCAGTTTTTAACCGCCAAAGATTCAAATTTTCTTCTAATAATTACAACAAAACAATTCAAACACCAAGGCCTAGTAGTTGGCCATTAATTTTCAACGCAAGTGCCATTGCAATTCCCAACCAGTTTACAAAAGTTTTTAATGAGATAGGCGTCAGTTTGGCTCAGTTGTCACGCGCTTTCGTGTCATGACAGCTGCAGCTTCTCGTCCGCGCAACTATTTTTGTATTATTCTTTAATATTTTTCTGTTTCAATCTGTTGTTTAATGAATTAATTTAAATCGTCAGCTCGTCATTTTCAGACTGACTGAGAGAAGGCCTTTCGGTGCATATGTCGAGGCAGCAGAATTTACACACCATTTTTGTGGTACAAAGACCATGATTTTCAAGTGTAATACTCTGCACTTGCCCAGCATTGTAACCAATAAGAAGCGGCCACAATGCTGGGCAGGACTACAGAGCATTTCACCAACTTAAAATACTCACATTAAATTGGAACATTTGTTGCAAGTACCTAAAATATCCCATCAATGGTGTTATCATCTTCACAGACCACCCATAAGATGCATTCAAAAGTGGTCACCGTCGTCACCGAGGCAGTTTCGCTAAGCTTTAAGCGATCACAATTCTTTGAGGACTCAAAAAGTTTGTAAAAATGCCTCATTAGTGGTTCATAATCTTTAGTTTCCGTAGCTGTGGCAATGACTAGAGCAAAACGACGCTGTTCGGGTTATGAAGTGTGTGTGTAAGAATCTGTATTCAGAGACTCGCTAGCCCTTTAAATACTCACATGACATTGGGACATATGTGGCAAGTACCTAGAGAGCTAACACCGCTGGATATCCAAACAGTGGTGTTATCATCTTCACCGAGGCAGTTTCGCTAAATTTGAAGCGATCATAATTCTTTGACATCTCGAAAAGTTTGTTGAAATTCCTTATTACTGGGTGATTATCTTTAGTTTCCTTCGCTGTGGTAATGACTAGAGCAAAACGATGCTGCTAAAAAAAAGTTAATTTTTGATAAAATTATGTGTTGTTTGTTTTTCATTAAGAAGGACGTATTTTCATACCTAAAATACCTAAAATTTTAAGTAAATTAATATCTAATATAAAAATAAATTTAAATATAGACCTTATACTTAAAATAGCGTTTGAAACGTTTTCAACGTTTATCCTATTTTGAATTTTTGTTTTACCAAATTCACTTGGCTGAAAACCCGCTCGACTACGGCATTCGAACAAGGCAGTGACAGCATTTGCAGTTTCCGCCAGAATACCTTTATTTCAGAACTTCATTCCACAACTTTACAGTGTCATCGACATTTTCCCATTGTTCCAGGGTAATGTCATTGTACTCACGTTCAATTTTATCAATGTTGGGAGTACCAAAATACTCCAGGATTAGAGTGACGCTGTTTTTTTTTAATTTTCAAAATATTTTCAACAGAAAAAGCAAAAAAACAAATATGCACAAAGCGCTCCATTGAACTGGTTTGCTTTTTTGCACCCAAATCACTCAATTTTGCAATTATGCTACATTTACAACATTTAAATCTATGGGATCCTTCGTCATCCACTCCTTAAACTCTGTGCTCTGCAGCCATACATCTCGGACATTTTGTTTTTACACTTCTTTTGGCATAGTCAATCTATTTTGTTTTGTTTCGCCAACCAATTTCACAATATTAGCGATGGAAGTCGCGCCAATTTAGGTGCCAACTTTTGAGGGAAATTATTCGATAAAAGTTAATATCGATACTTTGCCAATAGAAATACATTTTAAAACATTTCAACCTTCAAACTCAATTAAAAGAACTCTCAAAATTGTGTAAAAGTAATTTGTTAAAATTCCTCAATACTGGGTGATAATCTATAGTTTCCTTAGCTGTGGTAATGACTAGAGCAAAACGGCGCTGTTCTGGGTATGAAGTGTGTGTAAGAACCCGTATTCAGAGACAAAACTAGGTTCTCGTCCGCGCCATAATTTTTGTGTTTTAAGCGATCGACTATTTAAGTTGCAATCCCTGTTTCTTAATGAATTTAACACTTTCCAAATCCATTTGAAGCACCAGCTTCTCATTTTCACACATACTGGAAATGGCCTTCAGTGCATATTCCTATGCATTTGAACTTTTTTGGTACAAACACCAAAGATTTTGTAATACCAACATTTGAAAAGTACTCTCCACTTGCCCAGCATTGTTACCAATAAGGAGCGGCCACACTGCTGGGCAAGACTACAGAGCATTTCACCAGCTTAAAATACTTACATAAAGTTAGAACATTTGTAGCTAGTACCTAGAGAGCAAACACCGCTGGATATCCAATCAATGGTGTTATCATCTTCACAGAGGCAGTTTCGCTAAACTTTCGACGATCACAATTCTTTGAGCACTCAAAAAGTTTGTAAAAATGCCTCATTAGTAGTTCATAATCTTTAGTTTCCTTAGCTGTGGTAATGACTAGAGCAAAACGACGCTGATCGGGTATGAAGTGTGTGTAAAAACCCGTATTCAGAGACAAACTAGGCTCTCGTCCGCGCAACAATTTTTGTGTTTTAAGCAATCGACTATTTTAAGTTTTCAGTTTCTATTTTCAGTTTCAATCCCTGTTGCTTAATGAAATTAACACTTTCCAAATCCATTCGAAGCATCAGCTCCTCATTTTCACACTGACTGGGAGAAGACCTTTCGGTGCATATGTCAAGGCAGCAGAATTTACACACCACTTTTTTGGTACAAAGACCATGATTTTCAAGTGTAATACTCTGCACTTGCCCAGCATTGTAACCAATAAGAAGCGGCCACAATGCTGGGCAAGACTACAGAGAATTATTTCACCAGCTTAAAATACTCACATAAAGTTAGAACATTTGTAGCAAGTACCTAGAGAGCAAACACCGTTGGATATCCCATCAGTGGTGTTATCATCTTCACCGAGGCAGTTTCGCTAAACTTTCGACGATCACAATTCTTTGAGCACTCAAAAAGTTTGTAAAAATGCCTCATTAGTGGTTCATAATCTTTAGTTTCCTTAGCTGTGGTAATGACTAGAGCAAAACGACGCTGATCGAGTATGAAGTGTGTGTAGGAACCCGTATTCAGAGACAAACTACAATAGTATTTATATGACAGCTGCAGGTTCTCGTCCGCACAACAATTTTTGCAATCGCCTTGAGACGTACAAAATCCACCAAAGTAAGTGGAAATGCAGGTAATTTCTTTTTAATTTTTGCTCTTGCTTCGTGTTAGTCATAAACTTGAAGCGATTGTTATTGATGGCATTTGGTAGAAGAATGTGTGATACTTGCTACTTAAAATTTATATTTCTCTTTAACTTGCACCGGAATATTTAATATTTTTCCAAAATGACACAAATTGGCACAAACCCGGAGTTTAAGGCTTGACTCCGGAAGAATAAATCTGATACCTCTTGAGATACCTCTGCAGTTGTTGCAAATGCACAACATTCTACCTCCCAAAATTAGCAAAGCATTGTTTTTTGGGAAGTATTCTTCGTAGAAGATATTGAAAAACTACAATGAAACTATAGTTTTGGAGTTAATGAAAGAATTTTTGAGTTGTCAGCCTGACGATGAGTGGCCAGAGAGACTTCGGCGCTGCTGGAAGGCGGCCCATTTCCAATAAGTTGTTTTACGATTTGTAGCCATTATCGGTACTCTTACCGAATAAAAAGCAGAAAAAAAAGTTTTGAAAAATCTTCATTCGTTTTTATTTTATGACCAAAAAAAAACCGTGTACCAAAACAATTGCAAGTACTAGGTGGATACGGGTCGTCGTTCGACATGCGAAATGCTGGGTCGATTATAAGGTCCTTCCTAGTTTCCTTAAGCCAGCGATGCCCAGCCGTATGCTCTTTGAGTACGTTTTGTTTTTGTAATTGCACCGAAGATAGGAAATCAATGATCGTATACATGCAGGGCGCGACGTATACAAAACGACACACATGCAAACGATTTCGTGTGTGTGCGTCGCTTAGAACAAAAACCGGATTTGTTCTCTTCTTTGATTGGCGTTTACGCGCGCAAGCAAACTGACCAACAACAATTTTATTATTGGTATTGGTGCTTTTCTTTGTGAGTATTGGTGAGTGCTCTGTCGTATGCTGCTTTTGGGCAAGCCTGCCTTAAGCTAATAGGCACAACTGTGGCCTACGGTAAGAATGAGGACGAGAAACTTTATCACGCTTGCGCTTTTTCCAGCTTTTTTTGTCGAAAAATATAGCTTCTTTTTCCTCTCCGTCCCGCCGAAAACGGATTGTTTTGCTTGGCAAATGTTGGCAACACTGTTACCGGTTGATGCTGTGCTGCGTTGCTTCTTAAGATGTTTGTTTTCGGTCTTTTTCTTTTGCTCTTCTGTGCTTGTACCATTTTCTTCTTTACGTTCTTCATCCAAGTACTCCGGCCCCTCTGGGCAAAACTTGCTTGCTCTCCCCTTAGTAGGACACAAATTAAATGGATTATCTTTCTTTTACATAATGATTATTTGTCTTTTGAATCTTCAGAGTTTGCTGGTTGTTTATCCACAGTTTGAAATTTCTCAAAGACAATTCGATTCTTGCAGACCTTGATGTGTTCCTACAGACAAACTACAATGTTATAGCGAACACAATTCTTTGAGAACTCAAAAAGTTTGTAAAAATGCCTCATTAGTGGGTCATTATGTTTAGTTTCCGTAGCTGTGGTAATGACTAGAGCAAAACGACGCTGTTCGGGTATGACTTCTTTTAATGACGCTTCTAATGCTGCTTGTTTGTCGATTGTCTCCATGTTATCCAAAGTTTCAATGACTTCGGAGAAACGTTTTTTTTTTTCTGGTACCGCCGCATCATCTGTTTGAGGTCTCTTTAGGTTGAAAATTGAGGCTTAGAGTTTGTGGTAAAGTTGGCGCCAGCAATTCACTAAAAAGCACAGCTGAACCCTCAACACTTTTTTCAGTGCGATCAGCCCACTGACAAAACAGAAAAAAACACTTTTTTTTCCCTCCTCATGTGTTTTCTGTTTCGCATTTTCGGTTGATCAAAACAAACGAGACAGACCGTCAATAACAACTGAACGTCAACATTAGTGTGCTAAGATTGCCAAAAATTGACAAAAAATGCCAAAAAACGCCAATAAATGCCAAATTTGGTATTTTTATGGTAAACTCACACTCTTTTTCCTGCTGTTATTTGTTAAAAAAACATGTATAATGATTTGAAAGCACAACAAAAAAATTTAAGAATATGAAAAGCGGATCGTTAATGCCCAAAGGCGTAGCTAGGGGGCGTCTCTTTCCCTAAATCACAGATTTTGGGTCTGGAAATTCACGTTTTCATTCATACCGAAAAAATCGTGTTGGAAGAGGAGGAAAATGAGGAAGCAAGAAGCAGACACCAGCGTCTTAGTTGCCTGCACACTGTTGGTCCATCTAAAACCTCTTCTGATCTTTGGGTCACAACACCCGGTTGATACGCAACTCCAAGTCGATAACCAAATTGAGACTCTATCCGCAAGGTAGGTATCAACGCACAACCACCACCATCTCCCGCAATGTGAGCAGCCTAGGGCTAATGCTCATTCCGTGGTGGGCTTCTCCCCTTTTAGCCCCGACGGGCTTGGTTCAGGGAGTATCGACTGGGGTCCGCAGCGTTTTCAGTCAAGTCCGTCATGACGTCCCTCATTATCATGTCCCTTGCGGGACGTACTTATACACAATAGTTGGAGACAATACACTCAAAACTTTCGTATGAGCGCCAACAGTTTTAACTGCTTCCTTGGCTCCAAAGTGAAACACCCTCTCCAGATGCGTTACAAATCTCATGGTGTGCAAGTTCAATAAAAAATATAATAAATTTTCATTATTTAATTGTTTTCATTTCATTAAACTAAGTATTGCTGTAGAGTTGCTCTATATCGGCCCGGGCAAGCAACAACTATGTTACCGCCTTTTTCTGCACTGCGAATTGCTGCTGGAGCTGAAGTCTCTCCATGTCAGCTGCATCAAAATGCTTCTTATTTGTTAGGTCTTAAGGCCTTTTTCCAGAACAAATAAAAATTTATGTCACGAAATTTTCATTTATTTTTGTTAAGTGGATTGTAAGACCACACAGTCTTTAAAAACCCTCAAAAATACCCAAAACGGCTTGCCGCTGCAGCCAAATAGTAGGGTCACACTGATTGGTCAGCCGCTCGAATTCAAAATGTTTTATCAAATTAAAGTTCAAACAATTTTAAAATCACCTCACTGCTTTCAAAGTCATAGGATGTACTACCACAAGTGTGCGCGACTCCTGATCCTTGGTAGAGAAAGTCTTGAGGCACTTAAAATTAAAAAATATGGAAAACTAATGAAAAAGAGTGCAAATCTATGTGCTAATATACATATTTATTACTTTTTGTACATTTTTGTTGCATCTCGCTTTTGCCTTCAATTTGTTCGATGTTGTCCGGAAAAATGTGCTGCAAGTTATTTTTATTTTCAATTTAGTTCAGCAAACCGACTGTGCTTGCAATCCACACAAGCCATCGATGTGGCAACGCTATGATGAGAACATTAATTATGAGAACAGCTTATTACCTCATGGCGTTGCCAGATCGATAGCTTGTATGGAGTGTAAGAACAGCTGATTAGCTGAAACTAAAATGAAAATAAATAGCTTGCAGCACATTTTTTCGGACAGGATTGCCCAAAATGGAAGTAAAAACTAAGCGCAACAAAAAAAAA
The DNA here is from genome assembly GCA_037044535.1 of Lordiphosa magnipectinata. Lineage (NCBI taxonomy): Eukaryota > Metazoa > Arthropoda > Insecta > Diptera > Drosophilidae > Lordiphosa > Lordiphosa magnipectinata. The sequence continues at coordinate 220,646 of JBAMBO010001982.1, forward strand.
TTTGACGGAAAGCTTTTAACGGGATGATAAAATCGCTTTCCGATGCCCATTTTGTAAAGAATGCATGGGCTAGCATTAGTTCCGAGTTTAACAAACCTGGTAAGCTTCTACATTCTTATACTAAGTCTACCACATTCAATTAATAAATGTTATTGGCTTTCAGTTAATAACTGCAAATCGGCTTGGGCGTTCGCTTTTTAACGAGGGATGTTTCTTCTTTGAGGAAACATCCACCCAAGTTGATGACTCCGCCGATGTGTCTTCGATCGGATCACAAGCGTACTCATACCAAAAACCTCGCAAGAAGCGCAAGCCCGAAGACTCGCGTGGATCTGCAGCTTCCTCGCTAAACCGAAGAAGGAAGTGCGTGATGCTTTCCAATATTGGGAAGTGCTGTTAAGTGGTATGCCGGAGGCTAAGCAACGAAAGGTGGAAATGGAGGTGACTCAACTGCTGCTCGCTCGAGCCAATGCAAACGATAATGTTTAGACATTCCCACAAAGTGCACAAACACACACTTACATACATATATGTATATATATATATAGAAAATAATGAATAAAAGAACTCATAAAATAGCAGCATTTTTTTATATTTAACTTTTATTTGTTTAATATTTAATGAAAAGAATATTTTTACTCCCAAGGAACCAGGGCTTAATACCGGTACCGGTACAAGAACCGTTAACCGAAATAAAACGTTTCAAATCAATTACCGGAACCGATAAAAATTTTTTCTTAAGAACCGAAAACCGCTTACCGTTATTAATGGAACCGATAGAACCGGAACGAAACCGAAACGTTGGTACCGGTACAGTTTCGGTTTTTTTTTACCTATGCAGAGCGCATCGTAGGTTTGGTCTCGAGTTGCAGCTCTACATACAAGATGCTAATATATTTGCTGGCGAAAGACATTTTCAACATTTGCTCCAGTTTTGCGGCTGCAGATAATGTCTTTCTTCTGCACCGGAAAGTGTGGGACTCAGTTCGCGAAATTGTACGCATATTAGAACTAGCGGAGGTGGCCACAACTAAACTTCAACCGAAAATCTTGTTTTGGGTGATTTTTATTCCATTTGGATACACTGGATCTCTAGCAAAACAGTTACTGGTTTCCATTAAGACTTTTCTCGCACTTAAGCGTGTTTGAAACCATGAAAACATTCTTAACTGGTGGTCAGAATCCTCCACAAAATTCCCAGAACTGTATGAGATTTCAAAAGTCGTGCTACGCAGGTTCTCTGACGATAAATTTATAATGAATCCGCTAAGCAGTTGTATGGACTCAACCACATTGAATGCAGTTATGTTACTTCGAGCAAATCACAAGAATGCTATATTAGTTACATAAGACGTGGACGTACCGGTATACCGAAATAAAAATCTGGGTACCGTATCGAAACCGAAAACCGATATTAATTGAAAACCGAAACAGAACCTTTAACCGAAACATTAATTTCGGGACGTACCGGAACCGGGACCGGAACCGCAATTCGTTTCGGGACTAAGCCCTGATTTTTATACTCTGTAACGAAGGTACATAGAGTATATTAAGTTTGTGCAAAAGTATGTAACAGGGAGAAGGAATCGTTTCCGACCCTATAAAGTATATATATTCTTGATCAGCATCAACAGCCGAGTCGATATAGCCATGTCCGTCTGTCCGTCTGTCTGTCCGTCCGTCCGTATGAACGAAGAGATCTCAGAGATGGTAAGAGATGGAGGTTTGACATGTATGGGGCATATATTTCTTATACTTGCAGGCAGATCAAGTTTATTTTCAATTTTTGCCACGCCCCCTCCCGCCCCCGCAATTTGGAAAAAACGTCATATCTCCTACAGTTTTGAAGATAGATCGTTCGTACCTTCTAGAGATATCTTGTAAACAAAATTATTTATCGATTTGCTGAAGGAATGATAAAGATCGGATGAACGATACTCAAGTTATGAGCAAAAAACGGCCAGTAAACACCGCCCACCCATCACCACAGCATTCTATTGAACGGCAATCTTAGTGAGAGAGAGAGAGAGAGAGAGAGAGAGAGAGAGAGAGAGAGAGAGTGAAACTTAGAGATGAGCGCGTATAACTCGTGAGCAAATGCGAGCTGAGACGTTAAGGGTACAGAGTATGTTATAGTCGGGCTTGACCGACTTTCTTTCTTGTTTAACTTCCTTAAGTACCTTTCAAATTTTGTTGGTCTCGTTGGTATCAAAATTTTTATGTTGGGAGCGAACGAGAAAGAAACAACGCAGCCAACTAAAATCTTTTCCTTGTTTGTTACATTGTTCTTAATGAAAACGTAAGTATTCAAAAATATGGTTGTTGTTTGCGCGATCGCCCTTTTCAGGTCACCCTCTTTCTTAAACATGCTTATGTACGGCCGGTGCTGTAGCAAGGCTTACGTGGCCAACATTCAAAACAAAAACATACTCACACGCTTTTACGTTACACAAGGGACTCTCACGGGTCACACGCAGTACGCCTAGGCGTCACTTACCTTACCTTACTTACTTCTGCAGAAGTTGTAAATACGAAGAAGAGGAGAAAACGGTACAACTCCATCTTTGCCATTGCCCCGCTTTGAGTAGAAGTAGACTTAGGACATTTGGTCAACCTCTGCTACTCAACCTGTCGAAGATATCCGGGCTAGAGATATCAGGTTCAATTAAAAGGTTAACAGGGAATAAATATGGCTTCGCAATGGGCCCAGAGTGGCCTAAGTGGGTTAACGCAACCTAATCTAACCGAACAACATCTGTGCATTATGTTCTATGATTTATTTTGATATGGACCTTAAATCATGCCACCAATATTTTTCATTTAAAAATAATAATTTTTTTTGGAAAAAATTTTTATTAAATTTCTCTGTGCAGTGTCAGCAACAACCAGATTGAACTGGATATAAATCGGAACTATTATTTCTCTGTGGGATTTGATTGTGGTCAACTTTTCTTCAACTAGCTTGAACCCATTCTAACCAGCTATTGTCGTCTCATACTTTTACACTTACACTCGCGTTTAAAAGCTCGACAAGCAACAAATGAGAAATATATTTGGAGACTTTGCACAAGAGTAAGCGATACGAAAAGTCAGTCAAACGCACAGCTTTTTTGGAAGTTTTCACTGTGGTAAAGAAATGGCTTAGCCAGATTTCGGGCTGTTTTAAATACACGCACTTCGCTATTGATAACGAAACGCCACCCAAGAGACAGGCTAAGAGATCGCTTGCTGTGCAATCGGTTGGAACATCAGCAGCTTATCTCGCCGCTGTCGCTCATTTGGCATTTAGTTTGTTAGCGTCTGTTGACTTGTAAGTATATATTGTCGCACCATGAGTTGTCCCTATGCAGGAAATGGGTAAGAGTTCCCAATGGATGTAACGACTTATAGCGGAAATTGATTAAATTTTGTTTGTTTTGGTTAGAAATGAACATGATGAGGCAGCCATACCGCTGTCCAATGAAGTGGGTAAAATCTATGGAGAATACTTAATGTTGGATAAACTATTGGATGCACAGTGTATGATGTCAGAGGAGGATAAGCGACCAGTACATGATGAGCATTTGTTTATAATTACGCATCAGGGTAAGTTATATGCTCAGTTGGAAAAGTTGAAACTAATCTCTCCCTTTGTATGTTAGCCTATGAACTGTGGTTCAAACAAATCATTTTTGAATTCGATTCAATACGCGTTATGCTGGATGCGGAGGTAATCCATGAGACGAAAACGTTGGAAATTGTGAAGCGACTCAATCGCGTTGTGCTGATACTTAAGGTATGCTTTGAACTTGATACATAGCTCACTTGCTTTTTTTATTGTTCAGTTATGCAATTGCTCCTGGAGATTACTCAGTTGCTGTTTTTTGGTTCAGTTGTTCGAATAAGCTAGCGAGAGGGAGAGCAAGCGAGCCCCTGATCAAGTGAAAGATCAACTGTGGAACTCAACTCAAAGAAGAGCCACTGAGTGGGCCACTGAACAACTGAACAAAAAAGAGCAATTAGGACTATTTTTTGTTCAGTGGCTCTTTTCCTGTTCAGTTGGTCAAATAAGCAAGAGAGAGAAAAAGTCACTGAATATAATAGAGCAATTTGAACCTTTTTTTGTTTAGTAGCTTTTTTCAAGAGAAGCGAGCAAGCGAACCACTTATCAATTAAAAGAGCAGCTGAACCACTGAGCATAAAATAAGTGTGCCACTGAACAACTGAACATAAAAGAGACTTATAGAACTTTTGTTTTTTATCAGTAGCTGTTTTCTGTCGTGTTTTTCAAGTGAGCATGCGAACCACTGATCAAGTGAACAAGCAGTTGAACAACTGAACCAAAAGGAAACAGAAAGTGAGCCACTGAACAAAGAAGAGCAATTTAGTCCCACTTATTGTTCAGTTGCTCAGTTCTTATTATTTGTTCAGTTGTTCGAATGAGCAAGAGAGACAGAGCAAGCGAACCACTGATCAAGTGAAAGAGCAGCTGAACAACTAAACAAAAATAAAGTGAACCACTGAACAACTGAACATAAAAGAACTGTTAAGACCTTTTTGGAGCCTAGTTTCCTTACAAACGTCCGACTGGAGGACTAAAACTAGAAAAATATTGGGTGCAAGTGTGGGAAGAGGGGTTAACAGTGGATTAACAGTGACTTAACAGTGACTAAACAGTGACTTGACAGTAAATTGACAGTGACTTGACAGTGACTTGGCAGTGACTTAACAGTGGCAAAACAGTGAATTGAAAGTGACTTGAAAGTGACTTGAGAGTGACTTGACAGTGACTTGACAGTGACTTGACAGTTACTTAACAGTTACTTAACAGTGACTAAACAGTGACTTGACAGTGACTTGACAGTGAATTGACAGTGACTTGACAGTGACTTGGCAGTACCTTGACAGTGACTTGGCAGTGACTTAACAGTCACAAAACAGTGACTTGAGAGTGACTTGACAGTGACTTGACAGTGGCTTGACATTTACTTAACAGTAACTTGACAGTGACATAACGGTGACTTAACAGTGACTTACCAGTGACTTAACAGTGACTAAACAGTGACTTGACAGTAACTTGACAGTGAATTGACAGTGACTTGACAATTGACTTGACAGTGACTTGACAGTGACTTAACAGTCACAAAATAGTGACTTGAGAGTGACTTGAGAGTGACTTGACAGTGACTTGACAGTTACTTAACAGTAACTTGCCAGTGACATAACAGGGACTAAACAGTAACTTAACAGTGACAAAACAGTGACTAAACAGCGACTTAACAGTGATTGCACAAAGACTTGGCAAGTACACTGTCAAGATTACTTAACAGTAACTTGACAGTGACATAACAGTGACATAACAGTGACTTACCAGTGACTTAACAGTGACTAAACAGTGACTTGACAGTGACTTGACAGTGAATTGACAGTGACTTGACAAGTGACTTGACAGTGACTTGACAGTGGCTTGCCAGTGACATGACAGTGACTTGACAGTGACTTGACAGTGACTTGGCAGTGACTTAACAGTCACAAAATAGTGACTTGAGAGTGACTTGAGAGTGACTTGAGAGTGACTTGACAGTGACTTGACAGTGGCTTGACCGTTACTTAACAGAAACTTGACAGTGACATAACAGTGACTTAACAGATACTTACCAGTGACTTAACAGTGACTAAACAGTGACTTGACAGTGACTTGACAGTGAATTGACAGTAACTTGACAGTGACATAACAGTGACTTAACAGTGACTAAACAGTAACTTAACAGTGACAAAACAGTGACTAAACAGCGACTTAACAGTGATTGCACAAAGACTTGGCAAGTACACTGTCAAGATTTACTGGGCGTCACTTTGTGGCTCTTTTTTGTTTAGTTGGTCAACTGAGTAAGAGAGTAAGAGAGCAAGCGAACCACTGAACAAGTGCAACAGCAGCTGATCAACTGAACAAAAAAGAGCAATTTAAACCTTTTTTGTTCAATTGCTAAGTTGCACTTTTCTGTTCAGTTGTTCCAATAAGAAAGAGCAAGCGTAACAACCATCAAGTAAAAGAGCAGCTGAACAAGTGAACATAAAAGAGCAATTTATAACTTTTTTCTTGGTTTTGTTGGTTTTGTTCTATTCAGTTGTTCTACTACTCATATCTTTACTTAACCCATCCCTTCCCTTTCCCCCCACCCAGCTTCTGGTCGACCAGGTACCCATACTGGAAACCATGACTCCCCTTGATTTTATGGATTTTCGTAAATATTTGGCCCCTGCTTCGGGTTTTCAATCGCTACAATTTCGCTTGATTGAAAATAAACTCGGTGTGCTCACCGAGCATCGTGTCAAGTATAATCAAAAGTACTCGGATGTCTTTGGGAATGATGCACAGGCTCTGAATGCCATACAAAACTCGGAGCATGAGCCATCTTTGCTGGAGCTCGTCCAACGTTGGCTGGAGCGTACACCTGGCCTGGAGGAGGATGGTTTTAATTTTTGGCAAAAATTTCAGCAAAGTGTTGATCAGTTTTTGGCCGCTCAAGTGCAGAGTGCCATGGAAGAGCCCGTGGAACGGGCCAAAAACTATCGTCTCATGGATATTGAGAAACGGCGTGAGGTCTATCGTTCCATTTTTGATCCTGTGGTACATGATATGCTGGTCAAGCGTGGAGATCGCCGGTTTAGTCATCGTGCTTTGCAGGGTGCCATCATGATCACCTTTTATAGGGATGAGCCGCGCTTTAGTCAACCGCATCAGCTGTTGACTTTACTCATGGACATTGATTCGTTGATCACCAAATGGCGCTGTGAGTTTTCAAGTATCAAAAACGTGTTCATAAAGTAACTTTTACTTTCGCTTACAGACAATCATGTCATAATGGTGCAACGCATGATTGGATCCCAGCAATTGGGCACTGGCGGCTCATCCGGCTATCAATATCTACGCTCCACACTGAGGTGAGTTGGTCTGGTCTGGTTTATTTGGAGATATTTCATTTGCCTTTTTTTTTGATTTCGCAGCGATCGCTATAAAGTATTTCTGGATCTGTTCAATCTATCAACATTTTTGATACCACGCGAGGCTATTCCACCGCTCGATGAATCCATACGCAAAAAGCTAATCCATCGGAGTGTGGGATATCAGATTGATTGAATTTGACCTGTTGATACTTTTTGTTATGAAAAATTATATTTGTGAATGTTTCTTATCAGGCTGTGTTTTTGTATTTTGTTTTGTGTATTAGTTATAACCCTGAATGTTGATTTCGATGAAATGGAAATACGATGAGTATACATTGAAGTGATTTCGATTTTCACTTTCGAACAGAGGTCTGAATTCTTGATAGTATGTGAAAGGAAAGGTTCTTCCACATAAATCTGCCTGACGAAAATCTTAGTTTTTGTGTGACAAATCTTAATAAAATTTGCAATATTTTATTAATTTGAAGCTGAAATTGTTGAGAAAATACTAAAAGCTTACACCACTCTGACAGCACTGTTTCCCCATAATCGCTCGTTGCTATCACCACGTAATACAATAGCTGCAATGTAGCACAATGCGCAACTTCGATTTTCTCAGATGACAATGGTTCGATGATACCAGGCACATGCGACGCCCCAGGATATATGTAATAATAGCACATTATTTCCATCTAAAGTCACACATTCTCACTATAATTATTAATATTATTATAATACCCCTAGAACTACATGACTTCCTCATTTTCCCCAATTCCAAGTTTCACAGTTTTTTCCTCAATTTTTATTTCTGAATTTTGGTATTCTTAGTTTTAATTGGCCAAGTTCTTATAGGGAATCGATTTAGTGTCAACTTTTGACAGTTCTTCTGCGATATGAAGCCGAAAGTCGAATGATCCTACAACTTTATTAGCTAATATATAGTCGTTCTTGAATTTTCAAGAATTTCGCTCTTGGAATCGAGATTAATTCGTTCTAAATGTTCTCAATTTGGTTATTTATAGGCAAGAAGAGAGTGGACTCGCTCTCGCAGAGAGAGAGAGAGCTCGTGAGCTGTAAACAACCCTTCTGTTCTTATTTAAGAAGTTGGGAGAGAGCGAGTGCGGCTAACTTGTTAAGTATATCTTGGTTGAGAGAATAGCGTTGGACTCGCTCTCGCAGAGAGTTGTTCAGTGTTGCCAAATCAGCTTTTTTCCCGTCATATCTGGCTTTTTTTATAACCGTATTGGGGGGTAAATTTAGAAACAGCGGTAAGCGGGAATTCCAGCTTTTATAAAAATGATTTCGGCTTTTTTTCAGCTTTATTCTTATTTTGGAGTCATTTGCAAAACTTATAAGCAAATCGATAGTAATTGCCACCTCTAAAGTTTAGGAAACAATCATCTCAAAGTTTACAAATAATTGATTAAAATGCCAACAGTTTTCAAACAAGAAAGTCGTAAAGTCTGGCTGCAGAACCCGGAGCTTAAAGCTTTGCTCAGGAAGAATGATTCTTATACCTCTTGAGTTTACCGAAGTTGTTGCAAATGCACATCATTCTACGACCAAAAAAAACTAAACATTGTTACCATTTTGAAAGTACTTTTCGTAGAAGGTATTGGAAAATTACGATGAAACTAAAGTTTTGGAGTAAAGTAAACGCTTCCAAGGACTCTGGAGGTAATGAAAGTCTTTTTAAGTTAGCCTCGTTTGCGACTTAGATGTTGTCCTTGTCATGGTCCAACGCTGAAGTTGAGCGTGTCTTCAGTCAGGTTAATATAGTAAAATCAAAACTCTGAAATCTAATGGAGGTGAGCACACTCAATTCAATATAATGTATAAGATATTGGATATTAGTGAAAGTGAAATAAAGAAATTAAATTAAAATTATAGTCAGGCATGTTCTCAATTTCATTACTTTCTGAAAAGTAAATCGAACGCAATTCCGCTTCGGTTTCGTTTTTTGTTTTCAATTCCGAATGAAATGGCTTTCGTTTTACTTTTTGCAAACCAAAATTAGATACATGAGAGCGAAACCAAAATTCCATTTTTTTATGTAAATCTAGAAACTGAAAGAGTGCGTAAATTGGCAATTACTTTTCATTCCACCGACCAACAAGCATTACTTTTCAAAACGAAAAAATTTTTCGTTTTGGTGTTGCGAGAACACGAATCGATTCCACTTTCGAAAAGTTGAAAGGAATTGAGAACATGCCTGAATATGTGTAGTATATGTAGATACTGATTACGTCGTCATGAGAAATGCCGCTTCGATTTAGCCAGATTTTTTAGCCAGTCCGGCAAGTTATGCCCCTACTCACAGCTGGGAGTGGTCAGAGATTTCCCCGGGGATAATTATAGAGAGACGTTTTTAGAGAGAAGAGAGAGAGATCTGTTGAGAGCAGTTGATAGAGATCATTATAATTTTGACATAAGACCCGAAAACAATTGTGCTGGGCATAATCAGTTGTGCATCTGGGCAATATTAAAGGTAAATAGTTTCTAGTTGGCCTAGAAGGAACGGAAAAGTTAAGGCGACCTAAGAGCTCGATAGAGTCTACATCACTAATGATTAGCTTATGAAGCAAAAAAACGCCTGGGACTGTTCTACGATTAGCTAACGAAGGAAGGTTAATAAGCAAGAGTCTGCTGGAGTACGATGGCAGACGAAGGTTAAGGTCCCAATGTAGTCCAGCAAGAATTGCTTTTGTACTGATTCAATACGAACAGGAAGCGGTACTATGCCTACACATTGCCAAACACACGACGATTGCGACAAGTGATCATATTTTCATCAATACATACGATAGCTCGTAAATAACTCTCAACCATTTTTTCAGTTCGCTCTGCTCACGTCACTGACCGAAAAACCAAATATAAAAGGGGCCTGGGCTTTCCGCAGCCGAATGTGTTCTGTTATCGCGCTCACTGTTAAGTGGCTGTGATTGACCACACAGCAATGATCGGTCTGACAGCAACAGAATATCAAGCCCATCTCAGTCAATTGGTCTTAAATTGCGTGCTTATCGAAGACCAAACTCTCAAAATGTTATTTGAAAAGGTTGCAGACTCTAGAGCTGCTCTAGCTCTAGAGCATATAGTTCGTCGCATACATTCATATAGTTAGCCGAGCCTAACACACCGATGCATACATACGAAGAAGACCTTTTTAATTTGGGAATTAAGCCAAACGGTCCCAAAAAGACCTAAGAGGAAAAAAATCAATAAAATGTGTTTCTCTCCTCTCCCAATAGAAGCAGAGAGCGTAGTTACAGGTTGTTTCGGTACCTCTTTTCAATGTGGTCGCACGAAAGCTGTCGTTTTCTGACAAAGGCAAACGGGGGACCGATTTTTGCGACCTCTGATACATACATATATTTGTCGAAAACGCCAACTTTAATGGCTTAGCAATTTTTTTTTTTGGCAATTTTCACATAATTTTTAGCAATTTTTAGTAACTTTTTTTCCCCAAATCTAGCAATTTTTGCTTCGGAGATTCTGGCAGCACTGAATGGATGATAGCCAAAAGGGTAAGCTGCCTGCCGCCTGTGTTTGAACAAAACCTTATAATTCGCGACGGAATTATAACCCTTTTACACCATATTTCCATATTTGCAACCCTTATACACCAGGGGTGCCCACGGCCTATACGCACAGCGTGTTGTTGTTTTGTGCATAGCTAAAGCAGTGCGCATAGGCACTCATACAGACAGTGTATAGCTGTATTTAGCATTCATCGCTGCTGTGGGAGAAATTGCTCAGAATGTTAGATTGTAATTTCGTACAAGAAATGATTCGAATTAGAAAATTCACCGTAAAGCAGCATGTGCAATGGTTCTGGCGGTGGCAGCAACTCTGGTAATTTAACCTTGCTGACAGCGCAACACAATTCAGGCATTTCAATGCTGACAAACGGCACAAACGGAACTGATGCGAGCTCACAGTATTGAATGTTTGGCTCATATCGAAAGGCTGCCTGTTCAATGTTTGAATGAAGAATTTGTGGTTGCCGATGTTATTGTTCTCACGCCCGAACTTCACTTCTTCTCAATCGTTCAATTGCATCTGAACAAGGTTAAAAATGTAATGACCGCCCACTGCGCCACGTATTGAAACTGTAATTGCATGGACCTGAAAAACTCGACAAAAATCATTCCACACTTGAAAGAAAATCACACATTTTGATTGTTTTTTTTTTTTTCATTTTTCATATATTTTTGCTTTTGTTTAAAATTTATTTTTGAGTCATTTACTCAGTCATATATTTAAATTTTGTTATATACCATTTGTTGTTGTTGTTGTTGTTGTTGTTTTTGTTTTAAATAATCTTTCTGTAATTTGTTCACTTGCTTTTTGAGGCCAAGTTGTTGCTTGCCACACCACACACATACTCGTACATCTCTGCATATGCTGTTGCTCTCTCTCTTTCTCTTTCTGTCTCTCGCTCACAATATATATATAATTTGTTGTTTGTTTTCCATACATATGATTACTTACTAATTTAATACACTTTTCTGTTGTAAAACAACACACAAAAACAAACCAAAAATTTTGCAGAAAGAAACTCAATTAAATTTTTCACTACAATTGCATAGAAAAAATGAAAGAGCTATGGCTGATATATTCAATAATTCAATTTTGGAATTTTTCAATTTATGTATTACATAATCATCTAGTTATATATCCATGTATATATATATTTATATATAATATGCAAATCCGGCTGCTTTCTAGGTTAAGTTTCAGCTTGATCCAAATGAAACATAAAATTTATGTGGCGCCTAAAACTGCGCTTTAGTTTTTGTTTTGTTGTTGTTTGTTTCCTGCTTAACTATACATGTGGCTTGCATGTGTATGTATGTATGTATTTATGTACGTGGGTATGTACTATGACTAAGTTCGTTTTCTTGCATGTGTTTTGTCTTTGTCTAACCTGCACTAAAAACACTAACTAACTCGCTCTAATTCGAGCGCTCTCACTGCGTTGCGTTGTTCTATGTGTCAAGTATTTCAATTCAATTCAGTGTATATAATAGACATTCAACACAATATTTGGAAATTGGAAATATATATATAATATGTTAAATATGTGTATGTGTATGCTTGTATGTATATATTTGGAAAATATGTCTTTAGATCTGAACTTATGTTATGCTATGTAATGTAATGCCTGTTTCAAGTGGCCCAACATTTTGGCACGTCTCTTAAGAAGTAATGGAGATGAGTTATTGTTTTTTTGTTTGTGAATGAATGAAACCCAACCAAACCGAGTTCATTGTTTTTCTTTTTCTTTTTTGCTTCAACATCAACTAATAATAATCACAAATGGAAATCATTTTTTTTTTTGTTTTTACAGCATTTTGGTTTATTTTTTAATATACAACATTATAAAATAATAATACAATTAGTTTTTTAATGTTTAATGATATATTTACTAGGCGGCTGGAGAGAGCCTGAAAAGTGCGATTTTTCTTTGGAATTTGTATACCCTAAAGCTGAAATGCTATTGAAATTAGTTATATGAATACGCAAGGATCAGGGGATTATATAATTTTCTCAGAAAAATGATTTAGAAATTAACTTGGATCAAGTAGAAAACATTTTCTATGGTTCCGCAGGCTTAGGACATTTCAGAATACCTCATACACAGAAGTTCCTACTCACTTTTAATCAATCAACATAACTCAGGGTTGAATAAAATCAGCTTCATACCGCCAAACGTATCGAGCGGTTGAGTGTGAGTTGGCTGATCAAACAGCGAAGCAAACTGAGCGTTGAATAAAATCAACGTCGAGCTATTGAGCGACTTAGTCCACTCTCTGCTCAGTCCTCAATTCACCAGTAAGCAGTGTGCTTGAAGCAAAATGTTGTATGCAAGAGCTTTCAGTACTCTTTGATGCCCTGTCTACCATTGGTATACCAGCAAAGTAAGGTTTGACTTTGCATAATGAACCTCTCCGAGCCATTTGATATCAAAAGAAGTTTTAGACAGGGTGATACCTTATCGTGTGACTTCTTTAATCTGCTGATGGAGTATATATAGGAGTATATACAGATCGGGCATTATCTTTTATAAAGATCTAATGCTACTCGCATATGCCAGTGAACGAGCGGTAAGCAGGGCGTTTTCAGAGATTGAAAATCAGTCTAGACAGATGGGCTTAGCTGTAAACGAGGACAAGACAAAGTGCCTAGTAGCCACGCGCAGTGAGAAAAACAAGAGAGATAGTCGGTCAAGCCCGACTATAACTTACTCTGTACCCTTAATCAGAGTTCCCCAGCGATAGCCCCTGGGGCACGAACATACTCGCCAATTCACACCGAATGCTTGCCGAAGTCATGCATCACTGTGTGTTAGAGAGAGAGACACAGTCACATATTCGCGCTCTCTGCTTGGGGAACCCTGCCCTTAATGTCGCAGCTCGCATTTGCTCACGAGTTATACGCGCTCATCTCTAACTTACTCTCTCTCTCTCTATCACTCTCTCTCTCACTAAGATTGCCTCTGCGGAAAGGAATGCTGTGGTTATGGGTGGGGGGCGTGGTGGGGGGTGTTAACTGACCGTTTTTTGCTCATAGCTTGAGTATCGTTCATCCGATCTTTATCATTCCTTCAGCAAATCGATAAATAATTTTGATTACTAGATATCTCTAGAAGATACGAACAATCTATCATTAAAACTGTGGCAGATATGACGTTTTTTCCAAATTGCGGGGGCGCTAGGGGGCGTGGCAAAAATTGAAAATAAACTTAATCTGCCTTCAAGTATAAGAAATATATGTCCCATACATGTCAAACCTCTATCTCTTACCATTTCTGAGATCTCTTCGTTCATACGGACGGACAGACGGACATGGCTATATCGACTCGGCTGTTGATGTTGATCAGAAATATATATACTTCCTAGGGTCGGAAATGATTCCTTCTCCCTGTTACATACTTTTGCACAAACTTAATATACTCTGTGTACCTTTGGTACAGAGTATAATAAATGACTCCATTGATTGACGATGAGAAACTGTTTTCTTTCTGACCTTACTGACCTGGCAATTGACGTAACTCGTGACAAATGGGATATAAGCCCACAAATATGCCTAAAAAACTGTTTTTGGAAGTTCCAGTTGAAAGGACCAATAACAGCGAACATCATCATAGAAGAAGTCCTTAAAAAAGTTAAGAGCACCAGACTTTTAATCAAATATGTTAACGATTTCTTTGCGATAGTCAGAGAAGAGGACATCCAAACAACTCTACATCTGCTAAATTCTTACCACAAGTACATACAATTTACCTTAGATTTAGAAGCAGACAACAAACTACCATTTTTAGACACAGCAGGAACAGACCAAAACTTATTAATCCGTCACATATATTGCACAATACTCGTAAAGATTCGCCGGAGTCCTGTATAAATGTATGTATAGGTTTTATTGTTGTTTAAATTGTTTCGAGAAAAAATCTTGTTAAATTGTATCTATTCAATGTTGAAGAAGGATCCCGATGAGGGCCCGAAATATATTGGGAAAATATTTAATAACCCAACGTTTTTCATTCATTTGGATGGAAGGGATGACCTTGAGCCGGCGTAACCAAACATTTGGATTATCGAGAATATTTGTAGAAAATTTGACAATTCTGCTAACCAAATTGAGACAATTAAAACGTCTGGTCAACTATTTTGCTTGAAGTTACCGGAACCGTATACCGAAAAGAACCAATTAAAACTCAGAACTAGAACCGGAACTGGAACCGATATTTGAAATTGATTGTATACCGGTATACGAGTACCTATATTTTTGAAACCTAAAAGACCGAAAAGAACCTAAGCTTGTACCGGTACAGTTTCGGTTCTGAGTGCAACGACTAGACTACAAAGCTGACACTTAGTTTTGGGGGATTTTTAAGCAATTTTCAACAAAAAGGAGTCTGGTCTTTTAAAACTTTTGTATTGTAAAATAGAAAATCACGAAACCAGTCTCTTGAAAAATATTGCATCCTTTATTCTTAGGCCCACATTATAATGTCATTCTATTGCTAACCTCGAAACTGAAATGTATTTACTTGTGTTATCCATTTCTGTTCAACTTAAAACTTAATGAGGAAAGCAGCACAATTACTTCAGAAGCAGGACACTACAAATAGTTCAGTATTTTCACAAAACTGATAAATGGCATCAATCAATTTTTCTGAGCTTAAAACGTTTTCCAAATTGAAGTCTTAGGAATTAGGAATTATTTGAAAATAGCCGCCAAGATGTATAAATGTATCGATATTTAAGTGTTAAGGTATTGGTAAAAAAATCGAATGATGGTCACACTGTATAGAGAATGGACGATGACGAAACCGAAAGTAGAACGCAGTAGATAGTAGAAGATGGACGAAGACAGAAGCTGTGATTAAAATGACAAGCAGACAAACAGAGAGACAGAAAGAAAAATCCAAATCGACAAACCGTGAACAGAAAAAACAAGTAAAGAGACATTGTAAATAGAAAACCGTGTTTAAATAGTGAACACCGAAAACCCGAAAAAGCTCTCGTTTATAAAAATAAAGAAATCTCTACAAAGTTTCCACAATTGTGTGGCCTTTGAGAAGGGCAAGTAAGCGTATAACTTTTATTAAGTCTTCGCTAAGAAATCGAATCAATGCATAACCAATGACCGCTCTTTCTTCATATTTTACCGGTTCATATCGGTACGTACCGGTTTACCGAAATAAGAAAGCAGGTACCGGTACGGAAATATTATTAGAGCCAAAACAGAACCTTTTACCGAAACACAAGTTTCGGTACGTACCAGAAGTGGAACCGGAACCGAAATACGATTCGGTTTGATTCCCTGATGAGAATTGTTTGCCAAATTGAATGTATGAAGTTAAATTGAACCAAGAAAGCTAAACCAAATACTAAAATATTCTAATCTAAGTACAATTCATAAGTTAGAATGAACAACAACTGTAAATTATTACTTAAAATATCATTTTTCTTTAATTTTAAGTATATGAACCTATTCAATTGAGCCAAAAAAACCAAAAAAATAATTATAATAAAAAATTTACTAGTGTTCATTAACAAGTTTTTGATTCTTTTCATGGATACCGAAAAGTTAATAAAAAAAAAATATAGCAATTCACTTTTTTGGCATATGTTGAACCTATTCAGTTCAGTGCGTTTTTGAAACAATATTTGTTAATTTGCCAGGGTATACAATCTTCGATATAGCCGAAGTTAAAGGATTTTAGATTGTGAACAAATTGCACTATTTGGATATACAGCATAAATTGTAAATTTAATTATAGACCAAATGTAAACATATTATTTTATTGAGCAATAATTTTGAATAGATTAATTTAAAAATATAAAAAAAAAAATTTGTAATTGCATAACATTTTTCAACTTGTGTTTTCTTAAGTTTTCTGTTTTGTTTTTTTCTTTTTTTTTTTTGCCTTACTTAGCACCCAGCACGTAAATAAATTCATATGATTTGGTTGTATTTTGGTTTTTTTTTTTTTTTGTGTCTTTCTACAACTTAAAATAAACTCAAACCCCCTTAAGAGGGTTGACTTTGGAAATAATTGCATTTCTTGTGTTTTTGTTTTTTTGTTTTAAATATTTATCATAATAATAGTATATAATACGAGTATTTATGCAATTGTGCAGTGTCAGTGGAAAATGTTGTGCTATATTTTCTTGCCACACACTGCACACATATCTAAATTGCTAGGATTCTTTATGGGGGTTTCTCCTGGTCAGTATGACAATTTTTGTATAGGTTGTCGATAAAGTGCCGTTCTGTTAATAGTTTCGTTGTTTCACATAATGGAAAGTGGAAAGTAAGAATCAAGAGATCATTTTTACGTACATATTGTTGTGACTTACACAATGAAACAGCAAGTTTAAGTTGTTACAAGTGTAATTCCATTCAATTTCAATCCGTCTTGGTCAATACCATACCTTTAGTAAGTCAAGTTAGAATTTGGCATTGATTTGCTACTTTCAAAATCTAATAATATTTAACTTGAAATTGTGTATTAATACTGTTTGGTACGCACAACTGTTCTACTGATTCCAGAAAAGAATTTCTGCCGAATTGGCCGCATTTTGAGATTTTGGGTTTTTTTCTAGACAAATGTGCTAAGCAGAACTTGACTTACGGAATCGAGAAAGTTTAACGACCCAAGTAAGCTTAACAATCTTAAGTTTAGAGCTTTGATGCACAACACTTTTCACAATTTGTGGGAGTATGGAGAGCGTAAGAGTAAGTAAGCAACTCGCAGAAGGCTCGTCACAGCTTTGGCGAGCATAAGAGATTGCATCAATGGTTTTCATTTCGCTTTCTTTCGCTCTCTTTTGGTTGTTGTTGGGAGCAAAATAAATTGTACTTTGATTTTTAAAGAGGCTCGCTAGAGACTCGCGAGGAGCCTGCTAAAGGCTCACTAGAGGCTCGCTAAATTTGCTGAAGGCTTGCTAGAGGCTTGCTAAAAGCTTGCTAAAGACTCGCTATATGTTCGCTAGAGGCTTGCTAGAGACTCGCTTAAGGATAGGAGGCTGGAGGCTCGCTTGAGGCTTGCTACAGACTCTCGAGGAGCCCGCTAAAGGCTCGCTAGAAGCTCGCTAGAGGCTTGCTAGAGGCTCGCTAGAATCTCGCTAGAAGTTCGCTAGAGACTCGCGAGAAGCTCGCTACAGACTCAACGGGAGCCTGCTAAAGGCTCGATAAAAGCTCGCTAGGTTTGCTGAAGGCTCGCTGGAGGCTTGCTAGAGGCTCGCTAGCGACTCACTAGAAGCTCTCTAGAGGCTTGCTAGAGGTTCGCTGGAATCTCGATAGAAGTTCGCTAGAGACTTGCGAGCAGCTCGCTACAGACTCACGGGGAGCCTGCTAAAGGCTCGATAAAAGCTCGCTAGGTTTGCTGAAGGCTCGCTAGAGGTCTGCTAGAGGCTCGCTAGAGACTCGCTAGAAGCTCTCTAGAGGCTTGTTAGAGGCTCGCTAGAATCTCGCTATACGTTCGCTAGAGACTTGCGAGCAGCTCGCTACAGACTCACGGGGAGCCTGCTAAAGGCTCGATAAAAGCTCACTAGGTTTGCTAGAGGCTCGCTAGAGACTCGCTAGAAGCTCTCTAGAGGCTTGCTAGAGGTTCGCTGGAATCTCGCTAAACAATCGCTAAAGACTCACAAGAAGCACGCTCAGGGCTCGCTAGAAACTCGCTAGAGGCTCGCTTAATTTGCTGAAGGCTCGCTAGGGGCTTGCTAGAGGCTCGCTAGAAGTTCGCTAGAGACTTGCTAGAGGCTCACTAGAAATTCGCTAGAGACTCTATAGAAGCTCACAAGAGGCTTGCCAGAGGCTTGCTTAAAGCTCGCTGGAGACTCGCTAAAGGATTGCTGGAAGCTTGCTTGAGGCTCACTATAGACTTTTGAGGAGCCTGCTATAGGCTCGCTAGAAGCTCGCTAGAGGCTCGCTAAAAACATGATAGAGGCTTGCTAGAGGCTCGCTAGAATCTCGCTTGAAACTCGTTAGAGACTCTCGAGAAGTCCGCTAAAGGCTCTCTAGAAGCTCTCTAGAGGCTCGCTAGGTTTGTTGAAGGCTCGCTCGAGGCTCGCTAGAAGTTCGGTAGAGGCTTTCTAGAGGCTCGCTAGAAGCTCGCTAGAGCCTTGCTATAAGCTCGCTAGAGGCTCGCTGGAGACTTGCTATAGGATTGCTGGAGGCTCGCTAGTTTTTAATTCTTCTGCCTCTCTCTCTCTCACACTTTTGGTTGTTGTTTGTTGTAAAAGAACGGAAGAGAGTTTGTGTGCGACTGGCTAAATGCTTGCATGAGGGCTCACTTCGGGCACTCGTTCTTAGATTTGCTCTCTCTTTTTTGTTGTTGGGATTAAAAAAGATATTTTGTGCATGAACTTGAGAGAATAAGTGCGCTGAAGGTTTTGCTCTCTCTCTCTTGTTTGTTATTGGGAGGAAGTATAATATTTCTGAAATAAAGCGAGAGAGTGAGTGCGCAGTTCTTAAGCTTAAGAACTGGCTTAGGTATGAGTCTTTGGCTCATTTATATGCAAAAAGTCATTTGTCAAATAACAACAACTTCATGAAAGAGTTCTTTGCTTCTTCACTCTTTTTTAGCTACTACCCCGGTAATTTCCGACTGCTAAGTGAGTGCCTTTATGCTGCAGTTTATACAACAACACTTGCGCTCCTAGGACATCTTTAATAAAGTGTTGCTTGGGTTATGATTTGAAGCAAACCTGACTTGCAGTTCGCTCTTTTAGTTCCAGAGCGTCTACGTTTCTTGGTTTAAGTACAGTTCGGTCAAAAGTTAAAAACAAAATGGTAGGCGATCAACCAACGACACTTGATCTCGGTAATAAATTGTATTGTCCTGCCATTTCAATGAGAAACCCTGCCCTAGTCTAGTTAGTATTTTGTTTTTTGTTTTTTTCACTTTTCTGAAGTGTCATTAAGTGTAATTTACATGGCCTAAAAATGTAGCATACTTTTGGGGTAAAAACGGGTAGAAGTTAATCAGCAAAAAAACACAAACATTCACAATACAACACTACACAAACACTAACACACACTCTCTCACACACACACACACACACACCATAAGTAAGTACAACTTAAACAATCGCTCGCTAGGGTCAACTCAACGGCAAACAGAAGTAACTCAGCGTTTGGAAATTCAAAGGTTTCTTTAGACACCATTTGGTGTTGTTGTTGTTGTTGTATTGGTGTTGGCCACGGTCGCTCATCTACCGCAACCGCCGCCCATACCACCGCTACCCAAATGCACTGAAGTCGCTGACAACTCGACGCGTTGACACTGGCGGCGCTCGACAATGACCGCCGCGGGCAGCGACTATTCCAACGCGGGTCATACATTCATGGCATAATACACCGAGCCCTGTGCCTGAGCGGCGGTGGTACCACCCATCACAGGTTGTTGTTGTTGTTGTTGCTGTTGTTGTTGTTGCTGCTGCTGTTGCTGCTGTACAGCTGCCGCTGTTGTGGGCGAGACCATGGTATTGCAATCACTATGAGAAACGGCTGCTGCTCCTTCCGGTACGCCACGTTCACTAAAGCCCGGCATACCGCCATCTGTACCAAATTGATAATGCTGCGGCATGAGACGCTGTTGCTGCTGTTGCTGTTGCTGCTGCTGTTGCTGCTGTTGATGTTGCTGATGTTGCTGCTGCTGAGCTGCTGCATGCGGATGCTGACCATAGTGAGTGGCATGTCCACGACCACTAACCACATGCAACTGCATGCCCGGCAAAGCATAACCAATGGGCACACGTATTGTCTGCTGGGTAACCTGCAAGAGGGTTGAGATAATGTGGAAAGATTAGGGATCGGTTAACATTCGTAGGAAGTCTTAAGCTTTTGGTTCAGTCAAGCAAGTAAAACTAAAACCATTTTGTTATTCTAACAGATTCTTTTGGGTATGCCTTTGTCTTTGCAAAGTCAGCCGCTTTTGATATTGCAGCTAAGGATTGAATTTTGAAAGCTAACGATTTAACCAAATTGCATAAAAGTCCCCCAAAACTAAGTGCCAGCCTTACAGTCTAGTTCAGGGCTGCCCAGAATGAGCTTACGGCCACGTGAAGCAACAACAATCAGCAGAAATAGCCAGAGAAACCCGATTTTTGTTTGTGTATCCATGTCGGAGTGAATAGCTACACACTAAACACAACATTGTTATTGCGTTAGAGTTTGTCAGAAACATATGAGAGAGAGAGAGAAGAGAGACACTTATGAACGCGCCAGCAACACAACCTTCGCTCGGAAGGAAATAGAGGAGAGAACGCATATAAATGTGTTCTTGCTTTACGCAGCCCATTAGGCATGCGTGAAGGCCATACAAGCCTGATATACCTTTGCGTAAAACAACAACGAATGCAAATTTTCTCGAGTACTAAGTACCTAGTACTGAGTATCGTTTATGGAGTACCTAGTATCGAGAATTGAGTTGCTTGAATCGAGTATCGAGTATCAAGTTTCGATTATCAAGAATCGAGTATGCTTCAAGTATTGTGAATTGAGTATAAAGTATGTTTCAAGTATCGTGAATCGAGCGTAGAGAATTGAGAATCGAATACTGGAAATCGACTACTGATTAGCGAGTACTGAGTATCAAGAACCTAGTAACAAGTAGTCAGTATAGCGAACTGAGTACAAAGTACCGAGTACTGAGTATCGTTTATGGAGTACCTAGTATCGAGAATTGAGTTTCATGAATGGAGTATCGAGTATCAAGTATCGATTATCAAAAATCGAGTATGTTTCAAGTATCGTGAATCGAGAATCGCGTGTAGAGAATTGGGAATCGAATACTGGGAGTCGACTACTGAGTAGCGAGTACTGAGTATCCAGAACTAAGTAACGAGTAGTGAGTATAGTGAACTGAGTACAAAGTACCGAGTACTGAGAATCGTTAATAAAGTACCTAGTATCGAGAATTGAGTTTCTTGAATCGAGTATCGAGTATTAAGTATCGATTATTAAGAATCGAGAATGTTTCAAGTATCTTCAATCGAGTATTACGTATGTTTCAAGTATCGTGAATCGAGAATCGAGTGTCGAGAATTGAGAATGGAATAATGGGCATCGACTACTGAATAGCGAGTACTGAGTATCAAGAACAGAGTAACGAGTAGTGAGTATAGTGAACTGAGTACAAAGTACCGAGTACTGAGTATCGTTTATGGAGTACCTAGTATCCACAATTGAGTTACATGAATCGAGTATCGAGTACAAAGTAACGATTATCAAGAATCGAGTATGTTTCCAGTATCTTCAATCGAGTATCACGTATGTTTCAAGTATGCCGAATCGAGAATCGAGTGTCGAGAATTGAGAATCGAATACTGGGAATCGACTACTGAGTAGCGAGTACTGAGTATCAACAACAGAGTAACGAGTAGTGAGTATCGAAAACTGAATACTAAGTACCGAGTACTGAGTATCGTTTATGGAGTACCTAGTATCGAGAATTGAGTTTCTTGAATGGAGTATCGAGTATCAAGTATCGATTATCAAGAATCGAGTATGTTTCAAGTATTGTGAATCGAGAATCAAGTGTAGAGAATTGAGAATTTGGGAATGGAATACTGGGAATCGACTACTGGGTAACGAGTAGTGAGTATAGCGAACTGAGTACAAAGTACCGAGTACTAAGAATCGTTTATGGAGTACCTAGTATCGAGAATTGAGTTTCTTGAATGGAGTATCGAGTATCAAGTATCGATTATCAAGAATCGAGTATGTTTCAAGTATCGTGAATCGAGAATCGCGTGTAGAGAATTGAGAATCGAATACTGGGAGTCGACTACTGAGTAGCGAGTACTGAGTATCCAGAACTAAGTAACGAGTAGTGAGTATAGTGAACTGAGTACAAAGTACCGAGTACTGAGAATCGTTTATACAGTACCTAGTATCGAGAAATGAATTCCTTGAATCGAGTATCGAGTATCAAGTATCGATTATCAAGAATCGAGTATGTTTCAAGTATTGTGACTCGAGAATCAAGTGTAGAGAATTGAGAATTTGGGAATGGAATACTGGGAATCGACTACTGGGTAACGAGTAGTGAGTATAGCGAACTGAGTACAAAGTACCGAGTACTGAGTATCGTTTATGGAGTACCTAGTATCGAGAATTGAGTTTCTTGAATGGAGTACCGAGTATCAAGTATCGATTATCAAGAATCGAGTATGTTTCAAGTATCGTGAATCGAGAATCGCGTGTAGAGAATTGAGAATCGAATACTGGGAGTCGACTACTGAGTAGCGAGTACTGAGTATCCAGAACTAAGTAACGAGTAGTGAGTATAGTGAACTGAGTACAAAGTACCGAGTACTGAGTATCGTTTAAGTGGAACCTAGTATCAAGAATTGAGTTTCTTGAATCGAGTATCGAGTATCAAGTATCGATTATCAAGAATCGAGTATGTTTCAAGTATTGTGAATTGCGAATCAAGTATGTTTCAAGTGAATCGAGTGTCGAGAATTGAGAATCGACTACTGAGTATCAAGTACTGAGTATCGAGTACCGAAAATCAATCATAGAGCATCTCCTCTCACCTGTTGATACTCCAATATATTCTGTCGCTGTAGATGCGCCATTTTGGGATCCACACTGCTGCTGGTGGCAAACTGTGAATAGGTCTCCGCATTGTATGGTATCAGCACCATGGTCTGATGATAATTACGCAACGGCGGCGGTGATTCCGGTCGTCGGGTGGGACTCCGTGCAAAATGTGAACTGTAGCTGCTGTGCTTGCTCTGCTCAATGGCTGTAGCGGTGGCGGTGGCCGTGGTCACACTTTGGCAATTCTGGGCGGCGGCATACAGCAGTGAGGCCTCATCTCCCTGCTGCTGCTGCTGTTGTTGTTGTTGCTGTTGGATCATCGTCTGACGGAACATGGTACCGGCGGGCAGAGTCTGATAGTAGGTCTGTTGTATGGCCGCAGCAGAGGCTGCATCCACGGGAAAACGTTGCTGTTCACCGCTCTCACTGTAGAAGCTCCAGGTGCGTTGCTCGGTCTTTTGCTGGGCAATTGTGTTGGCCTGTAGGGCGGCGGCCATTTGCTGTTGCAGTTGGGCCTGTTGTAGGGCGGCTGCAGCGGCCGCCGCCTGTTGCTGCTGCTGTTGCTGTGGTACATTCTGTGGTGAGGGATTCTGTTTGGCCGTATTGGGCATGGCATAACCTTTGACTGCCTGCGGCACGGGTTGACTATTCACCACTGTGGGTATGGAAGCACTTAGCTGCTCTTGCATTTGGGCCAAGATCTCGTTGGTGGAACTAAACTTGGGCTTAATGCCACGCACCGAGGGTCGCTTATTGAAGCCATAATCATTCTGCTCATCATCATCGCTGCTCAGTTGGGACTGTTCCCCTCCGCCGGTATAGCGTTTCTTTAGCTGTTCTGTGCGTTTGGCCTCGGCCTGGGCAAAGGCCGCCAGTTCATCCTGCTGACCGGCAGCCTCCTGACCAGGTGTGCCCGCTATAACATCCGGTGCCACTTTGCGTGTTTCATCCCCATTAGCTCCTCCTCCTCCTCCAGCTGCTCCTGCGCCCAAGGCTAAGCCAGCCAAACCCTGAGCCGCCATAGCAGCTGCAGCTGCCTGCTGAGCTGGATCACCAGCGGCAGCTCCCAACAGTTGACCCATATTAAAGTCTGCTGCTGCTGCAGCGGCTGCATAGTGAGCGGCATGATTATGTCCATGCTGATGGGCAGCCGCTGCTGCTGCCAGGGTATAATAGGAGGAGAGATCATCCTTATTGCCCGCCACACAGGAGGTCAGTGGTGCCAGCGTGGAGAGAAACTGACGCTTGGGTTCCGTCTGACGTGGTGGAGTACGATGTATTTGCGTATGCACCACCGGCACTTGAATGCCCATGCCCAAATCCGGTGCAGCCGGGCAACGGCATTCCTGTCGAAAGTCGTACATCTCAGTCAGCAATTCATCCTGGGCTCTACCACCACCTACCTGTGGTATAATAACTATGGGATTCTCCTCCAGCTCCATAATCTTCTCCTGTTTCTTGTCACGATTGAAAATGTCGGCTATCTTCTTGTAGGCCGATGAGCCACTCGAGGAGCTGGACACCGAGCTGCTGGGCGAGAAACTCTTCTCGCCATTCATAAACTTTTGTGCCTGAGTATTGGGATGTGGATGGGGATTCTCCTCGCCGGCGGGACTATCGCGTTGGGCCAGCTCATCGGAGCCACGTTCACTGGTATCGGCCTCATCGTCCAGGGCGGCACGCGTGAGCGACAACTCCTCAACAAGATCCTCATCAATGTCACAGGTCAACTGTTTGATGCGATCCTCCAGCGAGATATCCGACTTGACGGCCTTTTTTCTAGAAGATTTAAGTGAACTCGTTAGTTGGATGTGTATGTGGTTGGGTGGGTGAATAGCAAGACCTACTTGATCAGTGAACGTCTCAATATATTCCGTTCCATGCTGCGACGTAGGGTTTCCGAATCGCCACAGCTGCCGGGTAAATGTGTGACCAAACAGCCCGCCCGCTTGGACTCATCGAAGGCACGCAACGCCTCCGAGGTCAACACCGGAGCCTGATGTGCCGAAACGCTGGGGAATAGCTGACGCACCGCCGAATTCGGACGTAAAGCATTGTTAAATAGCGTCGAGTGCTTCTTGATGGGTATCAACTCATTGATTTGATTCTCGCTGTCATCCAATTCGCCGGCCAGGGACTGTGCATCACTGTCCAGGCCCGCATTGGCCTGATCTTCGGTGACAAAGCGTACCGAACGTTTGGTGTTGCCACTCTCATCCTCAGAGGTGGTGTTATTCTGGTCATCGGATTGCTAAAACAAAAAAAGGGGAAAATTCCCATAAATAAAAAGTTGCACTAGCGCCAACTCACTCCCCACCTCACTCACTTGGGAAATGGAGTCCTGCTTCCAGAGTTTACCACCCTTCAATATGCCACTGATCTGTGTGGGCGATGTCTCCTTGGGCGGTATGGGTGGCGGCTTCTGATCATCGTAGTCGGCACGTGCAGCCTCACTAGCTGCCGCTGCGGCGGCCACAGCACTCGCCTTGGCCGGCAAGGCAGGTGGCATCATTTCAATAGCCGCTGGAACAGCACCACCCACCGTTGATGGATCCTCGTGCGCCTCGCGTATGATGCGTCGCTCGGTCACTGTGGTCATAGTGGTAATAGTTTCAACAACAAATCGTTTATTTTTGGTAGAGCTACTGCTGGAGGCGATCTTGCCACCACCGCCCGTATCCTTTCTAACCTTCCCTATATATATTATATATTATATATATACACCCATACACAAACAAATCAACCAAGTGTGGTCGTAGTCACAGCGTAGCGAGCGGCAAAAGAAAGGTAACAATCAGTTGTATATTTGTTCGGTTTTTTTTTTTAAGCTAGGTGACCAAATGATGTACTGGTTGGTTAATGGACTGATTGATATAAACATATATGCATTTGGTGGAACCAGAGTGGAGAGGGCTAGCTAGCTTTGAACATGCTCTCACAGTTTCCGTTTTTCATGGAAACTACTGAGAGAAGAGCGCAATCGGCTATTGAGAGCAGTACACTGTCACGTTGTCAGATGGTGAGCGGTCCTACGGGGTCTTGATCCACGACCTCAACGTTTTCTAAGCGAATGTCTTGTCCACTCGACCACGGCCCAAGTTGCTCGCTGGGCGGCAAACTGCCAACTGCTTACATTCTTAACCAGTGTTTACAAAAACAGCAAGATTCTGCTTTTGCTTTTGAGATAAACAGAAGTCGCAGTGGAAGGCAGCAGCACAAAATGAAATTATTGAGAAAAAGCGAACAGCAGCAGCAGCAGTTGTCGCTTTATTGTTTTCACTTTTGTAGGGGATATATTAAAATTGTTCAGGTGTTAGTAACGCATAAAAAGAAGCATCTCCTACCACATAAAGTATATATATTCTTGATCAACATGACGAGCTAAGTTGATACAGCCATACCTGTCTCTCCGTCCGACAGTTTCCTCGGTCAGTTTAAAAGCAATCTCAGCCAAACTTTGCACGAACTCTTTTGGTACCAAGACGCTGCACATATATCGGAGCCGGCCGAATCAGATGACTGTAGCGTATATCTGCCATAGGAACCATCGGGCAAAAAACTAGTTTTAGTAAGAAAAACGTTTTTGTTTTCAATGCAAACTCGTCCAAGCCTCGTATTTATCAGTTTTCTATGCTTTTACATAATTCCACTAAGTATGATGAAAGTCGGACAACTATATAGTATAGCTGCCATACAAAAGTTAGGTCTGAAAAAAGTCTTTGTAGGGAAAACTTTTTGGGTTTCAATGCTATCGCTCCCAATCTTGTTACAGATCAATATTATATGCTACCACACAATTATGCCAAGTTTGATTCAAATCGGATGACTATAGCATATAGCTGCCATAGGAATAATCGGTCAAAAAAGTAGTTTTAGTGGAAAAAACTTGTTTGTCTTCAAGGCAAACGTCTTCAACCCTCATATTTATAAGTTTTCTATGCTTTTACACAATTCCACCAAGTTTTATGAAAATCGGTCAACTATATAGTATAGCTGCCATACAATATATAGTTCTGAAAAAGAGTCTTAGTAGGGAAAACTTTTTTGTTTTCATAGCTATCGCTACCAAACTAGTTACTGATCAATATTATACGCCAGCACACAGTTCTGACAAGTTTGATCCAAATCGGATGACTTTAGCATATAGCTGCCATAGGAATAATCGGTCCATAATTTCACCAAGTTTGATGAAAATCTGACATCTATATAGTATAGCTGCCATACAAAAGATAGTTCTGATAAAAAGTCTTAGTAGGAAAAACTTTTTTGTTTTCAATGCTATCGCTCCCAAACTTGTTACTGGTCAATATTATATGCTACCACACAATTTTGACAATTTTTATCCAAATCGGACAAACATATGGTATAGCTGCCATACAAAATAAAGTTCTGAAAAAGAGTCTTAGTAGGAAAAACTTTTTTGTTTTCAATGCTATTGCTTCCAAACTTGTTATTGGTCAATATTATATGCTACCACACAATTCTGAAAAGTTTGATCCAAATCGGATGACTATAGCATATAGCTGCCATAGGAACTACAGCTCGAAAAAGTAGTTTTAGTTAGGAAAACTTTTTTGTCTTCTACGCAAACTCGCCCAAACCTCGTATTTATAAGTTTTTTTTGCTTTTACATAATTCCATTAAGTTTTACGAAAATCGGTCAACTATATAGTATAGCTGCCATACAAAAGATAGTTCTGATAAAAAGTCTTAGTAGGAAAAACTTTTTTGTTTTCAATGCTATCGCTCCCAAACTTGTTATTGGTCAATATTATATGCTACCACACAATTTTGACAATTTTTATCCAAATCGGACAAACATATGGTATAGCTGCCATACAAAAGATAGTTCTGATAAAAAGTCTTAGTAGGAAAAACTTTTTTGTTTTCAATGCTATTGCTTCCAAACTTGTTATTGGTCAATATTATATGCTACCACACAATTCTGAAAAGTTTGATCCAAATCGGATGACTATAGCATATAGCTGCCATAGGAACTACAGCTCGAAAAAGTAGTTTTAGTTAGGAAAACTTTTTTGTCTTCTACGCAAACTCGCCCAAACCTCGTATTTATAAGTTTTTTTTGCTTTTACATAATTCCACCAAGTTTTACGAAAATCGGTCAACTATATAGTATAGCTGCCATACAAAAGATAGTTATGATAAAAAGTCTTAGTAGGAAAAACTTTTTTGTTTTCTATGCTATCGCTCCCAAACTTGTTACTGATCAATATTATATGCTAGCACACAATTTTGTCAATTTTGATCCAAATCGGATGACTATAGCATATAGCTGCCATAGGAACTACAGGTCGAAAAAGTAGTTTTAGTTAGGAAAACTTTTTTGTCTTCTACGCAAACTCGCCCAAACGTCGTATTTATAAGTTTTCTTTGCTTTTACATAATTCCACCAAGTTTTATGAAAATCGGTCAACTATATAGTATAGCTGCCATACAAAATATAGTTCCGAAAAAGTCTTAGTAGAAAAAACTTTTTTGTTTTCAATGCTATCGCTCCCAAATTTGTTACTGATCAATATTTTATGCTAGCACACAATTCTGACAAGTTTGATCAAAATCGGATGGCCATAGCATATAGCTGCCATAGAAATAATTGATCACAAAAGTAATTTTAGTGGGAAAAACTTTTTGATTTTTAATGGTAACGTCTTCATACCTTCCATTTATGAATATTATGGGTTTCCACACAATTTTAGGGAGTTTGGTCAAAATCTGATGAATATATCATATAGCTGCCATATAACAAACTGGCAAGCCAATGGTCGAAGTATTGGCGCCATCTATGGGAAATTACTCAGTTACGAATGTTCGACGAAAATCATTAAAAACCTTAATTTATATAAATTATACAAGCTACAAGGGTATATAAACTTCAGTCGAGACGAAGTTAGCTTTCCTCTATTTAGGATTTTGCTTTTGATTCTGTTTTTGTTAAGTGGCCTAAGTAAAAGCTGCAGCACGTGTACGCTTTCAGAAATCGACGGAAGTCTCTCACATCACTTTCCTGCTTTTGCATTTTGCTTTTTGCCCATTGTATTATTTCCCTTAACACACACAACGTAACATTTACCGTTACTCATCTTCAAAAACTGAATTAAATTTTGGTGGTCTTGATAATTCCGAGAAAATTTCATGACGACAGCGCTGCCTTCGACTTGCAAAAGTGAACACATGCTGCTGCTTCGAATTAGGCCACTGAACAAAAACAGAATTAACATCAAAATTGATAATGCAACGACTGCTGCTGCTGTTCGCTTTTTCTCATTAATCGTTTTGAGCTGCCGCCTTTCACTGCGGCTTCTGTTTTTCCCAAAAGCAGAAGCTAGAGTTCATATTGATAAGTTTAAAAAAAATCGAAGCTGTTAGAAGTAAAACTTTAAGGACTTTTGCCACTTTGAGTAAAGCAATTCTAAACATTGTTTTTAACTATGATTGAAAGTGTCACCATATTTGTTGAATATCTCCTACAATCCCTGCAGTTCTACGCCTCAGTACTGAATTTGTCAGTGCTGATTCAGACCTGAATAGTAGGAATTGCTCCAATTCATGACTGATTTCAGTACTGTTTTCAGTACTACCCACGAAACTAACCCATGAGTACAGTACTGAAATTATGCCTGAAAGAAGAGAAGGTCATGACTTAGTAGGCCCTGTCTGTGTTAAATTCATGGTTGAAATGCATGTAAAGGCAGCCCTTCCAAATCAGGGCTGATTCAGCTCTGATTCAGTACTGAGCCATACTGAAGGGATGTATCAGATATCGATCACATTTAAAACTCACACACAACTTCTTCATATTGAGACTCCGTAGCATATAATCGACCTAATCGCAGCGCAAAATGGCTTGAACTTAATGCTTATGGGTACATCTACTTTGCTGAGAAGGCATTTCCAGGTGCAGTTAGTTCTTACGCGTCCTTCAGCTTTTCTTAAATTGTGCTTCATGGTGAGTCCACATTTCCAGATATTTATAGGCCTTAACAACTTGAAGCTCTTTTTTACAGCCAGTCTTTGCCAGAGCTTTTTGAGTTTAATCGAAGCCAACAGAGCAGTACACCTGCAATGCAGCTATAAAGTGTTGCATAGCTAAAGAAGATTCAGCAAAGACCACAATATCATCTGCATATAGAAGGACTTTTATTTAGCTTCCATTTACCGAGATACCTTGTGGGATATAGTCTTCTAAGTCGTTTAGGTATAAGGAGAAGAGGACTGGACTTAAGAGACAATCTTGCTTGACTCCAGACTCTGTGGGAAACCATCTCAATAAGAAGCTCCCGTCCCCTACTGCAGCTACATTTCTTGGAGCGTGTTTATACTGCTTAGTTTGAACACAAGTGCTCTTCTGTCTATAAAGTCAAAAGCCGCACTAGCATCTACAAAAACTGCTATCTAAATAGAATCTGGCGATTGTAAAGAGTCAAAATATATTGTCAATTGTTGAGTAGCCTTTAAGAAAGCCAGCTTGGTAGTCTGTAAGAATATTTTTATCTGAGATCCATTCGCTTAAACGTTGGAGTAGCACCTAAGAAGGTCTTGGCGATTCAGTTTTGAAACGTGATACTTTTATAATTTCTAACATGTTTTGGATCTCTCTTTTTAAATATATGAAATATTATATTATGCCCTTTCTGTAGCTGTCCAACATATTCCACGTCTCAAACTTCTTGTTGAAAGCTTCCGTTAACTTTTGCAGAAACAGTGGTGTTGCCAAAACGAACCAACTCTGCTTCTCAATCTTGTCTATCATTATTGAACGGTCAAGACGAGCATTCTCGAATGCGGGCATTGCGTACGATAGGGGTTGACCAATCGGCTACGGTTTCAGAAGATTATGAAAATAGTCGGCTAGCGGCTCGTTGTGATGGCTGGCAGTTAGTAGTTAGGCAAAGACCGCCAAAGATTGAACCGGAATATTGATGAAATAGTTATACCATCCTTCCTTGTAATTTGTGCAAATTGCACTTAAATTTCAGATGACAAAAATCAAGTATATCTATAAACTTTAAGAAGTTACAATGATGTGCCGATGATGTGTATATGTATACCAAATGCATATATGCTATGAATATATTATATATATATACAACTGATTACAAGGTGGCTTAATGTTCATGAGAGAACTTACAATCTATATGCAATGCTCGATGCTCGTTTGAAAGTTAAAGTTAAAGGGATATGTGTGCAAAATGTTGCATTTTGTTTGTGCATGATACTTTGGGGGCCAATACATAACGAAGAGTTTTTCCAGTGTTTTCAAACTGAAAATGTTTAATGTTTAATTTACCTGCTGTGGGTGATGGTTTATATTGTGATTGTAGCACATATTTGGGTCTCTCCTCGCCGGCAATAATCTCTTTTTGGGTGATGCGACGCTCTGGTGAGCTGGTGTGCAAAGGAAGTATGGCCACAGCTGGTACACCGATTGGTGTTAGCTCCTCTTGACATTGCGGGGAGCTGCATTCTGTATGGAAAAAAGAGTAGGAGAGTAAGTTAAATATGAATATTTTTTGTTCATCAATTTCCAATTTGGAAACGCTGCCATTGAAACCGAAAAAGGTTTTATCACTCGAACTACTACTTCGACCGGTTGTTACTATGGCAGCTATATGATATAGTCCACCGATTTTGATCAAACTTAGCGTATTGAATAAATAATTGCCAAAATTTGAAGACGATTCCGTTAATCATGAGCTCCTTAAATACTAACTGTATATGCTAGGCTTTCCTTCTACGATTCTTAATTGGATAGTGGCTTATTTGCGTAACCGGTCTCAGAGAGTTAGTTTTAATTCGCTGTTTTCAGTATCCATTCGTGTATCCTCTGGTGTTCCCCAAGGCAGTCATCTTGGACCTTTGCTTTTTAACTTATTTGTAAACGATGTTCCGTCCGCGTTATCTTACTCTCAGGTACTTATGTATGCGGATGATCTTAAGTTTTGCCTGTCTTATCACCTCTTCTCCTACAAAGGGACTTAAACTCACTCAATAATTGGGAGATGTAAATATTTTACTTTTCATCGCAATACTCCTTATCTCTACGACTTCATGATTGAGGATAAGCCACTTTAGCGCATCTATAAAGTCGACGACTTAAGAATCAATGGTCATTTATCGGTTTATACTAATAAAGCTGTGGGAGTTCTTGGCTTCATCAAAAGATGGTCTAAAGAATTTAATGACACTTATGTCACCAAACAACTATACGTTTCTCTGGTCAGACCTATTCTTGAGCATGTCTCATGTGTCTGGTTTCCACAGTACCAGAAATATCAGGATCAACTCGAATCTGTATAAAAACAGTTCTTACTTTTCGCCCTGCGTGACTTTAGTTGCAATCCCAATAGGCATCTACCAACATACGAGCACAGACTACGCTTATTGGACCTTTCATCCCTGAATAATCGGAGGATCTACCTTGGTGTGCTTTTCCTTTATGATTTGACTGAACTTTGTTAAACTTTAAGCAACCGTAAAAACAAAAAAGTTTTTCCTACTAAGACTTTTTTTTAGAACTATCTTTTCAATGACAGCTATACTATATAGTTGACCGATTTTTACTAAACTTAATCGAATTATGAAAAAGTATAGAAAACTTATACATACAAAGTTTGGATACGCTATCATTGAAAACAAAAAACTTTTTCTTACTAGAACTAAATTATCGACCGATCTTTTCTACGGCAGCTATATGCTATAGTCATCTGATTTGGTTCAACCTTTGTAGAATTGTATAAAGGCATTTGGTATAAAGCGATGCCAAATTTGAAGACATTTGCATTCGAAACAAAAAAGTTTTTCGTACAAAGACTATTTTTTTAGACCCATCTTTTCTATGGCAGCTATACCATTTAGTAGTCCGATTTTCATCAAACTTGGTGAAATTATGAAAAAGCATAGAAAACTTGTAAATACGAGGTTTGGGAACGTTTGCGTTGAAAACCAAAAAGTTTTCCTAACTAGAACTACTTTTTCAACCGATCGTTCCTATGGCAGCTATATGCTATAGTTATCCGATTTGGATCAAACTTATCAGTATTATGTGGAAGCATATAATATTAATGAATATCAAGTTTGTGAACGATTGCATTGAAAATAAAAAAGTTTTTCGTACTAAGACCTGTTTCCGGATCCATCTTTTCTATGGCAGCTATACTATATAGTTGTCCGATTTTTACTAAACTTGATGGAACTATGGAAAAGTATAGAAAACTTATAAATACAAAGTTTGGATAAACTATTATTGAAAACAAAAAAAATTTTCTTACTAGAACAAATTTTTCGACCGATCTTTTGTATGGCAGCTATATGCTATAGTCATCTGATTTGGTTCAAACATTGCATATTTGTATTCAGGCATTTGGTACAAATCAATGCCAAGTTTGAAGACATTTGCATTCGAAACAAAAAAGTTTTTCTTACTAAGACTATGTTTTAGACCAGCGGTGGGCATGAAATTTGAGTTTGGGAGCAGCCCGACAACAACAACCGAAAAAGCAACCGTTATAAGTGAGTCTTGATCGCCCAAAATGCAGCTGTTGCGCCGTCTGTGTGTGCGTCTTGTGGTTGCCGTACTACCATTCGCATTGACTTTGTTGTTGTTCAAAATTTGAAGCGATTTAATAGCGCCAATCGTAGAAAAAAAATCTTGGTGCAATGGGAGCAAGGGCTTGCCCACCGCTGCACATTGGGCGGAATGGCCAATGGACAATGCTGCAAATAAAATTGGACGGCCTCTTCTTCATATGAAGAAGCAGGATTGCGTTTAAAAAGAAAGTTAGCTTCCGATCTTTCGAAAGAAAATTCACAAAATCTCCTTATGCATGCGGCTGCCTTGTCTGCAAAGAAGTCTGCAGATAAAGACATTTCACTAACTCTAAAAGCAACATTAAATACACTTAGCAAATCATAATTAACGGAGCAAATTTCACAGAAACAGCCAATTTTACTGTCTGCTGATAAGGCAGGTAAGGATAAGTTTTCCAAGCAACAATGTCCAAACATTCGATTAATGAATATTGAAAAGAATTGCAACATTTATCCAAGCTGAAGGTGAAGGAAGCTAAGAAAAAGTGCAGGCCACTGGAAATAAGAGTCTCCGAAACTGTAGCCAAAGTTCCATTGCAAAACTTACTGGACCACACCGCATCCAGAATAATTTTATTTCAAAAGCCATTTTTTTTAACAATTTTCTAATATTGGTAACATAATGCTAACAATAAGCTATGGATTTGACGGTACGACTGGAAAAAGTATCTACAAGCAAAGATTTAATGAACCGGAACCAAAAAGCCTGGACCAATCTTTGTTCGTCACGACAATAATTCCTCTTCAAATGATCGATCAACGTGGACGAATTATCTGGAGAAACCGTAACCCACAGGCCCTTAAAAATAGAGTTCACCAAAGAAAGTCGGGAACACATTTTAAATTCAAAAGCGCTTTTAGATTTTCAAATTGAAAACTTAAAGCCATTTTTTTTATGAAGAAAGTCAAATGAAAGCTGAAGTTGTTTACGATATACACATGACTCTTATAGATGGTAAAGATATAACCGGGACAAGCTCCACCCAATCATGTCCAATTTGCGGTGCTAGTCCAAAAGACTTTTTGAAGATAACGGACGTTAACAGCCAAGCCTAATACTCTTCAGTTCGGAGTTAGTCCTCTTCATGCATGGATTCGATTCTTGGAGTTTGTTTTAAACATTTCATACAGAGTTGGTCGGTAGTGATTCTGACAAAGCCGCAATGTTGACACGCAAAATAGAAATAGAAGGAAAACTTTGGACTGAATTGGGATTACATAGAAACAAACCAAGCCAGAACGGATATGTAAATACTAATGATGGCAATACAGCTAGAAGGGCTTTTGCAAATGTCCACCTATTTGCCTCGATATTGATAATCGATGAAGAGTTACTAAACAATCAGCACTTAATTTTAACAGTTCTTTCATGCGAGTTTCAAATTAATACAAATAAGTTCCAACAAT
This sequence comes from Lordiphosa magnipectinata, assembly GCA_037044535.1. Classification (NCBI taxonomy): domain Eukaryota; kingdom Metazoa; phylum Arthropoda; class Insecta; order Diptera; family Drosophilidae; genus Lordiphosa; species Lordiphosa magnipectinata. The sequence goes on from JBAMBO010001982.1 coordinate 255,659, forward strand.
ATTGTAATGAAAGATTTTAGACTTGACAAGATTTTAGTTCACGGTGCGTAGATTATTGAATCATCTGTACTTCTTGTTGGTTGCTTAGGAGAAAACGCTTCTAAGGCTCGTAATAAATATTATAAGCGTGATAGAATTTTTCATGCAAGGAAAAATAGGCGACTGAACACAACCTAACAGACGTGTTCCATCGAGCTTTGGATTCTTCTGATCCGCTTGTATCAAGCATATCTTCTTATCTAACTTTCACAAGAAGCTATCGCGCTTTTGGAGTCAGCTCCATTTTAGAAAGCAGACGCAACAGCAGATGATGACAACGATTTCGAAGTTAAAGAACATTTTGCATTTGAATATAAACAGCACATATATGAAATTTCAACTTTCTATCTCTACTTTTGGAGTTTATGCCAAAAAATCGGCATTTTCTTTGTCCAAGCCAGCAAAGTTCTTGTTTCGATTCGATTACTTTCTAGGTTGTTTTGAAGTCAACTTGAAATACTAATTTTGTTTTCATATTTTGTAAAGAGTCTTTGACTAAGCTCACTGAGCCCGTTGACTTTAAATAGACAATCAAGGGAAATGTAGACACGATACGCTCGCTTATGAGTTCAACTGGGGCGGGGGTTCGCCTGTTGCGCATAACTCGGAAAAGCGGAAGCGCGCTTGAAGGATCAGCAGCAGCATAGGGTGGGGCTTTTGTTTGTTTTGTTTGCGCTTCGTTAGACCTAACAAATTAATAAACAGCGATCCAGCCATTTCGTTTCATTTCGTTCCGTTCAGCTTGTTGCTTGACAATCAATAAACCATGACCCATGAGCCAACAAACCATTAATGTAAATATAAATGTAGGCGCTGTCATTTGCCAAGTCCTTTTTCGTACAACAAACTGTAAAAAATTAAGTTAACCATAAATCAATCAATCGACTTTCCATGCGGGTGGCCATCAAAAGTTGAGTTTGTTCAAAGAAATAAGCATTGGGATGGTCTACACAGAATCCCTGCTGACTTTAATTAACTAGAGAATTATACGGCGACATTTCCACAAAAAAAAAAAAAAAAAATTTTTCATAATTAGATTTATACAGAGGCAAGAGGGCAAGGCATTTGAATAGAAATTTCTGTGGGATGAATACACTGGGGAAAAATGTATGTAAAAATATGGAAATACTGGAAGCACGGTAGAAAGTTTGTATAAAAAGCAAACATTTCGAAAAGGTTCAACATGTTTTTGGTTTAAAACTGAATTGTGCTTGAAACGGATATGATCAAATTAGCTTAGTATAAGGTAAGGTTTGATTCATGTTAGAAATCTGAACCGAAGCGGCTCTAATCGAGTTTGTAAATTTGTATTGAACCAGTTGGAAATTTTTAAGTACAGATTCACATTTTCACATCTAAGTAGTCGATTTTTAGAAATTTTCGAAAATTTGTTGATTCCGGCGGTTTTTTTTTAGAGCGAATCTCTTTTAAAAACGTTCGACTGTGGCATAAAACTTAGAGAAACTTTAGCTTTGAGATAGATTCTTTTGGGTACGCCTTTGTTTTTGCCAAGTCAGCAGCATTTACCATTTGCCGTAGCAGCAGGTAGATTGTGTTTGTATCTGAGCACTAAGTACCGTTTTCTGAGTATCGAGTACTTAGTATAGAGTTCTAAGTGTCGTTTACTGAGTGTAGAGTACTAGGTATCGAGCTCTGAGTATGGAGTATCGAGTACTGAGTATAGTGAACTGAGTAGCGAGTATTGAGAATCAAGTATCGAATACTGAGTATCGAGAGCTGAGTATCGAGCATTTAGGAGCGAGTACGGAGTGACGAATACAGAGAACTGAGTATCGAGTACTGGATATCGAGTATTGCGTATAGGGTATTGAGTATCGAGTACAAAGCATCCAGCTCTAAGCCCTGACTATCGAGTTCTTAGTATCAACAACTAAGTATCGAGTACGGAGTAGCGAGTACTGAGTATCAAATACTGAGTAGCGAGTAATAAGCATCAAGTTCGGTATTTCGAGTACTGAGTTCTGAGTACAAAGTAGCGAGTAATGATATTCGATTACTGAGAACTGAATATCGAGTACAGAGTATGTATAGAGCATTGTATCGAGCTCTCAGTATCGAGTTCAAAGTATCGAGTTCTGTGTATCGAGTACTGAGTATCGATTACTAAGTAGCGAGTAATGATTATCGAATACTGAGTACTGAATATCGAGTTCTGAATATCGAGTACTGAGTATAGAGTATTGTAGCGAGTACTGAGTAGCGAGTATTGAGAATCGAGTACTGAGTAGCGAGTACTGAGTATCGAGTTCTGTGTTTCGAGTACTGAGTATCGAGTACAAAGTAGCGAATAATGATATTCGATTACTGAGTACTGAATATCGAGTACTGAGTATGTATAGAGTATTGTATCGAGTACTCAGTATCAAGTTCAAAGTATCGAGTTCAAAGTATCGAGTAGTAGAGTATTGTATCGAGTACTGAGTAGCGAGTATTGAGAATCGAATGAATGCTGAGTATCAAGTACTGAGTATTGAGTGCTGAGTATCGAGTACTAAGTAGCGAGTAATGATTATCGAATACTGAGTACTCAATATCGAGTAGAGTATTGTATCTAGTACTGAGTATCGAGTGCTAAGTGTCGAGTTTTGAGTACTGAGTATCGAATACTGAGTACTACTACAAACAGAAGTTTGATTGTCAAGTACTGAGTATAGATTATTGAGAATAGAATACTGAGTGTCGAGTTCTTCATATCAAGCTCTGATCACTGCGAATCGAGAACTGAGTATCCAGCACTGAGTAACGAATACAGTGAAGTGAGTATCGAGTACTGGGTATAGAGTATTAAGTATAGAGTATTGAGTTTCGAGTACTTATTATCGAGTTCTGAGCACTGAGTATCAAGCTCTGAGTATCGAGAACTAAGTTGCGAGTACTGACTATCGACTATGTATTGAGTATCAAGTACTGATTATTGAGTAAGCTACGGCAAATCAGCTCACTCCTTTTTTTTTTTAGTGTACTAATTGCAAATGTGTTAGTTTCGTTTACCTGCTTCCTGTAGCTGTTTGGCCGCGCATTCAGCGCACTCGGCACACTCAGTGCAAACACCCTGAAGGTCCTCATCTGCCTGTTGTTGCTGCTGTATACCATGATGTTGCTGTTGCTGTTGCTGTTGGTGTTGTTGCTGCTGCTGCTGTTGTTGTTGTTGTTGTTGCTGTTGCTGCTGCTGCTGCTGTTGTTGCTGTTGCTGCTGCTGCTGTTGTTGCTGCTGTTGAGCAGTGCCCACGGGTGGTGGTGGCGGCGGTATTTGACTGTTGCTGTTACGTGCTGCTAACATGGCGGCACGTTGTTGTTGCAAGCGTTGAATCACCTGCAACTGTTGCAGATGCTGTGCCCCAAAGATGTGTCCGCTAAGTGCACCACCCAATGTATTCTTAAGGCTGTTATCCTTGTAACCATCAGGCGGACTGAGTGCAGCATCATCCACAAATTCAATTGGCGGTTGGTATTTGGGGCTCTGTGGTTGACAAGAGAGAGAAATAGAATGAGTGAGCGGGTTGTCGGTAGGTAAAGTACGTTAAGATGTTGCGCCGCCAATTAAGCTAATTGAGTTTTATAGGCAGACGGTGACCTAAGTAGGCCTACATATATGATGATGAACTGTGCTGCCAGGGTTCAGCATTAAGTAGGATTGGCGTTTGGCCAATAAACTTCAACATTTGGCAATCCGCGAAGCACACAAATATTGCAAACAAGACAAAGACTTTATATAGGAAAGCTTTTACTGGAATTCCAGTTTCTGAACAATCAGTATCTATTAAAATCTAATAATAATATAAGCTGTGACTAAAATAACACCTATTTTCACTGTGTTCTGTGACATCAAAGACAGAAAAAAATTAAGCAAAACTGGTTGCGCTCTTTTTCAAAAGAAGGCAGGCTATTCAAAGAGCAAAATTCATGAACGGAAAGGCCTTTAATTGAGCGAAAAGTGTCAGTGAAAGAAAACATACGATACTATCGGTATACTGCGCCACACTCACAATAAAAAGACAAATTCAGAGTCCACTCCAAAAAAGTGGAATTAAAAAACCAAAAACAGCGTATCTCTTCTATCATTAAGTGATTGCAGCGGTTTTGTTTCCCTCAATTCAATGTGTTGCACACAAAACTGTCTTAAGGCAGACAACGTGAAAGTGTTGAGCATTTGGTCTTCACTGTCAAAGGTTGAAAACCAAAGCTGCACACCTCAAAACTTCTGCAGAAGATTTAGACCAATGTTTTGAACTCATCGTGAACTCCAAGGTTCGGTTTAACTACACTGCTTTACAAAATGAAAGTCCATCTATCCCCAATGGATCAAAGCCAACTTTTTTCTTAAGTATTCTGGTCTGCTAAACACGAAAATCTACATTAAATAACTAAATATTGCTTTATATAGTCAACAAGGTCTAGTATATTAAAGGGTTGGTAATGATTCCATATAATTTCCGTATGCTGAATACGAATCTGTTTTTGATAATGGTCCATCACGTCGAGATTTTTAGTAATTTATGCTAAAATTTGCTTAAAATGTACATTTTGAACTCTTTTTAGACGCGTTTTGAGGGGGGGATCGATTCTTTTAAAAGTACTTCTCCTTGACTTTGAAATAAACTATCCCAAACAATTTTAGGATTTTGAATATATTTGCTGGATATAACAAAAATGTCCACTGCCTACTGCAGTACAAAATGCTGCCATTTCGAACACAAAAAAAACGTCTAATATCACCACAAATCTTCAATATAGTCGAAAAAGTCGATTTTTTTTGCAAATATGTTTGTTTTTGTAAAAAAAGCCCCTAAAACGCAAAAATCTGATATGAAATGGCTGAAAAAGTTCAACCGGATAAAGAACCTTCTCCAAAACGTCCCTGCTCGGGCTCCAAATGTATCCGCTACTCCCGTATACAAGCTTGAGCTCCCAGGAAAAATTCAGTCCGTCATTTTGTCGCTTGAATTGAAGAAGAAGGTTTCATACCGAACTCTGGCAAAGCTTTACATATGAAACCAAACGGCCTGATTGGCCTATCTTAGTTTCTTTTGAAAACTTTTGAGAGACTTTTACACGAACACCTAAGGCAAACTATAAATTCCGCTCATCTAGCACACATACAACATGCATACAGCAAGGTTAGGTCTAGTGAAACCGCCCTGCACTCACTAATTTCAAAGTATTGAAAGTTCACTTGAAGTGAGTGACTTCTCCTTAGTAGCATTTCATGACATAGAGAGTGCCTTTAATGACGTCCAATGATGTGAGAGCAGACTTGCCCGCTGGTAAGATTTAGCGACCAATTGCTTACCAGCAGGTCGGTGTACTCAAAACTTGGCGGTGTAACAGCACGCAAATGTCTTAACAAAGGCATTCTGCAACGTTAACCAACTGCTGCGACTTATGGAAGCAGAGGGACACATAATGGTGGCTTATGCGAATGATATTGCCATCTTTAAATGTGAAATGTTTCCTCAAACCTTATGCAGACCACACTGACAAGACTTGCTCAGTGGACTCAATTTTATGGCTTGGGCTAAAACGGAATAAGTTATTTTCTACAGGAAATCAACGGAGTAAGTCTTGCAGTCATTTTGGATAAGAAATTACTCTGGAAAGGTAATTGGCCGCAAACGATGGTTCTAAGCTCAACGAAAAAGTATAAGTATGAGGGTTACTTAGATTTGAACTTGTTCTTCCGCCCTCCTGATCACTGTAGTGTGTAACAAGCAGAGGTGGTAGCCATTAAAGAAGCTGCCACTTGAATTAGCACACTCATGGTCAAAGAAAGAAACGTAGTTATATACTCAGAAGCAACAATCCCTCAACGCTTCAACTAATGATTGGGAAAACTGGAGCTATACTGCACATTATGGGGCATGGAAGTGAATAAAGCGAAGTCCGAGATGATGGTATTCCGAAAAGGAGGCAGACTGTCTGCATTGGAAAATTGGACATTTCAGGCAGAGCAGGTGAAGGTAGTACACGAGTACAAATACCTTCAATGAACTTCAAAAAACATGTGGCAGCAAGAACGAGAGAAGCGAAGGCGAGTATAAACTCAGTGTGGGCAAAATTTTTAAACAAGGAAACCCTAAATCTAGCTGCAAAATGGAAAATATTCAACACTATCAACAGATTTGTGCAGTGTTATGGAGCTCAAATATGGAGAGGAGAAATAAGCGACGAGGCGGATCAATTACAGCGATATTTTATTAAGAGGATACTAAAGCTGCCAGACTGTACGCCAAATTATATTTTGGCAATAGAGGCAGGACTGGAGGATGGGCACATTTACAGCTTAATTCTTCATCTTAAATACCTGGCACGAGTACTATTTGAGTATGAAGAATCTCTACTTCCGCATATCCTAGCTAGGAAAATGATGCACAGTAGCTTGGGATGGTTTTTTTAAGCTTCAAGACGTGTGCGAACAAAATGGAGTAACTCTGAAGAGCAACGCATCGCACTTTGGATGGATTGAAGGCAACATACAGCTACTCACTGCGCTTAAAGAAGAGAGTCGAAACCAACACTTACTCAAGGCCGCAGGAAGCGCAGTGAGGATATACAAAGATTTAAACCATGAGGTAGGACCTTCATACTGCAACGAACTGTTCCGACAAACGGAAATAACATGGATAATGAAGGCGAGAGGGGATCTGCCATGGTTGAATGGCTGTCCAAGAAGGACCGTTAACGGTGGCTTATGCTCACTATGTAATATCAAGAAGGTGGAAGACATACAGCATTTTGTGTTCTAAGGGAATTCCGTCTGCGTTGGTTTGAGAAAGGCACACTTACAGTAGAAGAGGTATTCTTGGCCTTAAATGGAGAACTGGGATGGAAGAATCTGGCTAGATTTACTGAGGGGGATATAATATAGAGGAAATATATTATTAATGATAACGTTGTTAAAACAACTGAAGAAAAGCTGACGGTTACAAACCAAGGTTTATTAATGTTTATCTTTTGGATAAGTAAACAATTTGCAGCACAAACAATGTATATGTATATGAAAAAAATAAACATCATCTATCTATCTATCTATCTATCTACTCAGAAGCACTTGACTCACATACCAACAATGCTAAAACACTTACGGAATGTGGCTTACCTCTGAAGGAGATCGCACAACATTTCAGTGTACACCTAATATGGGTGCCTGGACACCGTATCATCGAAGGAAATGAGTCCGCAGACAAACTGGCGCGAAAAGGTACCACTATCGAACTCCTTTAAGAGCAGAGTACAAGAGCAACATATAAGCTTCACACAAAAGCTGAAACACTCCGTTTCATTGGGGATCGATGGAAAAATCTTTCCTCCTGCGAATCTGTTTTCAATAATGGTCCATCACGTCGAGATTTATAGTAATTTAAGCTAAAATTTGCTTAAAATGTACATTTTGAACTCTTTTTAGACGCGTTTTGAAGGGGATCGATTCTTTTGAAAGTATTTCTAGTTGATTTTGAAATAAACTATCCCAAACAGTTTTGGGATTTTGAATATATTTGCTGGATATAACAAAAATGTCCACTGCCTACTGCAGTACAAAATGCTGCCATTTCGAACACAGAAAAAAAACGTCTGAAATCACCACAAACCCTTCAATATAGTCGAAAAAGTCGATTTTTTTTTGCAAATTTGTTTGGTTTTTGTGAAAATAGGCCCTTAAAAGCAGAAATCTGATATGAAATGGCTAAAAAAGTTCAACCGGATAAAGAACCTTCTCCAAAACGTCCCTGCTCGGGCGCCAAATGTATCCGCTACTCCCGTAGACAAGCTTGAGCTCCCGCTGTAGTGAGACTTACGTAACCAACATTAGACCAAAAACGTAACAACACACTTTTACGTAACAGAAAGGACCACATATCACTTCACATGCAGCACGGCGTCAGCTAGGCGTCACTTAACATAACTTCTGCAGAAGTTGCATATATGAAGAAGAGAAGGAAATGGTATAACACCTTTTCTGTCATTGCTCCGCTTTGAGTAGAAGAAGTCTTAGGACTCTAGGTCTACTTCTCCTACTCAATCTCTCGGAGATATGCGGTCTAGAGTGGCCTAAGTGGCAGCCATCGCAACCTAACCTAATCTTAACAGTCGGCTGCTATGTAATCGTATACAAAGGAAATGTGTCTTCAAGAGCAAAGCAAAAGTGGCACAAAAAAATGCCACATGTTAGTAAGAAAACTGTTGATATTAAATTGTTTTTTGTAGAAGAAAAGATACAAAAATTGTTATTTAAACTAGATAAAACTGCAAATTGGCATCACAAAGCAAAAATCTCTGAAGCCTAAGTGAAATGGACAAGGACAATTGCATAAGCCTGAGTGAATGATACAAACAACGCTTTATACCCGCACCAGATTTATCTACTTCTTTTTTTTGTTTTGCTTCAAAATGGAGTTCATCTGTCCCTTGTTCCATTGATATGAAACACATACAAAGGCCACACACACACACACTTATATCTAAAGCAATCAAGTTACCAACTCCTTTCTAAGTGCACTTCAAGAAGCTGTGGATGCTGCACCCGCATCCACACGCACACGCATCTCTCTTACATCCCCCCCCAGGACAGCAGCAAATACAAATTCAGTTGGCAGCCACAATTCTGGGTTTTGCATTAAAATAGTGGTACATACACACTCAAAAAATAGTTACGTTTTTGGTTTAAGGGGAAAGGGGGTCGGACATGAACATTATGCAACGCGTTTTCTAAACTTGTTACATACACTAAATGCATATTAAACTCTTCAGCAACACCCCACACTGGGGCCATACAGTATACACTTGAGCAGCGCCAAGTCAAGAGCATTGCCACCCCACCCAGGATAAGGAAAATGGCATGGAAGACAACAAAAAAGCGGCTCACTCAAGTGACGTGTCCTTATGTGGCATCAAATTGAAATTTAAACACAGCTTGAGGAACATGCAGGATCGATACGAGGAGTGCATCGAGAATGCGTACATCATGATAATGCGCCCACACACACACACACACACAGACTTCAAGGCACAAATTTCGTATGATAACAACAATAATCGAGAGACAATGTTGCAAACTTTTTAAGTGATTTATACACACACTTTGGCCAATCGAATAGCAAAGAGAAGAGCGAATTGCGGCTTGACTTTTACTTGACTTGCCACTTTGGTTTATTCCAGAGCCAGCGAAACTTGGAATCAGGACACGTCTATATGTAGCTAGACATGTGTCTGTGTGTGTGAGCTGTGCTTTTGTTTTCCTTCGATGGCACATTGATAACAAAAGGCTGATGACGATGATGGTGATGATGGTGGTGACGATGGTGACGTTAGTCCTCATATTTAGCAATTAACAAGAAATGCAAACACAAAGTTGTCACGTTGAGTCCATGCATGACATATTTTTGTACTAGTTGATGAAACTTTAACTATGAGGAGAGTAGCTTAGCAGTTGACACATAAAATTTTGCACAACAATGGCTGTTTTATGAGTAATATATATTTTCAGCAGGGGTGCAAACCGGTTACCAAGTTACCAAACCAAAGTTCAGAAATTTGCTTAACCTGAACCGCTTCCGAACCGTACAATTTCGGTTCGGTACAAAAAATTAAAGACATTCTGAACTCTTGCCAATTTGTTGTTACCAATATTGTGCTACAAAGACTCGAAATCATAACGAAAGTATAAAGGATTTTCAATATATTATTTCTAGAAATATGTAATTTCATTGGCAACCTTTCTAATGTTTCTTCAGCGAAAAGCCTACTGAAGAGTCGTTAGGGATAACGATGAAACAGTTCTGTATAGGCAACCAGTTCTTTTTTGGTGGTACAATGCATAAGTTGTTTACAGTTGTGAACAAACGCATCTTCTTGGACCTAGAGCCAGTTAAACTCACTAATTTCTAAAAATAAGTAATAATAGAAATAAGTGTCTTTGATGGTACAAATAGAGAACCGATTAAATAAAATCTTTTAACGATTTTGACAAGTTATTAATGTAAATAACTTAATGCTATTGCGCTAACTGTCTTATCAGTACCATGATGTCTCACTTGATAAGGTCTTAAAATTTGTTTTGTCTGATGAAAAGTACAGAAATTCGAAATACTACGAGCGAATATAACGAATTCGTTTCCTGAACACTGCAATTTAGTATTTCTTTCTCTATATTACGATTTTTTCTTTATAGCAAAGTTTTTATTGTCGCCGTTGAGATTCGCTGTATGAAAGTTAGACTTTATATTGAATTTTAATCACATAAATTGAATTTCTATTAAAATTTGTGTAAAACTCGGGCCGAACCAAGGTTCGAACCAAAACCTTCGCCCAAAAACCTCGAACCTAAAATTTCCGAACATTAACCATTGCCAAATTTCAGTATGAACCCGCGAATCGGAGCTCCAAAAAAGTTTATTGGGTTTGCAGCCCTGATTTTCAGAGTTTTTTTTTATTTTTTGGGAATTTTCAGCCCAAATGCTAGATCTATTCGCAACTCGATAAACAGATTTCGTGATTTGAACTTTTGGTTGGATCTCCCCAAAATCGAATTGAAACTTCCTGAGGACCCAGGAAACCAATTTTTAATTTGAACGTAAAGTAGCTTTTACGGTTCTTAAAAGGAAGTAGCACACCAAAATATCATTTTGTAGACCAATACAGTTAAAAGATCTAAATTTGGACACAAATATCAAGCCAGGATAATGAAATTGCATGTTATGGATTCCTTAGAGTCTGTATTATACTTTTAGCAACCAACTTTATCTAAAATTGTAACGTGAAAACTCGGGTTGATTAAGTTTAATTTGTACAACTTTTATTATCTGCGCTTTTAAGCATGGATGACGCCTTCAGCAGTGTGACCAGAGTTCGATGACGATAAGCCTCGTGTGTAGCCTTGATCGATAACAGGGTTCTCGGGAGTATCGATATAAGCCAGGGCTACCTGAGCAACGTTATACCAGGTGCTACATGTACAACCTTCTAAACGTAAAGTACCTTTTAAGGGTCTTAAGAGGGAGTATCACAGCAAAATTCTGATTTGAAGACCAATACAGGTAAAAGACCTAACTTTGGACACAAATATCAACCCAGGATAATGAAATTGCACCTTATGGATTCCTTTGAATCTGTATTATACTTTTAGAAACCAACTTTTTCTAAAATTGTAACGTAAAGGACCTTTTTACAGGTCTTAAGAGGGAGTATCACAACAAAATTCTATTTTGAAGACCAAAAAAGGTAAAAGACCTAAATTTAGACACAAATGTTAGCCCAGGATAATGCATTGCACCTTATGGATTCCTTAGAATCTGTATTTTACTTTTAGAAATATACCATTTTGTACATCAATACAGGTAAAAGACCTAACTTTAGACACAAATATCAACCCAGGATAATGAAATGTAATATTGTAGACTCCTTAAAACCTGTATTATACTTTTAGAAACCGCCTTTTTCTAAAATCTAAACGTAAAGTACCTTTTCCGGGTCTTAAAAAAGAGTATCAACTTATTAAAGTAGATGACCTTAATTTGCCTATAACACCGACAAATATCGACATAGGGTAATGAAACCGAGCGTTATGATTTCCCTTTAAAATGTACTATACTTTTATAAGTCTACACAGAAAAAAAAATGCCGGGAATTTTTTAAGCCTAAAAAGTGTGATTTAATCCCGACAGTAGGACTACATTTTTAAGTACGAGTGGGCATGTATCATTCCGAAAAGGATTGTTTTATGTACGATTCGTACGTAACAACCAATTGAGAGAGTGAGAGAGCGGACAAACTGAGAGCTAAAGCGAATTTCCTCTCTTTGCTTCTCTCGTCGTTGTTCGATCTCCTTTTTGCAGCATAGACCGCTTTTCGGCTTGCCTGCATTCTTTGTGTGACGCTTGCTAGAGGCAGTTCAAAAAACAAAATGTGTGAATTGAAAGCGAAAAACTGAAAAAAAATGTGAAATGGCCGATGAACCATTAAAACTATGGTGGGAAAGCAACAACCTGCACCATGTTGTGGAGAATTTGGCAGGTGAGTGTACCATTAAAACTATGGTGCGAAAGCAACAACCTGCACCATGCTGTGGAGAATTTGGCAGGTGAGTGTAAAGTGTATTGTGTAAAGTGTTGCAATCGCTACGGCGGTGTATGTCTGTTTGTTTGTATGAATGTGTGTATATGATAGCGGGTAAGAATGCGCATTACTCAAATTTTTTCTGTTTTGTGACAGTGTGTACATGCAAACTTTAGTTTGGTGTTTAATGCGCTCTTCTAATTTTCGGCTTGGGTGTGAAGACATACATACGTACATACATATGTAAAACCCGGTGTCGAAACAATGCTTTGCCTACCTTAAACTCACAAATGTATGTATGCATGTATGTGTGTGTATGAAAAATGCGCGCTTTACTCCAATTTTTTCTCGCTGGTGACTGCGCATGCATTTACATACAGTATTTCAATAAAGTATTTTGACACTGAAAAACTATTAACATTTTTCATTAATTTTGCAAAAAAAAGGGTCTTTATATAAAATTTGAAATGAGCCATATTTCCCACAATTTCGTAGATAAATTGTTCTGAACTTCTAGACATTTATAGTTATCTAATCTATTTATCTAGACATTTATAGTTATCTGCATTTTTTTATTAATTTAATCTTAAAATTTTTTCTACTTGCAGCTTGCCAATGAAGATGAATCAATTCTGCCCAATCAAAAGTGGATAACTGGCTAAGCGAGAACGAGTATTATAGTGGAAAATATTTATATATGTATTTAATATTTATTACACAAATATTTTATTTTATTCTATATCTATCTATCTATATGGCCTGTAAGAAAATATCAGAAATATATAAGTAAAAAAAAATCAATCTCTACCGAACTAGAATATTATCTCGTATCGAACAAAGTTGAGTTCGAAAATGGGGCATAAATCTATCTCTACCGAACTAGAATATTATCTCTTATGGGACTGAGTTATGTTCGAAAAGGAGGATGAGCTTAAGTTCGGCCAGGCTAAAAGCGGGATCAAAATTTACAAAACTATCCGTACTTAAATTGTTCCTGTCGGGAATGATTTATGCCATTCCAGGATCAACCCATTTTTATTACCATTTCGGCATGAATCGATCCCGGAAATCCCCGATTCTTTTTTCAGTGTAGGTGAACTTAATTTGCCTATAACACAGTTCGACAAAATCCAACTTTTTTTAAAAACCCGGCATGAGACCGTTAAATTATGATAAAATGGACCTCTGTAAGCATCACCTCATACCCAGTTTTTTAAATAAAGCCTCGGTTCGCGTTTTATGGGTACTTTTGTACCTGCAACACACAACGACCACAATTTTAACTTAGTTTTTATGGGTTTAAGATACACATCTGGAAAATTCAGCAAATGTGGACAGGGTCAAGGGGAACGCCATACAAATAATTCACTTTAATCGTACAATTGGTAATGCCTGAATCAAACTATCACGGTCGCCACTTTTTCATATTGAATGCCGAAAATTCTTGAAATCGACTATATACATCCAATTAATAGCCTATTTCCACAGAAGAAATGAAGCTTTATTGATATCATTTCTTCCATACAAATTGTGGTTGCATTTTGCCCTTCATTTCTTTCATTTCTCAAAAATGATGACATTCCCCACGAAGGAATTTGGTTTTTTTTTCTTAAAGTACTCGCTACTCTTAGAAAGTGTCATCACCAATAAACTGTTGATTTGAATTTAAAAAGTAGGCGAAATTTTGTTCAAAATATAAATTAGTCAAAAAAGTTGTGTATTTAGCTTTCTGCTGATAATTCAGGGCGATAACAATGCGTTCGCCCCGCGTAATTGCTTTCTTACCGAGTACTTATGTCTTTTTTTGGGTAAATATTGCAAAAAGTCCCCGCGAGTTTGAAAGTGGCGCCTGTTGTTTAAATCAAACCATTCAGCTGTTTTTGTCAACGTGGCAAAAAGATGACGATTTGTCAATGGAAACAGCTTCGATTTTAGAAATGAAAATGTTATGAAATGAAGCCAGTGGAAATAGACTATAACAAAGCTGTCTCTTAGTTAGTTTTTCGTAAAGAAGCTTATCAAATTGAACCTATCAAATTACATGAAGAAAGTCTACATTTTCCAAATATTTAGAGTTATGTGCTTTGCTATTACACTATCGTCAGAGAGTCTCTTAAAAGACTTTAGACTTTAAACATTTCATTTTAAACTAACTTCCTTTTTTCTGTGTCCCGAAAGCGGGAATAGAAATTTTTTCCGAAATCGGGAAACGACCATACAAGTGTTCACATTGCTCAAAAAAAAAGGCTTGAATACAAAAAAAAAGAAATAAATGGCAGTTAAGAATAATAAATGATCTTCCGAAAGCGGTAAACGACCGTTCAAGTGCACCCAATGCAAGAAAAAAGGCTTGAATTCAAAAATAAAGAAATAAATTGAAATTAAGAATAATAAATGATTTTCCGAAAGCGGTAAACGACGGTTCAAATGCTCCAATTGTAAGAAAAAAGGCTTGAATACAAAAAAAAAGAAAACAAATTTTGATGTGCTTCACTCGGCTGTTCGAGCACAACTAAGCCACAAATGCGACGAGCTGCAGCAATCAAATTCTAAATTCAATACAAGGCCTACTTGGAGTGGAATTTTTTTTGGTGTGTTTCTTCAATGAAGCAGACGGGGTCTGCTTTGGTATAGTATTGGTCTTATGATACACACTTTAACACTTCAAATAAAATACAAAAAGAAAAATTCAATGGTGAGCTAAGTTATATAGTATACTTTTTACACAGAGGCCATAGGGCCTCACTGCTTCATGAGGGGCCAAATGTTAAACTATGTTAACCAATGTTTTTGGTACAAAACGCTGCACATTTGTCGGAACCGACCGGGTAGCAATAGCATATAGCTGCCGTAGGACGTTAGAAACACTTTTTTGTCTTCAACGCAAACTCGCCCAAAGCTCTTATTTATAAGTTTTCTTTGCTTTTACACAATTGCACCAAGTTTTATGAAAATCGGCCAACTATATAGTACACAGTGGAACACTCAAAATTGCCAATAAATTATGAAACTAGAGGCATCAGGGAGCAACACCTCATACCCTGTTTTTCTTGATCACGTCAAGTTCGCGTTTAATGGGCACTTTTATACTAGCAACACACAGCTACAACTTCTGGCTCTGGTTAAAAAAAAGGTGAGAGCCAAAATTTTGGAAAATTCAGCAAAGATAAAGGCAGTCACCACAATTGTTATACCAAATTTCTGCCTCCAATGGACAAGCGGTTAGTACCCCGCCCATAGAGGTCTAACTTAGAAAATGGAATCAATGGAAAACCACTCGATAGAATTTTGTAAGATTTTAAATATATTGGGATGCGGACCAATAAAATTTGCCCTTAAGAGATGGTAACATGCATCGAAAAACCGTGATAGTACCAAAAAAAAGCCATAAACTAAAGATAAAAATAGACCGAACTGCGTTTTTAAATACACCATCCAAGCCTTAGTTCGCGGTCTATGGGTATCTTTATACAAGCAATTGGCTTAGAGCAACACTGACCATTTGGGTATCAGGAGTTTCTCCAAAATTATGAAATTAATCCTTTGATTAAAATTCGTAATTTCCACAAAGAAAAAGCTAAATTCTGTCGAAAAATGTCTTAGGTGAACAAACCGCGATTCGTTAAGATGCCTTAAGATGCCTGAAGTATTCAAATGAAATTACCTGTTTTTCGGCTGGTAGTGAAGCAATTTACTCATAAGATTAATTCCATTATTTTGGTGAAGCTGGTTTTGCCTAAATGGCCAATGTTGCTCTAAGGCCTCTAGTTTCATAATTTATTGGTCCCGCTCCCAGGCATTAAAAAAAAGTTGAATTTTGTGGCACTGTGGTATAGCTGCAATGCAAAATATAGTTCTGAAAAAAAGTCTTAGTAGGAAAAACTTTTCTATTTTCAATGCTATAGCTACCAAACTTGTTACTGATAAATATTATATGCTACCACACAATTATGCCAAGTTTGAGTCAAATCGGATAACTATAGCATATAGCTGCCATAGGAACTATCGGTCGAAAAAGCAGTTTTAGTGGGAAAAACTTTTTTGTCTTCGACGCAAACTCGCCCAAATCATGTATTTTTAAGATTTCTATGCTTTTACATAATTCCACCAAGTTTCATGAAAATCGGTCAACTATTATAGTATAGCTGCCATACAAAATATAGTTCTGAAAAAATGTCTTGGTAGTAAAAACTTTTTTATTTTCTGTGTTATCGCTACCAAACTTGTTACTGATCAATATTATATGCTTTCACACAATTCTGCCAAGTTTGATCTAAATCGGATGACTACAGCATACAGCTGCCATAGGAACTATCGGTCGAAGAAGTCGTTTTAGTGGGAAAAACTTTTTTGTTTTCAATGGTAGCTTTAAGACGGCTTTTTAGATATGAATATTAACGGTTTTCATACAATTGTGGGAAGTTTGGTAAAAATCTGATGATGCTATTTCCTCTACGTGACGGTGCTTTCAAAATTCCGTAGTGATTTTTCACCTGAGTCCAACTTTAGCCAGAAGCAAGGTTTTCAAAATGAGATCCTTATGTGGAATTCGGTGTGGAATTCGGTTTATGTGGAATTCCGTGTGGAATTCGTAGCCGTAAAAGTGTTTCTTTTCTTTCCTTTTCGTTATTTATTACTTGCTCCTATATCCCTCCTTCTTCCGGTATTCAAGTTTATATGAACCATATAACTTGTATAAAAGATGTTTATGCCCAATTACGAGACATTGACTCATTGGTTGTTGTAGGTGATTTCAATCTACCAAACATCGCCTGGTCATATCTTAATGGGTCAACCTATCTTGTGCCATCAACACAGCATGACTTTTTAGATCATCTGTTTGATATGTCCTTGTCTCAGATAAATTCAACTCCAAACGATATTAATAAATTGCTGGATCTTGTCTTTGTCGCTGACAGTACTAATGCTGTAGTTTCTAGGTCCGCCCCTCTATCACTGCCCGAAGATATTTACCATCCTACTCTTGAAATCGCTCTTTCAGTTTCTGAAACTACTTCATCAACCTCTAAAACTCCTAATAAACCTCGTCGTTGTTATCGTAAAGGAAACTTTACATTATTAAATCAACTTATTTGTGCAACAGACTGGTCACCTCTGTTCAATGCGGTTGATTTTGACTTTGCTTTTGCCTTTTTCTACGAATCCATTAATTCTCTCTTAGATATCTGTGTTCCTTATAGCGTAGCTTCTCCCGCATCACTTAATCCTCCTTGGTACTGCCCTAGACTTTCTAATTTGAAAAATATTAAGTCTAGATGCTTCAAAAAGTATAAACGATCTGGCTTGGCTGTTGATTTCTCTAAATATTCAATAGCAAAATCCAACTTTACACTTTTTAACTCTGAGTGCTATAAGAATTATCTTGCCCGGTGCAAAATTCAATTTGCAGAGGACCCTAAACAATTCTATAGCTTTGTGAACTCTAAGCGTAGATCTTCATCACTACCTTCTTCTTTTTTTCTGGGTGACCAAAAGGCTGGCAATGATTCCGCTGCCGTCGACCTATTCGCAGACTTTTTTCAATCAACGTATTTCTCTATCCACTTTACTAACACTTCTTATCCTTATACCATTCCTTCTTCTAACTCGATTTGTGTTCCCTCAATTAGTGAAAGCTCTCTACTTTCGCATTTAAAATCTCTAAAATCCTCATACTCCCCTGGCCCTGACAACATTCCTAGTTGTGTTCTCAAAGAGTGCTGTAGTTCCTTATGCAAACCTTTGCATAAGATTTTCAATCTATCACTCGATTCTACAGTCTTTCCAACTCTTTGGAAAGAGTCCTATATCATTCCTCTTCATAAAAATAGTGGAAAATCGGATATTTCCAATTACAGAGGCATAGCTAAGCTCTCCGCTATTCCTAAATTATTTGAAGAGATTATAACCTCCACCTTGCAGCATTATTGCAAATCGATTTTATCACCTTTCCAGCATGGGTTTATTAAGCGTCGGTCAACTATGACCAATTTGCTTGAATTTACTTCATTGGTTAATGATGGGTTCCTTAAGAAAAAGCAAAGCGATGTCATTTACACCGACTTTAGTAAGGCTTTTGACTCTGTAAACCATGATCTTCTCCTCTATAAGCTTGATCGGTTAGGATTTCCCGCCTCTTTTCTGCTCTGGATTTCGTCCTATTTAAAAAATAGAACGCAGAAAGTTATATTACGTTCAGACACTTCAAAGCCCGTCTCTGTAACGTCCGGTGTACCGCAAGGTAGTCACCTTGGTCCTTTGTTTTTTACTCTTTTTATTAATGACCTACCCACAATACTATCTTATTCTCGGATACTTATGTATGCCGATGACGTTAAACTTATTTTATCTTTCAATGACCCGACACATTCCATTAGATTGCAAGATGATTTAAACTCCTTGCAGTCTTGGTGCTTGGTTAATCATTTATACCTTAATTGCTCCAAGTGCATGTTTATGACCTTCCATCGTTGCAAACCTTCGCTGGCTATTTATACGATTGGCAATGAACCCCTGCAACGAATATCTACCGTCGTTGATCTTGGAATTCTTTTTGACCCCAAATTGAGTTTCGATCCTCATATCTCCTCTATTGTTAATAGGGCGAAAGGTGTACTTGGATTCATTAAACGTTGGTCGAAGGAATTTAATGATCCATATACCACAAAGCTTCTGTATACTGCTCTAGTTCGCCCTGTACTTGAATACTGCTCGTCCGTCTGGTGTCCGCAATATAAAAAGTACATCGATCGAATTGAATCAGTTCAAAAGCAATTCTTGCTTTTTGCCCTACGTGGCTTAAATTGGGACCCTAACCTTCGTTTACCAACGTACTCCAGCAGACTTTTGCTTATTGACCTTCCTTCGTTAGCTAACCGTAGAACAGTCTTAGGTGTTTCTTTTCTTCATAAGCTAATTATCGGTGATGTAGACTCTTCTGATCTTTTAGGTCGCCTTAACTTTTCCGTTCCTTCTAGGCCAACTAGAAACTATTTTCCTTTTATCTTGTCTAGATGCACAACTGATTATGCCCAGCATAATCGATTTCGGGTTTTATGTAAGAATTACAATGATCTCAATCAACTGCTCTCAACAGAACTCTCTCTCTCTTCTCTCTAAAAACGTCTCTCTATAATTATCTCCGGGGAAATCTCTGACCACTCCCAGCTGTGAGTAGGGGCATAGCTTGCCGGACTGGCTAAAAAATCCTCCCCCACCGTGTCAGAGATTTTCCGGTTATTTAGTTTTAAGTTTTACGTATACATTTTTTATTCTTAAAGTTTTCTCTCTATCTCTGTTTTAGTTTAATTTATTATATTATCTAATTTTTTCCTTTGCTCCTACATAACTATAGGTTTTGGTTTTTTCTCTCTCTCCCTTTTCTCGATCTCTATATTATTAAAGTTTTTGTTAGCTCTAATAACGTCTCTGACTACAATCGGCTGTGAATAGGGGCATAGCTGGCCGGACGGGCAAATAAAATACCCCCACCGTGTCGGAGTCGTTATTAGTTTATTTTGTAATTTTATTAGATTTTCTTTGATAGGCTTCCTCAGCTCATAAAATTTTTTTGTAACGTATTTATACTTTTGTTGACAGCATTTGTTTATCGACTCTAAATAAATAAATAAATAAATAAATATGCTACCACACAATTATGCCAAGTTTGATACAAATCGGATGACTATAGCATATAGCTGCCATGGGAACTATCGGTCGAAAAAGTAGTTTTAGTGGGAACAACTTTTTTGTCTTCAACGCAAACTCGCCCAAATCATGTATTTTTAAGATTTCTATGCTTTTACATAATTCCACTAAGTTTCATGAAAATCGTCCAACTATATAGTATAGCTGCCATACAAAATATAATTCTGAAAAAAAGTCTTAGTAGAAAAAACTTTTCTATTTGCAATGCTATAGCTACCAAACTTGTTACTGATCAATATTATATGCTACCACAAAATTCTGCCAAGTTTGATCCAAATCGGATGACTATAGCATATAGCTGTCATAGGAACTATCGGTCGAAAAAGTAGTTTTAATGAAGAAAACTTGTTTGTCTTCAAGGCAAATGTCTCCAAGCCACGTATTTATAAGTTTTCTAAGCTTTAACATAATTCCACCAAGTTTGATGAAAATCGGTCAACTATATAGTATAGCTGCCATACAAAAGAAAGGTCTGAAAACAAGTCTTAGTAGTAAAAACTTTTTTATTTTCAATGCTATCGCTCCCAAACTTGTTACTGATCAATATTATATGCTACCACACAATTATGTCAAGTTTAATCCAAATCGGATGACTATAGCATATAACTGCCATAGGAACTATTGGTCGAAAAAGTAGTTTTAGTGAGAAAAACTTTTTTGTTTTCAATGGTAGCTTAAAGACGGCTTTCCAGTTATGAATATTATGGGTTTCCATACAATTGTGGGAAGTTTGGTAAAAATCTGATGATGCCGTTTCCTCTACGGGACGTTGCTTTCAAAATTCTGTAGTGATGGTTCACCTGAGTCCAACTTTAGCCAGAAGCAAGGTTTTCAAAATGAGATCCTTATATTTTGGGACATTTATAAAAGGATTTTAAAGCTAGTTTAATGTTCTTTAGGAATTCAATTTCAAAAGTGTGTAAAAAGTAACATTTTCGATTTAGAAATCATTCCAAAATTCGAAAACGGGGAATTTAAAAAAAAATAAAATAAGTTAGCCGAAACCTTGGTTCAGTTAGCTCCAAAAACCATGCTTAAAAACTAATTCTACTTAAGCTCATTCGCTGTCCAAAATGGGCGGAGTACTGAACCGGAGACACCTCTCTACCGAGTACAGACCTTGAAATTGCTTTCTAAAACTGAAATGTCATTTAAAGAACCAAGTCGCGTCTCGGTCCCTAGTTGAAATTGAAAATATTTACCAACTCGACCAGGCTTAAAAATCTACAAATATTTAAAAATTCGAAAGAATCGCGGATGATTCAGACCAAAGCCCACATCTTCAACTTCTTCATCACAATTAACTTTCTTTCGCTGAGGCTTAAGCCGTTTGTGTTGCCTACTTTGGGGCCAAATGAGAGCTAAGCACCTGCAATTGTCTGTCAGTGTGTGTGTGTGTGTGTCTGTGTGGACGACTTGAGTTAAGACCCACTGCTAATCCGCTTACACTCTTACACTCTGTCTCGAAACTCACCTGTGGCGTTCGTCCATCCACGCCTGCTTCGGTTGCATTTACCGCATAGTTGCACTGACAACCCTCCTCGCAGCACAGACGCACCAGCTCATGTTCGCCGCAAGTGCAGGGCTCTTCATCCTCCTCATCGTAGGCACAATCCTCCCGTATCAAAATGATATAGTCCGCCTCAAAGAACTCATTGCGCGTCTCATCAAAGACAACGCGATTTTTGCGTGCCGGTGGCGGTCGATTGGGTTTCTTGAGAAGACCGCGCAATTGGCCATTAACCTCACGCATTTTGGCCACGTCCGGGTCTAAGCTGGCTGTGCCGGAAGGTGTTGGTGTTGCTGTTGTCAGAGTGTGGCTAATGTTGTTGTTGTTGTAATTGGTATACTCCTCCTCGTCTATGGCTAGGCACTCATGGCACTGGCAGGCGCTATCGTCGTTATCACTCTCGTACTCGTCCTCCTCCTCCTCCTGTTGCTCGCTAACAAACTCGGCGAGTAACTCGTCGTAGCACTGAATATGCTGATGATTCCGATTTCGATGGAGATTCTGATTGTGATCGTGTAGCTTCAATTGACGGGCTGCTCGCAGATACTCGCTAAAGCGTTGCACATCGAACTCGCTAAGCACAAAATTGGCCGACGACGACGACGACAACGACAATGTGGATTCGTTGTCTTTGGGCTCGTTAGTGCCGTTTGATTCAAGTGCAGGTTGTGTGGGCACAAATGCGCTTCTGATTGTTGTTGTCTCCTCGCTATCCGATTCAATTTCAATTACCACCTGGTCGCTCTCACCGCACCGGCGCAGTTGGCGAACGGATGGCAACGTATTCAGCAAATCCTGTTCAGCTGTTTGTCTCGACGCTGTGGATGGTTTTTCGTTTTCATTTGGCAATTGCTCGACTTGAATACAATTTACATTTAATTGAATTGCACTTGAGCTGGCAGCGGCCTCGACTTTTACAGCTGCTTCTTGCTGGGCCTTAACTGGTTTATTGTCCTGAGCGGGGTTGCTGGGGTAGCTGGGGTTGCTGGGGGAGGTGGTAGAGTTGTGAAGGTATTGTTGGTGGGGGGCTGACGGTACTACTACTGCCTGAGGGGGTAGTTTCTTTGTTGTGCTTATTGTTTGTTGTTGTGGTTTCAAGGATGCCTTTACACAATCAATGTTACTGTTGTTGCTGTTGTTGCTGCTCACGCGTCCCTGAAAATTGTACTGCAAACGCTTTAAACGTTGACTGGCCACAAAATCGTCGGACAAATCGTTTTCAAAATCAATGAGATCGTTATCGTTGCAGCTTGTTGCGATTGGAATCGATTCACAGACGTTACTCGTTGCTTCCACTGACCATTTGGGTGGGTCAGTTAAGGATTCACAGTCAATGAGCTTGAAATCTTCTGTTAATGTCTTACTCGTCGCTTTGGGCTCGCTACTCGCTGAATTTATAAGGTTTAAAGCATCACTCGTTAAGTTTTTGATAGGTTCGCTCAATGATTCACTATCAGAAAGCTTGAAATTTTCGAACAAAAGCTTACTCGTTGCTTTTTCGGTTAAATTTTTTGACTTGCTCAGTGATTCGTTCTCAAGAAGCTCGCAACTCGCTGTCTTTATAAGGTTTAAAGCATCACTCGTTAAGCATTTGCTGGCTTCAGTCAATGATTTACCAACAGAAAGCTGGGAATTTTTCAACAATTGCTTACTCGTTGTGTTTTGCTCAACACACGCTGTTTTTATTAAGTTTAAAGCATCACTCGTTAAGCATTTGCTGGCTTCAGTCAATGATTCAACAACCGAAAACTTACTCGCTACTTTTGGCTCGTTACTCGTTGTATTTTCTGATAAATTCTTCGACTTGGTCAGTGATTCGTACTCAATAGGCTGGCTACTCGTCACTTTTTGCTCGCCAGTTGGTTCAGTTTCAGTCAATGACAGCAGCTTACTCGCTAAACATTTGTTTTGCTTCAAATCCTCTGTCTTCTGCCTGTGTCTGGTTAGTTTTACAGAGACTTTGGTCACGTACTCGTTACTTTCGTTACGTACTGCTACTTGTTGTTGGCTGCTGCTTTCAATGTTGTTGTTATTATCATTGCCACACGCTGCTATTAAGCCGTAACATTCGTTATCCTTTGGTCGTTGCTCAGTTGCTTTGTTGTCTGGGCCGTTTTTCACGTAATCCACGTAACCGTCAGCAACAACAACTGGCGCAACACCAGCAACACCAGCCACATTATCAGCGTCAACGCGGCCAGCCAAGGAGAGAGCACTGAGGGGGTCTAACCTGAAATATGGCAATGACAATGGCGCCTCCGTCTGCACCTCCTGCTCCTGCTGCTCCTGCTGCTGCTGCTGCTGCTGTTGGTGTTGCTCCTTTAAGGGGCCAGCAAAAGTTGCTGCTGTGTCACTTTGCACATTTTCACAATAAGAAAAAAAATTGGTTGGCCCGCGAGTAGGCGACAAGGCGTTTGGCCTGACTTTTTGCACAAATTTTTCTGTACCGAGCGCGTCGTCGTCTTTGGCAAACTTTTGCTGCTGCTGCTGCTGCTGTTGTTGTTGTTTGAATTCCTTTTGCCTGGCACTGCCAACAATTATAGATTGAATTTCCTTAGAATTTTCACCAAATTTTTTTGTTAACTTTAATAATTGTTGGCCAGAATTTGTTGACTGATGATGCTGGTGCTGCTGCTGCTCAGCTGCGCTTGCTGCGACGACTGCTGCTGCTGCTGCTGCTGCTTGTGCTGCTGCTGCTGTGATGAGGTTGGCTTTGAAAAGCTCACTGACAATTGTAGGTATTGAGCAGGCGCTGCTCCCGTTGCCATTGCTGACTGTCACATTGGGTGGTTGTTGGTCTGCGTTTGCGCTGACGCTCACGCTCTCATGCTCGACTTGCGCGCACTCACATTTCGTGGTCACTTCCGCTGCTGATGAGCAATTGCAGTTGTTGTTGTTGTTGGTGTTGTATTCAGCCCGCGCACGCGCCTCTGTTTGCATACAGCCAACTATCGCTGACTGGCACGCCTGTTGTCTATCCCCCCGCTGATGTTGCTGTTCTCCCCTCAGCTGGCCCTCAGTTGGCTCTCGTGAGGTGCGTGTCTCGCATGCCAAATCAGCAACATCGATGGCATCGTTTAAACCTAGTCCACCGTTAGACTTGTTAGCCTCCACTGCTGCTGCTGCTGCTGCTGCTCCTGTTTCAGTTGCTGCTTCTGCTGCATTATTATGTCTATTATTATGGCTGTTGCTGTTGCCGCTTTTACAATTTGCATTCTCATTGTGTTTGCCTGGCGTTATGTTCGCCATTGTCACTGTCATTTTGCCGCGTATCGAGGCAACGCTATCAACCTCCCGTTGCCTCTCCCTCTCCCTCTCCCTATCCAGTCCATTCGCCAATGCCAACGTTAACATGTCCACAATAAGCATAATAGTTGCCACCTAAAGTCCACACAAAGTAGTTGCTGCTGCTGCTGCTGCTGCTGTTGTTGTTGTTCATTTGAGCTGCAAATTGGAGAGCAAAAGAGAAAGAGTAGGTTATTAGCTCATCTAAGTAGATTAAAGATCAATCACAAGTATCTGCTGAGTTAACCACAATCTCTCTTCCAAGTTTGAATCAAGCTAATGTTTTTCATATTTGATAAAGCATTAAAGATACACCCCAGAGAAATCTGGCACGAATAGGCGAGCCAGAAAACGGTTTCAATTAAAATTCTTTTTTATACTTATTAAATACATAGAAGGAAGCATCTCCTACCACATAAAGTATGTATGTATATTCTTGATCATTATGACGAGCTGAGTTGATATAGCCATGTCCCTCTGTTTCTAAGCCATCTCCTCCGTCAGTTTTAAAGTAATCTTAACT